>BSBM01000267.1:14387500-14987500 GCA_027924585.1 Larix kaempferi | reverse complement strand
ACTTACACTTTTGAAACTTACATGGTGCCAAGTGAACATAGATCGTCTCACAAACACTCGGACCCTTGATCTTCACATAACAGTTGCTGCAGAACTGGAGAAGCTATTGGACAAACACACAAGACCTTCGATCTTCACATAACAATGGCTACAGAACTGGAGAACTATTTACAGCCACTTCTGTTCGACTTGATGCCTGTAATTATTTGTGCCAAGGTTGAACATGTACCTGTAACACAAAGTCAATATTCATAAGCTTAACAAGGTACTTTTTATTGGGCATCAAGAAAGTTGAAAGCCTGATCAGAATTATAATGCAATGCAGAATTTGGGAACCAGTTGCTTACCACTTTCTTTTGAGCTCTCCATCGTTGACTTTGCTGGTGGTGGTGGTTGCATCTCCGCCTCTGTTATGCATTTACAGTCTCAGTATTATCAGATCTACAATCAAAAGAATTTACCTAAAATGTAGCAAAAGGAAACATTACTAACCCAAAACCTTGGAAAATCGTAAAGCTTGGATTATGTGCCATGGATTCTGTTATCACTTGAGAAATGAAAATTCAGGAAAGATTATCAAGAAAGCACATACCTTGGGATGAAGCATTAAGCTTTTCACTGTTCTTGGGCTATGAAGCGTTAAGCTTTTCACTGTTCTTGGGCTGTGAATGGGACGTCCCATCTATTTCCACTACTCCAAATGATTCCAGCCACATTTCATGCATTTGGCAGAGGCACTTGGGGCATCTTCTCAATAGTTTTCCATCACAAACCAAGCAGAACGGGTGGAATGTGTGCCGGCATGATGCCATAATAATATCCAAGGTTTGTACTTCAAAGCCGAGATTGCAGACAGGGAAGCGAGACACATTTAACCCCAGTTTTTTTGTCCTGGGATTGAACCTGACATATGGCACAACCGATGCATACTTGATGACAATCAAGTAGTTTTATTTCCATGTGTCCACGCCCTTTTAACAACCAGTGCATACTCTATGACAATGATACGTGGAGGATGCTTAAAACGTGTCCTTGTCTGGCATATTGGATAGGTGTGGATTATATTTTGTTCTTATTGCTTCCCTTTAATACGGTCATTCAATTGCACGCAATCCACTAATCTAGCTTCTGGACGCATAGGTAAACATAATTTTTGGCTTTTAATAGACTGAACTATTATACCCCTACCTCATAAAATGGACTCAATTTTCAGTAATTATAAACTTAACTCATCATTAATAAGAATAAAGAAGATGAGACATGGTGTACAACTTTCTAAATAAGCATCGAGGTTTGACCATCTATGGAGAAATCTGTTCACAAACAATGAGGATAAGGTTGAGCTTCCATGCTCTTCGAACCATTAGGTTAAGTGTCTATAGAAAAAAAATGGAGTTGAGTTCTCTCATCAAACAACCGTCATTTCCAACCATATGCAAAGAAATAAATAAGGTAGAGGAACTCAGCGCTTTGAGATAAACAAACACACATGTGCAGAGCTTCAATAGAAAAATACAAAGGTAAAGATGTGAACAGCTAAAATATTTCCTCAACGCAGAAGTGTAAACAAACACAAGGTGCAGGACTTCAATAGAAAAATATAGACGTAAAGATGCGACTAGCTAAAACGTTTTCTCAAGGAAGAAGTGTAAACAAACACACATGTGCAGAGCTTCAATAGCAAAAATACAGAGTTACAACCCTTTTAGCAAGAAGGCACATCGTTTATAAACTAAATGTGCAGAATCTCTTTTAGATTGATATGTAATGCATATACAACAAAAATTATTTCCAGATCGAATTGAACATTTCCATATACAGATTTTCGATTTAGCAAACAATCTACAGCGGACACAAAGAAGTATAAATATTTGCACAGTCCCATGTTAGCTTAATGCAATACCTAAATCCTATAAATATTCGCCTTATACTAAGATCACAATCTGCACATTGTGACTGTCATAAATTCAGAAAAGATAACTTAGATATAGGTCTGGTTCTAGATCATAATAATCCACTAATTGGATAGGTGTGGATTATTATGATGCAATGCTTTAACAATAAGAATGTAGCTTTAACACTACAAGGTACCTATCAACGTGATCAGATCTCGACCTGTGTGTGTAGAATCGATTGATAAATCCATGCCATGGGCATATTTTGATGGTGCTTCCATAGACCATCAATCGGCGTGTGGAGGGGGGGGAGTCCTTTACAAGTCTGAGACTCAATACTTCCATATCGTGGCTGGTTTGGGGAGGGGATCAAATAACTACGCTGAAATTATGTCTCTCAGGCTGCTGATGTTATTTGCACTTGAACAAGGATGTCTATCTCTTCAGATTTTTGGCGATTCCATGTTAGTTATCGAATGGGCACAGGAGATTACCCATTGCCATGTGATGGTACTCTTACCTATCCCGGAGGAGGTAATCCGGTTAAAGCAGTCATTTAATCATATAACATTTACACATGTCTACAGGGAGAGGAATGGGATGGCCGATCAGCTTTCCAAAGAAGCGACGCAGCAACACTTAACTTTTGGCACTTGGAGGATTACTTTTCACACTATTGAGGGCTCCTATAGTTACTATCACAGACCTTTTCATGAAGATATTGAGGCACGATAATGAGCAATAGCTCAGCTTTTGATGACCAGTGATGGATCTTTAATTACTGTTTCAGTGTTGTTTATTTTTGATCAGATATATGCGGGCTGCAGGGACAGCTGCTTTTGTTGACCAGCGATGGTCATCTACTAAATTTTGATACAGTATTGGTTAATTTGTAATCAGATATATGCGGTCTGTATGGACAGACGCATTCATTGTTTTGGTGTATGTATGGTACTTTAGACTTGATGTTAATATGGGACAATAATATGTGACAATGTAGGGATCTCAGTGATCCTATTACATGTGCAGAATGTAATTTTGATCATCTTTTTGATACAAAATTACGACTTTTTCCAAGGAAAAAAAAAAAAGAATGTAGCTTTAACAAAAAGAATGTAATAGTTGGTCTAAAGTATTAATCATTATGATATGTTTTTTAAAATAGTTTTGTTTTTTAAATAGAGGTATTTAAAAAATGTTGATCATTATATTATTAAAATAATTTGGTTTTATTAAAATATAAGTTTTTATTGTAAATGTTATCAAATATATCATTAAAATTAGATTTTGAAAAATAAAATTTATTAGGAAAATAAAAGTTATTTTTTATAGTTTGTACGGTATTTATTTTTAACAAGAGCCACGAGGTGGCAATGTCTTCCACATTACACTTGCATTGGGTGGTCATTTGCAAAAATTCCTAACAATTGCAAATCACCACCCAACACAAGTGCAATGTCGAGGACATTACCACCTCGTGGCTCTTGTTTGATTAGCAATATATTTGCGTTCCATATAAGTTACTCTATGGAGATAAAGGTATACTTGTCCTTTATGATAAAATAATTAAATTTAGTAATTTCAATACACATGTCTTTGGTTTTTTTGCTAAAAGCTTGATGGCATATATTTTTTTTACAGAATAATAAAGAGAACCCGAATTTTTTATTATATTCCCTTCTGGAACCTTGAATAAAATGTAAAGAAGTATATGAATATGATAAAATACTGAATCGATGAATTGATATATATTACTTTGTTGACTTTAGAATTACTTCATAAGTTAAGTTTCATTGTTTATTACTATTAATTTTTGGTTTCATTGTTTGTTATTTTTTTAAGTATAAAAGATGATGGCTTAGTAAATTATTATAATGAAAACTAAAATTAGTTATTATGTTCCCTTTTCAAAGCAATAAAATTTAAAGAGGCATATGGATATAATATAGTGAATTGATGTATATTACTTTGTTGACTTTACATTTACTTTTATGAGATAAGATTGATTGTTTTATCAATGAAATATGGCCCACTAGAAGCTATATATCCTGGCGTAGATATAGACTTTTATATATTTTGAGCTGCAGTTTCCATGAAGAGTGCACTTCCAACATAAATGTAACATAGATTGATAGCCTGATTTTAGTTGTGATGTATTAGATGTGTTATCACAGAAATGTTAAATAGATTGGTAATCACCTATCATGGGAAATCCCATGGGTCAGGACGATATAACATTAAAAAAAGAGTTATACAAGGGATTGAGGGGTGATTATAAGTTATTTCCACATGGGTAATACCAATCACCTATAATGGGAAATCCCATGGGTCAGGACGATATAACATTAAAAAAAAAGTAATAAAGGGATTGAGGGGTGATTATAAGTTATTTCCACATAGGTAATACAAAGTGATTATAAGTATAAATTATTAGTTTATTTTATTAGCTGTCACTCATGATCCATTATATAATAAATATATTTCCTCATTATATAGATAAAAGTAAATGATAAAAGAACAGATTAAAGTAAATTAATAAGATCATATAATCTTATACTCGTCAAATTCAAACCAAAATTATCTTCATAATCATGAGTAAGATACATATTACAAATATCCTTATTGTAATATTTAAGTTGGACATATACACTGTTTTTGGTCAACAATGAGAAAAATTATTATTAATAAAAATGCATTAATTTCCTAGTCTGATGTGCACGCTAATTAACAATATACATGGTTTTCCATAAAACTATTTTTTCAAACTTAAAAAATGAGAAGGAAGAACTTTTTACACAAATTTATTTTTCAAAGTAGAATACTATATTGTTATAGACCATATTCACATTAAAATAGGTTGCTTGGAACTCATTAAGATTCAATTTTTTATATAGCCGAGCTTCTTTTTTTTATTGAATTAGAATAAAATTTAATAAATAATTCAAATCATTTATTTTTACATTTTGTAATAAAATGGAAAAAGTGAAAAAAAGTTCACTAATTGAACAAATTTATTTTTACTTTACAAAAACCAATATTTTATTAAAACTAAATATATAGTTTAAAGATAATTAATTGAATGAGTTCATTTTCATTTTTAAAAAATTAATATTTTTTTATGGCATTTTAATTTTCTTTTATTTTATATCAACAACCATCATAATAATTATATATGATTTTTTTAATAAATGTTTTTTCCAGCGAAAAAAATCTACTATTGTTATTCAAAAAGGTTGAATCAAATAGTACAATATGGACCCAGATTCGTCAAAATGAATCGGTCATACCACATAGTTCAGCATATACCATAATCATGAAATGTATCTCATGCCAGCTATATCATCTAGTGTCAAAATATACATTTCTTACACAAAATCAAAAAGATCACAGCCTATCAAAACATGTTCAGTGGCAACAGACATCAGAAGCTAGTCAAAAAAGTAAATGGTGCCTTCATCTTGAAGATTGTGTTCTACCCATTCCTCCCAAAGAAGTTGTCCTTCATGACCTGATAATGCTTGTTTGGATAATTTATCAGCAAGAGTATTCTGCTCACGATAGATGTGCTCCAGTTGTACACCTTGAAGTTTAGCCAATTCAGATTGTGTCCGGTGTGCCCAGTGTCTTAAGTTAAGTACATTGAGTTGAAAGTCACCTGCTGCCCATTTAATTGTGACTTTGGAATCCCCAAAAACCTTAATATTGACCAGACCGAAAATATTAGCCACTTTAAGCATACACCAAAGAGCAATCAGTTCTGCTTTCATATTTGTGCCTGTGCCACAATTGAGTTTAAAGGTAAAATGATGTGCCTCATTCAAATATATCACTCCTCCAATAGCGCATAGCCCCGATTGTGATGCTCCATCAAAAAAAATAATGGGCTGATCAACCTTGAAACTAAAAGTACTGATCCTGTCAGTCCTTAGTTTAGATATATCATCTTTACAATTTGCAAACATATTCAGTGCAATCAAGCTACACTGTGTGGGATTGATATTGACATTTTGAAATAGCTCACTATTACGGGAATACCAAATGGCCCAGGAAATGCAGATAACAATGTAGAAGTGTTGCTTACAGTTCCTATACCAATTGAGTAGACATTGATTAAAGTCCCCAACATCCCATGTTTGGTATATTGAAAAATGTGATAAGATCACCTCCCAGGTCATCATTGCGAATCTGCACTTAACAAATAAATGCTGTTTGTTTTCTTCATCTTTCTTACATAGTGTGCAGATGCCTGGACCATTCCAACCACGAGTACGAAGGTTGTCCCATGTCTTTAGTTTATTTTGCAATAACATCCAGCAGAAGCATTTGAGTTTGAGTGGTATAGACCAGTGCCAAAGGCGTTTGTACCACCAGTCTTGTGGATATATGAGCCTATCCTGAACAATTCTATAGTATGTTGTGCGAGCCGTAACCATTCCATTTGCTGGGTTGCCTTTCCAGAGTAGCAGATCTGATTCCTGACTTAGTCTGATACCTGATGCATTGAGGTTTGATAAATAATCATCCCAGGTACGGGCGAGATATCCAGTGAGGCCAATATCCCTAGCAGACACCCATAAATTACTACCTGCATAATCATGATGCTGTAGATGAATTTTGTCCAGTGTATTCATACCCAGAATCTGAAGATACTGTATAATAGACTGTGGCAGAGTGAATTTATCTTCCATACCTATGATAGGATCGATTCCTATTCGAATCTTTTCTCCATTCCCTACCTGCCATATAAGATCGTCTTTAATCCAATGTATGATCTTCATGAACCCTCGCCAAATTGGAGAAAAGTTCCAGCTAACAGTTTTTGGGTTCCTTATCCAGCAGTAAAAATCCTGTTTTAAATACTTGCAAGCAATAAGGGAGGACCATAGGTTGTTTCCCGTGAGGCAGCGCCAGAGACTTTTGAGTCTAAGCGCAATATTGAAGGAGCCCAACTCTAATATTCCCCATCCTCCAAATTTGATAGGTCTAGAAATACTATCTGCTGCAATCATTGAGATCTTATCATAGTGTGCAGTCCCGAACCATAAAAAGTTGAAGAACAGACTTTTTATATACCTGAGAATGGTGGTTGGAACTTCAAGTAGTGTAAGCCAGTAAACCGGTATACTGGAGAGCACCGATTTTAATAAAATGAGCTTCCCACCTATGGATAGAAGCCTGTAAGACCAGTGATTAATTCTATTTTCAATCTTTCTCAACAACCAGTACCAGTCTTTGCACATATAATTATTTGGCTTAAGGTAAAAACCCAGATATTTAAGCCCAAGTTCAAGATTATGACACTTAAATGGCATGAACGATAGAATGTCCCTTAAATTTTCTGCATCTGGAGACATATGATAGAAATTGGATTTTCTTAAACTGATTTTCATCCCTGAAGCACCACAAAATGTCTGAAAGAGACCATTAAAAGAGATCCATTCATCAATGGAGTCTTCTCCTGCTACCATCACATCATCTGCAAATAATATATGTGAAATCACAAATTCCTTTGATATTTTAATGCCTTTTATCTGTCTTCTTAAAAGAGCTTGATTGATCAATCTATTGAAACCATCCATAACCAAGGCAAATAAGATAGGAGACAATGGACACCCTTGTCTAATACCCCTTGAACATCGAAAGAAAGTAGAGGGACTACCATTGACCAAAACTGATATACTCACAGATGAGATACAGGCCATGATCCATTTGATGATTGCTGGCGGCGTCCCAATTTTAATAAGAATCATTCTGAGAAAGGACCAGCTAACCCTGTCATATGCTTTTTCTAAGTCCATTTTAAGTAGCAAAGCCTTTTTCTTATAGATCTTTATACTGTGTAGTAGCTCTTGTGTAATGCCTATGGCATCATGTATTTGTCTTCCAGATAAAAAGCCAAATTGCTCCTTGGATATGTGCCTGGAAAGAACAACTTTGAGTCTGTCTGCAATAATTTTAGAGATGAGTTTATACAGTAAATTGCAAAGTGCAATCGGTCTGTAATCACTAAAAGAACTGGGCTTATCCTTTTTAGGTATGAGTGTGATGAAGGTGGAATTAAGTCCTCCAGAGATAAATCCATTGAGTTTAGAATAGTTCACCAAATCCTTAAGCTCATTGCCCATTAGATCAAAGAAATGCAAGTAAAGCTCTACTGGCCACCCATCAGGCCCAGGGCTTTTATCTTTTGCAAAGTATTTCAGGGTTTGTTCAATTTCCTCCAAAGTCACAGCATCCATTAAACTGTCAGCTTCTTGATCAGTAAAGAAACGTGGGTATAATGTAGCAACTTTGATCTGCTCCTCTAAATTACAGTCACCTGAATCTGCAAAATTTTGCCCAAAATATGCTGTAGCCACAGATTTGATATTCTCAAGACCTGAGCACAATTGTCCCCCGCCGTCCACAATATCCCAAATGATCTTGGAATTCCTTCTTGCCGAAGCATATGCGTGAAAAAATTTAGTATTTTTATCACCAGATGTAATCCAAATGGCACGGCTTTTTAGCCTCCATTCTTTCTCTGCTTGTAAAAGTAGCTCCTCTTTTTTCTTTTCTATCATTTTCATCACCTCAAAATCCTCCATCAAAAGAGAACCTCGAATGTTTGCAGAAATGGACCTCTGGAGTTTATTTTCAAGTTGTAGTAACTCCTTTCTATCTGCTTCTTTTCTATCTTTTATCCATCTGGTGACCTCATCTTTCAATTTTTTTAACTTAGAGTAGAAAGTCTGGATGGGATTGCTTTCTGAGACAGAATCACTTATCCAAAAGTTCCTTACCATATTGCAAAAATCTACATCTTCGAGCCAAGATGTGTTAAATTTGAATGGAAGCCCTTGTTTAATTTTCAGATCATCAAGTTGTAGGATAACCGGCCAATGATCCGAAAATTTGTGTTCACATACCCACGATCTATGCTTCTGAAAGTTGCCCAACAGAGTTGTTTTGACCAGAAATCTGTCTAATCTTTTGTGCACACCATCTGAGCCAAATATCCCATTAGACCAAGTGGGGGTCAGGGTATGTGGCTGAACATCAACCAGATCTGAGTCTACCATAAATTGTATAAAAAAGCTTGCTAAATCATCAATTCTGGCGTTGGGTCCCCATAATTCCGAAACATGACAAGTAAAGTTCAGGTCACCTGCAATGATCAAGTCATTGCAGTTTAGAAGTCCAAAATCTTTTAGGGAGGTCCAAAAAGGTAATCTCATCTTGTATGGGGCGTAACAGTTCAGGATCGAAAGAGTCTGTTTATTGCTACAAAAGTAACCTTTAAGTAGTATTCCCCAGGGAGTTGAAAATGTTTTGAAGGCAAAGATATTAGGGTCCCAAGCCACAGCAAGACCCCCGGAAAGCCCACAAGAATTAACAGCTGTAACTTCCCACAAAGGCAGGATTTTGCAGAGGTTTTGAATAGCACTCTCTGCATTACACATGGTCTCTTGAATTAAGATTAAGTTAGGGACAGTAGCCTTGAAAAGATTGGTTAAAGCCTGTGCCCTGGACGCTTTAACCAATCCACGAACATTAAGTGACAGACAAGACATTAATGACCAGATGGGGAGGGGGACTGTGCTCTAAGCCCCAAGGGTTCATTTGATTTAGACCTACCTACCTCCTCTAATCTTTGAGAGATTGGGGTATAGGAATCCATAGGAAGCTGATCCAATTTGGTCCAGGACTTTTTTTTCTTTCCTCTTCTGATGGTAACATTCTGGAATTTTAAATTTTGTACTGGCTGGGCCAAAGATCCACTTCCTGGAAGTTTAGAGTATGTGGGAAGAGGGGGGAATTCATCATCTTTTGAAGACAGGCAATATCCACTTTCTATTAATATGTCCCTATCTGTCCCAGATAAATCAGCATCAGTGCCATTGATAGTCATATGAGAACTCGGGGGTTGACTAAAATTCCTGCTCATATCATGTGAAGACAAAGTAGGGTTTCCCAATTCAGATATCAACCCTAGTTCCAAGGTATCATTATGTTCCGGCACAGGGTCAACAAGGCAATGATTATTTGGCATATCTGAGGTAGGGTTAGAGGGATTTTCCTCAACTGATACAGTCGGAACATCCGAGGGTTCTAGTGTCAAATTATCAAATAGTCTGCGACCAACATTAGGCTGAGAGGAATTTGGTTTATTATTACGAACAGGGAGCCCAGATACAAGGTCATGTCTCATTTGAATATCACCATTTGCAATACGATGGGATAATAATTTTTCCGAATTTTCTAAAAATTTTAAATCATCCGGAGTCAAGTCGGGGTAATTAATAGGAGTTTTGCAGGGAAACTTACCCGAGATATTTGTTGGAGTATGTGGGTCTGCAGCAGCAGAGGAAGTATTGTAAATCTGTGGACAAACAGCACGCACATGTCCAACCTCCTTGCAGAAGAAACATCTGAATGGAATTTTGTAATAATCAAGAACCTGCTTCCATATTCTCGAGCCCCAGGCAATTTCTATTTCAGCTGGGAGTCCAATCCTCGTATCGATTTCAACCATGATTTTGGCAAATCTGCGGTCCATCCCATGCAAGTTCTGTTTATCAACTCTGACAAATTTACCAACCCTATTTGCAAGTCCCATAAATATCTCCTCAGACCAGAGTTCGATAGGTATACCAGGTACCATCATCCAAAGATGGCAAATCGGCTGAAATTCATGAAAGGGATTGAAGTGAATGTGCCAACGTTTTAGATAAAGGGATCCTTGCTTGAATTCCCAGAACCGGGATAGGATCATCTCCAGGTGAGCCGCTTCAACAAAAGTGAATAATATCCATCGATTCATGAGCAGGTTGATTCGGGGGGCCATGCCGGTAAGTGGCACCCAAAATTTAGTTACCCACTCCGCCAGTTCCAGTTTATTACCTTTGGCAAATTCCAATCTGCCCACCAGTGCTCGTTCAGAGAAAACCCTTATTTTTTCTAGACTGTGGTCTTCATCAATATCAAACCTCTCAATTTCTGACCTAGCCTTAAATGTCTTCAGCAATCTTCTGGTTTTAGCCTTCTGGCCCCACAGCTTCCGTCGAGGGGCAGCCAAACCCTCCGCAAGTCCACTCGAAACCCCCAAATTCGACTGGGAAGGGAAAGGCGACAGGGTTTGATAATGACCCAAGGTTTCCATAGGTAAGGGAAAAAAATCGTAACAATATACCACAGCAGGACGTCAGGGTAAGGACACCTGTCGGTAGGGACCCAAAAATACCAAACCCTATAGTTCTCGCCAAATATGGAAAAAACAAATCATTGCCATCTTCAGCTCAAAGTAATATTAAGATGTAGGGACCAACAAATCTAGTGCAAACCCAGCAAACCGTAACCACAACTGAGAGGAGAAACAAATTTAAATTGCAGAAATTTCGAAAGATCCGGTTAAAGAGAGAAAGTGTAGCCTACAACCATCGAGAAATTCCCACTTTTTTTTACCTTGGCTGGTACTAGGCCGATACGGCTTGACTCCAAGTCGTCATAGGCCACACCATTCACCCAATCAACCATCAAAATCAAAAATTTCTGCAAAAACGACAGAAAACCCTAGAATTTTCGCCATTGCTCTCCCCCAAGTTCATCTCCATTTCTCAGGGCTTCATTTTTTAATAAATGTTTTATTTCTTTATCAATTAAACAAAATATAAACTTAATTTTAAAGCGGGGACTAGCTCTTTGCAGCTATTTCTCTTGTTATATAGAGGTTTCATTGTTGTGATTTATAATGTTGGTGTAATGTTTCTTTGTTATGTTGTTGCAATGATTTTAGGTTGTGATTGTTGTAACAATGCTTCATCAAGTTTAAAGTTTATGGGGAATGATGCACTTTTTTGGATGACCTTCGTTGAAATCAAGGAAAACTATTTTATTTTTAAGGTTTTCTAAGTTCTAAGTCAATTCAAAGAATCCAAAAAAACTTCTTTGGACATGGTGAAATGATAAAAAGCCATGAGGGAAACCATTGCATTGAAATCCATCACAAAAAGTGGAAATATTTTGCATAAATTTTATATATAAACTAAATATCTTTATAAGATAATTCATGGTTTGTATTTTAGAGTGTTTGTTTAGTGGTTTGCATAGAAAAAAAGTTAAGAGAAATAATTGTTTTAAATAAATAAATATTAATAGATATAAATTTTAGTTAAGTTTTGCTAGTTTATTTGGTTAAGGTATGGGACTTGTCTGCAGAACAACTTGGGTTTAATTTCCCTTAAGGGTAAGCTAATTGGGAGGAGACACCCGAAAATCGAGATATAAATTTTAAATAAATAAATATTAATAAACATAAATTTATAACTATATTGTATATTTAATAAGAATGAAAATAATTATAAATTTATGACTATACATGTAATATAGGCATAAATATTGTATAATAAGGAGAAGGGAAATTGATATTTTTATTTGAAATCGGCAAAAATTATTTTGAAATGATTGGATTGAAGAGATGTTAACATTGCATACATTCAACACTTTCATTAAGAGTATTCAAAGGTAATGAATTCATTTTTGTTTTAAAAAACAATAATTTCACTAATCCAAAATTATAATTTTGGCAAAAATAAAGGTATTCAAGCGTAATGAATTCATTTTTATTTCAAAAAACAATAATTTCACCAATCCATAGAGGAATTTAATTGTCTACATGTCATTTAGTTCATGTAGACATTATCCATACTTTTTTGCTTAACTCTAGGATAACTTTTTACCATGTTTAGTTAATTACATGTCATTTAGTTCATGTGGACATTATCCATACTTTTTTGCTTTAACTCTAGGATGAATTTTTACCATGTTTAGTTCAACAACATTTATCCTATTAAAAGCATTCATGGAGTAAGAGGGATTCTTAATCTTTAAATTAATATTTGTTCTCCTTAGAAAAAACCCGCATTTTATTAATTGAAATAAAACACCTTCTGTATAGATTGTGTGGTCATATGTTTTCTTAAATTCCTTAATGATAAATTTAAAAACTACATGATTGTAGACTATCATCACATAGTTTTCCCAATTATAACTTCAAAAAAGATGGTTGCATTAAATAGACAGCCAAACATCAAGAGAGTCAAAGTAAAACTATCTCCAGAAAAAGGAGAAAGCAGTCAGTCATAGCTATATTATAGCGATATCTTAACCTGAGGTTCTAAAAAGAACTGATAAAAGCAATTTGTCATATTAAGGATCTCTTTAAGAATCTCATGCCGCGGGTAATGACCAGCATTAAAGCTGATAGGGGCTCAGATCATATTCCATCAAGGTCTCATTAACCTGCTCCCATTGTCGCCGCATCCCATCTAGCACCCTCAAACCCAACTTCGACAGTTGGTCTGCCATAGCATTTTTTTCTCTGTATATGTGGTGGAAGTTGATAATTTGAAACATGTTGACAAGTCTAAGTAGCTCTTCATAGATAGCAAGAAGATGAATACTTTTGGGGGGCGTCCTCTGTCTCATCCATTCCACAACCAGCTTGTAGTCACCAAATGCTTGTAGATTCAGAATATAATGATTAAGAGCAACCATTAAGGTTAACGTCAAAGCCATCAATTTAGACGTATTGTTTGAACAAGCTCCCACTCCAGCTGCAAATTTGAAAAATTTATTATCCGACGAATAAACAACACCTCCATCCCCCCCTTTGTGAGGATTTCCTTGAACTACTCCATCAAAGTAAGCCCAACTTCTTGTTATGTCAATGACTTCCTCCTTCATTATTATGCATATAGTGAGAACTTTTGACTGAGGGAAGAGGCTGAGAGTAGATAAGTTTTTGTTTCCATAATATTATGAGACTCTTACAGTCTCTTCAAAGATAGTCGTGTTCTTGGTTATCCAAATAAACCAGAATCTGATAATAATAGGAAGAGCAAAGAAATTATGGATATCCTTATTATTGATCCACTGCTGCAAAGCATCTAAAACGTACATCCCATTCCAAATTAATTTGATCCCTTTAACCTGTGAAACATGGCTCCAAAGCTTGACAATATAAAGACAATGGATAAATAAATGCTCTAGTGATTCTTCATTATTTATACAAAGAGGGCATCTATTGGGCCCAGTCCATTAACACTTGATCATTATATCCCAAATAGGAAGAACCTCGTGCAACACCAACCAAGAAAACAATTTCATTTTCAGAGGGCACTTTAGCCTCCAGATCACTGAAATCCACTAGGAAGGTTGTGGATGATCTTCTTCAACTCCGATGGATTTACCCAAATGAGGGGTATAAGTCCCTCCATGATCATTTTTATACCATTACCAATTCATCTTCTAAATCCGATAGGAAGATATGAGAGTCCTACAAATATTTTCTGAAATGGTCCCAAATTTGATAATGATCCAAATCAAGATGCAAATCCTCAACCCTCAACCCGTTTTGGTTTATGGAGTTATGGTTTATTCTTGTAACGACATGACTCAAAAATATGAGATCCTAGTTACTGATAAAGTTAAGCAAATGGTTTGGAAGCTTATGGGATGTAGAACATCCGATCCATGGGTCTTGATTGAGCCTGAATTTTTTACCATTCCCAAAATTCCATACGAATCTTGAACCGATCACTTCAAAAACATTAACCAAATCCCTCCACATAGAAGAAGAGAACCTAGTCAACTTATCAGGACACTGAACCCATTCTTCAACAGTAAGAGGAAAAATATATAATCAGATAACCACTTTTTCCCACATGCCTTCCCCTTTGAAAATCCTCCAAATACCTTTAGCTACGAAGGATTTGGAAAAACATCTGGGATGTTTCAGGCCCCAACCACTAAGATCCTTGGGTAGAGCAATTATTTCCCAGGGGACCCAAGCAAAAGACTTATCCTCCAATGGCCTTTTCCATAAAAACAGATATGATAATTTTCGGATTTGCTCCATGGTACCGGCAGGAATGTAAGCTAAAAAGGACCATAAAACAAGAAGGCCTTCGAGGACAAATTTCATAAGAATTAATCTACCTCCTCTAGACAACCACTTATTGCACCATAAGTGGATGAACCCCAGATAGTTTAGACCTTCTCTTAACTCCACTTCATTGAAAAAAAAAGAAAAAGTAAGAATCGTATCAATATAGAGTTGGGATAAATTTAAAACAAAGACATATGATTTCTTGTTGTCAATAATCATGCCCGAGGCTTCTGAGAACAGATCCAAAATAGATTTAAGATTAGATATATCCTGCCTGGAACCATTAGAAAAAGAAAAGAAGAAGAAGAATATCATCTACAAAAAATAAATGAGTAATATATACATTCTCAACAATCTTAACTCCTCTTAGAGCACCATTGTTGCAAGTTTGCAAGATAGCTCAGCTAAGACCTTCCACTACCAAAATAAAAAAGGAGGGTTGACAAGAGACACCCCTATATAAGACCTCTTCCATGTCTGAAAAAGTGGGATGCAGTTCCATTAACCTGGAGGGAAAAAGACATTGATTGAGCACATGAGAATACCCAAGTAACAAACTGAAAATTGAATCTTACTTGGAGAATGACCAGCCTTAGGTTAACCATTTTACCCTGTCATATGCCTTAGTGAGATCAAATTTGATAATGGCAGCAGGATTATTCTTAGTTTTTGTAGAGTGCATCACCTCCTGAGCGATGCCAATGGCATCATGGGTCTATCTCCCTTTGATAAAAGCGAATTGTTCTTCTGAGACCTCAACAAACAATATTTCTTTCAATCTGCTAGCTATAATTTTGGCAATCAATTTGTAAACACAATTGCACAAATATATAGGTGTGAAATCCTCCTATTTTGTCACATTTTCCACCTTTGGGATGAGAGCTATATACATTAAATTGAAAGGAGCTAAAATTCTGCCATTAATTATGGATTCCTCAATAACCGCTAACAAGTCATCTTCAAACAATTCCATGAAACCACTAAAGAACTCCACAGCCCATCCATCAAGACCCGGGATTTTACCCTTCTGCATGGAAATAATAGTTTCTTTAAGCTCCTATAGATTGACCTCCTCCATAATCTCTTGATTATGCTCCTCATTGACAAATCTATGAAAGAAGCTAGTAGAGCTAAGCATTTGATCAATAAAGGCCCTGTCATCTTCTTTATACAAGTTCTTGAAATGATCCACACCATATCTAGACAAATTTTGGAAACTTGTAACTTCATAACCATCGGACTCTTCAATCCTTCAAATGGAATTAGTATTATGCCTGTGTTTTACGAAATTGTGGAAAAATTTTATATTATCATCGCCCTTTTGAATCTAGAGAGCCCTACTCTTTAGGTGTCGGGTAGCTTCCTTCTCTTCCAAGATCTTGGTTCTCCTATTCTCCAATTCAACAATACTTATTTTTTGACTAATGGATAGAAAACCCTCTTTAAATTTATTATAAAAAGAGTCAATATAATATTCAAACATTTTAAGATCTTGTTCAAACTTTAATCTTCACTCAGCAGCCCATGCTAGAGACCTGTTCTTAATCCTCTTAAGGTTGTTTAGAAATTGAATACCAGTTGATTTAGCCCCATCAACATCAAATTTAATCCAGCTATTTTTGACAAGATTTTGGTAGTCCTCCTATTCCAACCAGCAAGCATTAAATTTAAACAAACTAGGAGGTTTTTGTAAATCCATCATAATCTCTAGAAAAATAGGAAAATGGTCGGAGTTTCCACATTCACCCACCCATTGTTTGAGATTGGAAGGGATTTGCAAAAGACCCTCATTGACTAAAAATATGTCAATTATCTTGGTTATGTGGTCTTCATCGGCGCTTTTATTATGCCTGGTAGGCCTAAGATTGACTCGACGAATATCAAAAAGAGGATGTTCATTGAGCCTGCAGAGGAAGTAGTCTGACAAAGAGCCCAATTGTGCAGTAGGTCCCCATATCCCACCCCTCCCCTAAAGAAAAATTTAAGTCTACACCCAGGATAACTCTATCGCCTTTAAGCAAACCAGATTGAAACAACTTTTCCCAGAAAGGAACCCTAAGCGAGTGTGGTCCATGGATATTAATTACATTGAAATCATGTCCAAACTCATGAGAGGAAGAACTATCTCAATACCCAACTTATATCCCAACATATTAGACACAACACCAAATTTTTATTCCAACCTGTGATTGGGGCCTCCCGACCTGCCAGAAGCATCAATACTGACAAAATCCCAACCAGGGAAAAGACACTTTAGATTATCCACAATATATAAACCAATGGAAAAATTTTCTTGAAGCAAAATGACAAAAGGAATTTTTTCCAACATTAGTCTTTTTAGAGCCATCTTTTTAGAGGGAAGCACTAAACCTCTAACATATAGGGACATAAAAGCATTAGGTAACCAAAGTACAGGGATGGCTTGCTCTAAGAGTCCCTTGAATACCTTTTTTACGGCCAACTCTAACATCACGAGCTGCTTGGTCGCGAGAAGATGCCATCATCGATCATCTACCCTTAAGTCTTTTCTTGGTTATAGTTAAATCCCGAGATAATCCTCCCTGTGACCAAGATCCCCTCATATAAGGAGATCCACTGTGAGGTCTCAAGAAGTATCTAGAGGACCCAAGGGCAGCAGGACTACAAAAATCCCCGTGTATACCTTAATCATAAATCACTTCCATAGACTTAACACTTGGAGATCTGGAATGTGATTCAACTTCATGCTTTCCCTTAGGAAAACCAAAAAGATCAAGTGATGAAAGTCTTGTGAGAGCATCTGAAGAAGGTTCGGCTATAAGAACAGACTTTTCCAAAACAAAACCAAAATCCTCTATCAAAGATGACGTGACATGCACAAGCCCCAAGTCCACCACACTATCTTCCATATTCCTCCCCAAACGAGTCGAAGATTCCAAACCTCCCACGGAAAGAGGAATGCCCCAAAAATACCCGGAAGAAAACTTCATAGGAAAAAGAAGACTATTTGTCCCATCAAAATTTTGTGCTTTACTCCATAAATAACCCAGAGGGGGTCAAATCTGGCGAAAACAATCTAAGAATCCCAACTAGCAAAGGGATAGGCCCATTCCAAGAAACTTTCAGTTCAATAAACTATGATATACAAAGATTCATAGAATCCAAAGGGATAAAAGGCCGAGGTGGAGCAATGCCAAGATGGCAATGGGAAACGTCCAAATAATTACTCGAGGACTCATAGGCCACCGGTAAAACCATAGCAATAATCCTAGGTGAAATACAGGGATACTCTTTAGAAGCCGAGGCAAAAGGCTAGCTAAAAGTATTTTCAAAAACTTCCCCCAACCCTTGAAAAAATGGGGAAGACCATAAACTCTTATTGGCTCATACTGGTCTAAGGACAACTGAGAATAATAAGGAAGATCACAAGAGAAATCAAAGGGAACCCTACCTGAACCATAATTGCAAAAAGGCGTAAGAACTCCCCTCCCAGGAGAAAGACATCCAAAAGACTTTTCGTTAGACCCATAATACTTGTAAGAAAGAGTGCAAGAGATCAAACTCCGGGGGTTGTATGGAGAGCCTTAACTTAAACGAATTTATCACAACTAAGAAAGGAGTCACATCGGATAGTGGTCGCCTTAGTCCCTTATTTTTCAAGACAACCTCCCCTTCAGAACATTCATATCTATTCGGTCGAGAATTGGAGACCTAGAAAACCGCCAAATTCGGAGTAATGTCCTGTCGAATTCAAAGTAACGTCTTTCATTGCCATATATATTGATGACGAAGCCCTTGATCCCTTGCCCAAATAATGGAATTTTTGACCTCTTGTTGGGCAAATTAATTGCTTATCAAAACAATCAAAATTCCAAACATTAATTATCAATCCAGGGTACGTCTTGTTGTTTCAAGGTTACCATGCAAAGTATATGTAAGCTACAATTTCCTCTGCTAGCATTGATTATCCAATATGCATTGCAGTAAAGTGAATTAAACCACTCAACAAAATGTCGAGAAGCGAAGCACACCACTCAAATCTTTACAAGAAATAACACGCTTCTGGAAAGTAAACCACACCACACATCTAAGCATTGATTAATGAAGCTATCAACTATATTTTACATACCCCATGACATAATGGGAAAGTAAATCCATCTAATTAGTTGGAAGAGAAATTAATTCTTAATTTGCATAAAAGAAAGGCAATCCACTCAGCAAGAAAATAAATCTAGCTATTCTTCAAACACACTTACACGAAATTAAAACACACCTGCAAGAAAGTAAACACACCCACGAGAAAGTAAACACACTTGCGAGAAAATAAACACACTTGCATGGAATTAAATAGATCGAGCTAAAAGATTACTTCACGGTCAAGATGTGTATGTAAAACAAAGTATTGCCACTAATCTACAACATAAGCAAATTAATTGAAACTCACACTATGCTCAAAGGAAATGACAAAATTGAAAATACAATAATTAAACACGCTAAAATCTTAAAGCTATAATTTACCACACTTGCGTAACTGAAACACACTCACACTGTGGATGCATCCACACTAAGCTACGAAGTTAGACACACTTGCATAATTGAAGAGCTTGAATTAAAGATGTACATTTGTGAGAATAAAATGAAAGAAATCAATATATGCAAGTTAGTCTATTTACAAAATACAAGAATTAAAGAACTACAATCTATATCAACAAAAGAGATCAAGAGAAATACAATTCTATTCCATCATAATCTAGACTTGTTGCTCTAAGAGTACTCCGCTTGCTACAGAGAAGGAGCTCTTATTTTTACATGAGTTTTCCATAACAAATAACAAATGAAGATCCAAAATATCCTCAACAAATTACTAATAATATGGATCTCCAAAATCAATTCAAATTTAATCCCAAGATCTTTGCTAATTATCCAAAACCAATCAAACTAATCTTTGTCTCTTGTTCCAAGATTATCTCCTCATCCAAGATCCCAATCCAAGATGAATCTTCCTTTATTGAAAATTGTATTTCCGTGGACTTTCAAAATTGTTCACGGATTGTTGTTACTTGCAGAAGTAACAGCAGTATAAGTAACATCAACAACAACACAAGTAACAACAGACAGTAAAATGTCAATTTCTCACAAAGTATGATATGAGTTTTTGAGATATTTTGAGGGTAGGCTTATATTGACTTAACAATGCCTCATATAAAAAATCTCAAGCATCCACTTCATGGATCTTCAATTATTCAAGTAGTAGGAACTGACATGGAGTAACAACAAGTGGCCTAAAACTGTTGCTTCAAAAGTCATTAAACTTCATCTATGTTTCAAAGATAAATGCAAAATATGTTAGTTTTCCAATGTTTAATCATAATTCACATAAAATACTAAAGGAATGTAATGGAAAAATGGTTAGGTCTAAATCTCGCATATAAGCATAAAGATGGGCTAATGAAAGGTTATGGGTAAACAACAAGGATTAAAAATAGGGAAAAGAGGATGTAATATAGTGATAATTTCATGGCCCAACACCTCTGACCGCAATGCTAGGGGGAAGTAAATCTTGTTTCCTTTTCCAAAAACCCCTCCTGATAGGAAGTCTGTAGTCATGAACTAAGTGTTCAAGAGAGTGACAACAATTACATCTAAACGGGATGCCTGTGTAGTCGAGCCTCTAAGAAAAAATATGACCACCCACTGAAATATTCAACTCCGACATCAAGCCCTCAATCATGTCTATTTCAACCAAAATACGAGCAAGTGTCAAATAAGTTTCCAGAAAACTCATATCGGCTGAGACATATGACCCAAGTGAAGAGCCTATCCTTCTAAAAATGTCAAAGGTCCAAATTTCAAGAGGAATCCCAGGTAGCTTTACCTAGATAGCCTGTAAGAAGGGATTTGTCCTTTTCGCATAAAAAAAAGGAGTCCATCTTTGAAGCTCCAAAGGGGCAGAATCCCATAACCAAACCGCATTCAACAGTTTAGCGGCATCTTTTGAGCTACCAAGACCCACACTGAGCCATCCCCTAGCCAAAGAGTAAACCCTCGGCGGATAACCAAGTCTTTCCAAGCAGATCTCTTTACTCCATATCTTAAAAGTGGAAAGGCTCATCATGTGCACCACAAAATGGCCAACCAAATCCAAACTTGACATAGAGAGAACATCACTTAAAGATACATCCTCGCTTAAAGCTAGACAAAACTCCGAAGTTTTTCTTCGAATCTTCTTTCGTCAAGAAGATAGACCCACCTCCCCTTCATCTCATCATCTAGAAGGCTTATTGCATACCTCTTCATTGCCTGAAACCCTATTCCTTTCACAAGAAAAGTCAGGAGATAACCCCCAACAATATTTAATCGGGGGAATATGAGAGGATGCCTCCTCAGAAGGATCAAAGGATAGATGGCAAGAGTGATTTAAAGTGGTTCCACTTTTATTTGCTTGAGGAGTCCTCCTTGCTTCATCTCCACTTGATAACTCCATACCAAGCAAATATAGAGAAAGATAATAGTTTAAGTCATAACAAGGATGGCATCAAATTATCCCATAGGACCCACATTGAATCCCTAACAAGGTAGCTGAAACGGTTCCAAAGAAAAGAAACTACCAGTCTGTCCGCTAGGGATATGAAACCGCCAGATGACAAAAAAATGAAAGATTGTAGGATAAGAATGTAAGTAAAAGAACTCCCGACATGGAATCAAGACCTAGGATATAGAGACACACCCACGAGGAAACCGCCATGAATGACGAAGAAAACCCTAGAACCAAAGCTTGCATTGCTCCCTTCTTTAAACTAATATTATAGCAAACTATTCTTCAATGATCAAAATTTAGTGATACAAATCTATTGATCCAAAACTCTCATCAATTTTTTGGTGATCTAGGTTAATTCACCATACGACAAAACCTTTAAGGGCATTGCTCCCCTATTCATGGGCCTTTGATCATGGTGGAACTTTGCTCCTCCCTAAAATTTATGTCAAATTCTTATTATATTTGTGTATATTGAAATCTTGTCACATTTGTGTATCAAATGAACCCTATTTTGAGCCTCAAATCTAATAAGAATCCAATAGAAATTTCATTTAAGACATGAAAACAAGAATTGAATATACATAATGAAGATAATAAAGAGACATTATACCTTGTCATAGCGAGAAACGATGGTGTGGTGACATTGGCCACCGCCTCTCCAGTTGGTAGAGTTTTTAGGGGTATTTTACTTACAAATAATAAACCTACAAATTTCCGACAAACACCCCAGAATAAGGACATCTTCTATATACACATGGCCTGCCCTATAAGTAAACATGTACCTGCCAAGTAAACTTTGCTAACCAATTTAATCTGGTGCCTACAATGTGAAATTGTAACTGAAGCATAAGAGAACATGTACACACACGCACACACAATGCAATCAAAATATATCTCACATTATACACAACTCTATAATGAGTCACACCATTCAGGTAAGCCATAAAATGTTAAGTGCTAGTCAACCACAACCTAACCATCCCTAAATGTTCAATTTCAAAAACAAATTTTGTAATTATACTAAATGCTTCAAATTCTTAAGGATTGCTATGGATTATTTTTAGAGCAAGTTAATATTATAACAACAACCCTTTCTTTTTAACAAGTTTTCTTTATAATGTTAATAGGATTATGATGGATTATATAAATCACAATCTTTAATCATTGAGATTGCAACATGGAATTATTTTGATGAGAATGGGAATCTACGAATCTATCTACAATGTTAAAATTTGTAAAATTGCAATAAATCTTATTCTAAAGAATGCTCATAGGGACACCATTGAGGGCTGGCTATTACATTATTAAGTATTTCTTATAGAATAGCTAGTGTCTTATATATTTGTTGCTTGAAGCTCCAGTATGTAACACCCATAGGACGTGACCATAGGACGTGAGACCACCAGTTCTCGATCCACCGTTACCAGGAGGTTTTCAGTAACCATCAGTTGTAGATCCCTTCCTTGTTATGATAGTTTTTTAATGGGATTAGCTGAGATCACTAGTAAGGTCATATACCGCTCTAATTAACCTTGCTCGTATTTATTATAGTATAGCTCTGGAATCATTGTTGAATTATGTTAAATAATTTGCCAAAGAGAATGAAGGATGCTACATGATTACACCACTTTTACCTCTTTTGTTAAAGTCACTTTGTACATAATTAATGTTTTTTTTTAGAAATTTTGTAACTATATAAATGTGTTATATTATTAGTGACTTAATCTTGTAACACATGGGTAAGTTAATCTTGTAACAAATGGACTATCTCTCCAACCATAAATATTATATAAATATGACATAAATTTTACGTAATCACAAGAATTAATTATACTTTAAAAATGTAACAAAAACATATTATACCTTATCCTGACCACTTTGTAAATGCATTCTATTTTGTTTCAATAACTTTATTTTGTTTGCAGTAAATCTATGTAAGTTAAAAGCATATATTTGATGATGATTATGTGTAAGGCAATTATGACAATTGAACAATATGGTTCAAAGTTTTTGAATAAAATTTTGATTCGTGATCTTTTTTTCGTGGAAAAAAAAATTCTATATACAATTAGTTAATTGTTTCAGTAACTTTGTAAATAATTAATGTTTTTAATGAAGTTGATGACTATACTAAATGCTTTATATTCTTTTTTTTTTTGCACGAATCTCCCTAACTTGCTGGAGTAGCATGTGGTCTAAGAAACAGTGGCCTAGGGGCATCTAAGCTGTCAAAATCACCTGGGGATCGCACTCGGCCTAGACCACACCAACATTTAGCATGGTTGGAATTGTTTTGGTGTCCCCTCCCACCACAACTGAGTTTTTGAACCATGGGCCACCTAACAAATAGAACCCCTCAAATACCAACTGCGCTAGTGAGACTTACAATGCTTTATAGTCATGGTGATATCCATGCATCTATTTTGTTTCAGTAACTAAACACTTCATATTATCAATGATTTTTATGGATTCTTCTTTCTTTCTTTTTTCTTTTTTTTCTCTCTTTTTTTATGATAGGTCATTTAAATTTCTTGAAAACCTAATCAATATTTATTCCAGTATCGTTGATACTCTTAACTAGGCTGCCACTCATACAAGATAGCTAGTGTTTTATGAGCTTTTTAGGACCTTAGCAAGCCTAATTGTAATTAGCCAATTAAAAATAGCTCATAAACTTACTCTAGATCCAACCATGGCTCCCTCTTGAAATCTTTTGTTCCTCCTTTAACTAGATCATCATTGAAATTATCCAAATTTAAATCCCTTGCAAATTCTAACTCGATCAAACTTGCATGACCATGGTGACCATGAAAACATTTTTTCCCGCGAAAAAAAGCATACTATTGCTATTCAATTAACTAAATCAAATAGTACAAATATAACGTTCAAGATAAACATATCTGTCCAAATAACCATAGACTATGGTAATCGGGATCCCTAAGATACAACAACTGACATATTAGAAAGACCAAAAAAGCCCAAACATATGACTAATAACCGGAGGTCCTTAGCCCAAAAAATATAAAGAACCAGAGTCTAGAACCATGTTCTCACAAATCTCTTCCCAAAATAAGACACCTTCTGTACCCTCTAAAGCTTGCTTCGATAGCAGATCGGCCTGTGTGTTGTGCTCTCTATAGATATGCTCAAGTGTAGCAGATCTAACATTTTTTAGCTCAGTCAGTATCCTGTTGCACCAATTTACTAGATAAATGACCTGCAATGAGCATTCCCCTTTACCGACTTAATAGTCACCCTTGAGTCACCAAAGCTTATATATATATATATAATTAGTAAATTATCACTCTCTTTCGTCCTCATGCGTTTCCCATCAATGCCCTTTTCATATTTATGATGGTCAAAGGAATGTTGTGCTCGCAATAAAAGACCAGCGAATTCTTTCCATTGTCACGGTGTAATGTATACCACATATTTGTTGTAGTTTTTCATATATATTATAGACCATGTATTCAATATGTTCCATGGGGAGCTAGTGCTCCTAATGAAAGACGGGCTAACCCTTCCTTCATTGCGAGCTTCCAATTTAATGTGAGTTGCCCTACTAAATATTTATGGTGTTCAAAGCAACGTAATGTATTGGTCAACCATATTTATTGTTGTTTTTATCAATTTTTGAAAATTAAATTTTTTGTTTTGAAAATTAAATTTTATATTAAAGAGAGTTGTTGTGAATGATTTAATATAATAAAAAATGTATAGTTTTCAAATTCAAATCATTTTGTCGTAGTTTACACGGCAAAGTACCAAATAGTTATGGTCAGTGAATTGCTTTACAAACTGTAGCATTAATAACACTAAAATCCAAAGATCCATTTAAGATTTTTTTTACCGTATGAGAATAGTCGATGATCGATGTGAAGCGAAGGCGTCAAAGAGGAGAGATCCAAGGATCGATCTTGAGTGGGGACAACCACAGCCGACCACCCCAACCACCCAGCCATATAACCTGCCCCATAAGATCCACTTAGGATTACATTGCTTATGTTAGAATTGGCATTTATTTAGCTTGTTGGTCCTCAAGGTTAGTCGCTATCACCATTCGAGTTAAGTGTGAAAGCTTGAAATTATTTAAAGTGGGTTGCAGATACAACTCTTTAATAACAATTCCATCATCCAGGATACCCCTTTCTCTACGAGAATAGATAATTCTTGGAGAGCAACTAGAATTTCCATCTCATCATTGGTTACCCGTCCTCATCCAAAGCAAAATTAATTTATTTCTTTCCATTGCACTCGTATATATTCCCCTCGGGCCATGTCACGCATATGTTAACAAATATAGTTAAAATAGTAAAATACATTTACATATATTATTTTAGTGTCATGGTTAAATGTATAAGTGAACTATATTTATTGTTATTTTTCCTAGATAATTTTAGTGTCATGGTTAAATGTATAAGTGAACTATATTTATTGTTATTTTTCCTAGATAATTTTAGTGTCATAAATATATTTTTCCCCATATTATGTTAACAAATATAGTAGAGTAAGATACAATTAAATAGATGATTAAAATGTTAGAATTATATATAGATGTATTTTACAAAATTCAACATTGTTTGCAAATTTACTTTTTTTCCAACCACAAACCTAATAGGAATCTGACAAATTTTTTAGGCATGAACAAAGTTCGAGCATGTTTCATGTTTTATATACGGTGGAAGATTGCCCCTAGGGCTTTTTCCCAATTATGAATTGTTATGCAACAAATTTTCAAAAGAGCATGAAAAGAGTAGAAATAGATCATAAAGAGTACTCCACGACTTTAATGAAGAAAATAGATTAATAGAAAGCCTCTTCGAGGGGGCAACCTCCTTATACAAATTACTAAGTACACAAGACAAGACAAGACAAGATGCTCAAATGAAAAGATCTCCTTCATATATATAGGAGATTAAGAGATACAATTACAACTCACTGACCTAAGCCGACATAACTAATATAACCATACTAATGACAATTACAACTAATGGACCAAAGCCGACATCAAAATAATGTAATGCACCACAATATAGAGAGAAATGTGTCCACATTTAGGGCTTAGCATGCCCCTCCCTTTCAAACAAGTGTTATCCTCAACGCTTGATTAGTTGTGGATACTTTTGTATGAAGGACTCATTTTCCCATGTCAAATCTTCAACTTGTAAGTTCTTCCATTTGATGAGGCACTCAGTAATAGCCTGATTTCGTAGTGGTTTGGTCCTTGTTTCAGTGATTTGTTCAAGTTCCAAGATGACTTTTCCTTCTCCATCAAGCTCCGGCAAGATTGTTTGAATCAAGATCTTGTCTCCTATTACCTTCTTTAAGCAACATGAAAAATTGGATGTACTCTTGAAATGAAGGGTGCTCCAATTTGTAAGCCATGCCACCAATCTTCTACAACACTTTATAGGGACCATAATACTTGGGTGCTAATTTATTGTCCTTATTTAGTTGCTTGAGGGACATCTTCTTGTAAGTTTGTAGCCTAAAAAATACCCAATCCCCTTCTTCGAAACTCCTTTCATTGCGATGTTGACCAACTGCTTGTTTCATCCTATTTTTTTACATAGCCAAGTTGTCCCTAAGTATCTGGAGAACTTCTTGTTGGTGCTCTATGTGATCTTCCATGGCTTGAACTTTATATTTTTCTTTTAAGGGAGATGTGATACATGAAGGCCGGTACCCATAAAGTGCCATAAATGGAGACATTTTTTTATGATGTATGGAAGGAAGTATTGTACCACCATTTTGCCAAAGACAACCATTTCACCCATTGTGTTTGTTTGTCAGATGCGAAGCAACGAAGATGGCCTTCCAAAAATTTGTTCACTATCCCAGTCTTCCCATCATATTGAGGATGATAACATGAACTGTGAGCCAATTGTGTACCCAAATAAGAAAATAATTCAATCCAAAATTTTCCAGTGAAAATTGGATCTCTATCACTTACAATTTTTTTTGGATTTCCATGTAACTTATGAACAGTTTCCATAAAGGCTGCAACTACTATACTTGCATTAAAAGGGTGAGAGAGTGCACAAAAATGTGCAGACTTTGTGAGTTTGAGTCAACAACCACCATAATAATATTCTTTCCTTCTGACTTGGGTAGACCTGTGATAAAATCCATTGAGACTTCCTCCAAGTGCTGGAAAGGTATGTCTAATTATTGTAGAAGTCATGGGGTCTTAACTGTTTCACCCTTATTTTGTTGGCAAACCAAACATTCGGCCACGAACCTTTGAACATCAAATTTAAGACCTTCCCCAAAAAATTCCTTCTTGACCACGCGGTAAGTTTTCAGGAATCCAAAGTTCCCACCTATAGGAGAGGTGTGTAATTCTGAGAGGACCTTTTGTTTGATTTGGGAGTTTTTGCATAAATATAAGCGATCCTTATACCATAGTAAATCATGTTTCCACACAAAATTATCCAATACACCAGGATCATTATGTAGATTTTGGATGAGCATCCACACAGATAGGTCACTTTTCCATTCTCCCCTTGCTGCTACTACCCAATCTAGTTGTAGAATGGAAATTCACAAAGTAATGCCCCAACATCTTCATCTTTTCTAGAGAGTGCATCTGCCACCACATTATGTTTCTCTTTTTGATAGATGATTTCAAATTCATATCCCAACATCTTGGTTACTTATTTTTGTTGCTCTTCCAAAGATAGTCTACATTCCAAGAAGTATTTAAGACTATCATTATCTATTTTGACCTTGAAGTGCCTACCCATTAGGTAAGGACGCCATTTCTTAAGGGCATGTAGTATTGCCAACATTTCCTTCTCATAAATGGGCTTTTGTAAGTTCGTTCCCTTGATTGGATGACTTGTGAAAGAAAGTGAGTGTCCTTCTTACATTAGAACAACACCAATGCCATTTCTTGAAGCATCACATTCCACAATAAAGGTTTTTGTGAATTCTGGTGTGGCCAAAACATGAGCTTGCACAATGCCTCTTTAAGTTGTTCAAAAGCTTGAGGTGCCTCTAGAGTCCAAGAAAATGCATCTTTCTTCAATAATGTTGTTAGAGGCGCTGCTATTCTTCCATAGTTTCAAACAAACTTGTGTTAGTACCCTGTCAGACCTAAGAATCCTCGAAGATTCTTCATGGTTTTGGGAATTGGCCAATCTGTCATGCCTTTAATTTTGTTAGCGTCTACCTTGACACCTTCATGAGATACAATGTGACCGAAATACTCTACCACCTTTAACCCAAATAAAAATTTGGATATTTTTGCATATAGTTGTTTCTCCTTTAGTATTTGTAGTACCTTGTCAACATGTTGAACATGTTCTTCCCAAGACTTGCTATAGATTACTATATCATCAAAGAATACTAGCACAAATTTTCTAAGGAAATGATTGAAAATAGAATTCATCAAACCTTGAAATGTGGAAGGCGCATTCGTGAGACCAAATGGCATGACCATAAATTCATAATGACCTTTATGAGTTATAAATGTTGTTTTTGGGATGTAATCATCCTTCATTATAATTTGATGATACCTGGAATGAATATCCAACTTTGTGAAGAAAATTGGTCCATGTAATTCATCTAACAATTCATCAATGATAGGAGTGGGAAACTTATCTTTAATGTTGATCTTGTTGAGCTCTTTATAATATGGACACATACACCATGATCCATTTGGCTTGTGTACCATTACCACTGGTGTAGAGTAAGAACTTTGGCTAGGCCTAATTATGCCAACCTCTAACATTTCTTCGACCATACGCTCAATTTCACTCTTCTGGCCATAGGGGTATCTATAAGGTCTGATATTAGGAGGAACACTTCCTGGAATTATGTGAATAGCATGATCAAAATATCAAACACGTGGAAGACCTTTTGGAATATCTTCAAATACCTTGGAATGATTATTAATGACCCTTTGGAGATATGGGGAAACATGCGGCTTAGATGTTTGAACATCTAATGAGCATAATTGTGCAACTACATCTTGATGTCCCCTTTTCATCAATTTTGTCATACCAGTAGAACTTATCACCTTGCTTGATTTCCCTGTGATACCATTTAACTCATATTCCTTTCCTTCCCATAAATTTTTTATGAAAAGCTTCTGGAAATTAAAAGCCACGGTTCCCAATGATTCTAACCATTGAACTCCTAAGACAACATCAACACCACCCATTGGAATAACAATCATTGGACTATTCAATATATATTTCCCGATAGTAAGATTTATATTATGGAATTTCCCTAAGCAATTGATAGTTCCTCCATCTGTAATCATTACTTGAAAATTTGTTGCTAGATATACAAAGAAATTGAGAGCTTTGGCTAATTTACAGTGAATAAAATTATGAGTGCTACCATAATCAATCAGCATTGTTACCTTTTTCTTTTTGATATATACTTCAATCTTGAGAGTTTGAGAAGTGCTAATTCCATACAATGCATGACATGATATGGTGGGAGTAATATCTTCTATTTGTTCAGCTTGAGAAGGTTCTTGTTCTTTTGCTTCTTCCTCTTCACAATCTATGTAGAATAATTTATTCTCGCCACACTTATGTCCCTTACTATACTTGTTGTCACAAATAAAGCATAGATATTTTGATCTTCTTTCATCCAGTTGTTGGTGTCAACCTTTTAGATGCATTAGAAGAAGGAACATTATTATCTCTATATGTGTTGGAGGTGGTCCTTCTTGTAGTCATTGCCATATTTTTACTTCTGATTTTCCTTTCCAAACTAAAATCATTCTCCAATGATTTAGGTTCAAGGATACGTATCTCATGTTGAATATTCTCCTTTAAGGTGCCCATAAAGAGATCCAACAAAATATCTTCTGAAATATTCTTCACTCTAAGACTCAACTTCTGAAACTGCTTGATGTGCTCTGTAACTGGACTTTTTTGTTTGAGATTTACCAACTGACTAAAGAAAGTGTTACTATTAATATCGTTGTAATGTGCAATCAATTCTTTCGTGAATATAGACCAAGAGATAATAGAGTTTCTTTTATGGTACCATACAAATTGATCAGGCTCTAAATATAACGATGCAATAGTTACCTTTTGCAAAGTTGGCACTTAGTGTAGATCAAAGAATTGCTTCATCTGGTCATTTCATCAAACTTTCTCATGCAAATATGGGGAATAAAGTAGTTCTTTAGACCTGAGTTAAACCCATTATGATGGAGTAGATCATTAGATTTGGGGGACTCAAACCTCTTATTCTCTAACTATTTTTCAATTTTCTCAATATGTGATTGGAATAAGTCCCCCATTTTCCTCCTTATCCTCTTCACGAGTAGACGACTATGTAGGAAGGCTAAGTATTATATCATTTAGTAGTATCTTCAAATATTATAGATCCTCTTTTTTAGCCATCTTATTTTCCAAGTTAACTAAATCAACCATTTTCACAGCCCTTTCATCATATCTTCCAACTTGGACACCCTAAAAGATACGCCTTCACTTTCATCCTAGGTCAGGGATGAATCCTTTCGTGGTTTGAGTGGAATGTGATTTTTTCCACTACATTTTGGTGGAATTTTGAACAATATAAATAGATATCACACCTTTGGTTCACCTTAAATAGATCCTTCTACTAAAATTTATTCAAATTTAAAACGACATACATTTTTCCAACCTTGATTTGAAGACTGATTTGCTAGCTGACTTTTCAACTGAGTTAACCTTGAAATAGGCCCCTTTGAGTCTAAAACCTTGGCATGTGGTATCCTGATATGTCTTCTTTCCAATGCCATGGGTCTTGTTGAATTTGGATGTGCCAAAAAAAAGTTGTGATAATTTTTCCAACACTTGTTAATTTTGGTCTTTTCAGAAGAGCGAGAATGTACAACCTACCATGTGTCCAATTTTTTGAATCTAATCCTGAAAATGATACCAAAGATACTATGGTCTATCTTCTTTCTGATTCAACTGGTCTAAGTCAATTTTGATCTAGCATGCTCCAGATATAACAATTTTCCCTAGAACACCTGTTTGAGACTACCTTTGGGCTAGTCATAAACCCTAACTTCCTAGGGTATACATCCAAACCTGCAATGAGTTAAGATATGAAAATTTTACCACAGGTATTTCGGTCTTTTTTAGATATGGGTTCCTTGTTTTTTTGTTTGAAACCCTGTAGAAAAAAAATATATAGCGAAAATTCCAAGATGACTTGTTTTGAAGAAATTAGTCCTGAGGAAAGAGCTCTGATACCAAATGTTACGCAACAAATTTTCAAAAAGAGCATGAAAATAACAAAAATAAATCAGAAAGAGTACCCCATGACTTTAATGAAGAAAAAATATGAATATCAAGCCTCTTCGAGGGAGCGACCTCCTTATACAATGTATTAAGTACACAAGACAAGACAAGATGCTCAAATGAAAACATATCATTCCTATATATAGGATATTAAGAGGTACAAATATTACTCATTGACCCAAGCTAACATAAACAATATAACCATACTAATGAAAATTACAACTAATGGACCAAATATGACATCAAAACTAATTTAATGCACCACAATAAAGGGGGAAATGTGCCCACATTTAGGGATTAACATGAATCAACCCAGATCATCGAAAAATCAATCAAAGTTTCGGATCAATTAGAATTGAAGGAAATTGGATCCACAGGCTCTTACCTACAAATGCCTTACCAAAAAATTATATGTTCTTTAAACCTTGCTAGAAAAACGGGATCACAGAGCAATAACAATAAACCGAAATGCAAATATAATCACACATACACATTACAAGAGACACACAGATATATCGTGGTTCACCCAACTTGGGCTACGTCCACACTGAATTTGCCAGTCCTTATTATTATTACCGTCCAGCAAGGTGAAGGGATACAACCTGCAGCACAACCGCTGCACTTCCTCTTCTTTGCTCCACAGTCTCTCTCCTGATCTCAGATATCTTTACAAAGCATAAAACCTAATACATCATACCTAGCCGTATTACAATGTCTTTATTTTATAAGGGAAATACAATGGGAAAATACCACGGGATACCCAAAACCATGGGCCCGCAAAACAGCTGACGAAAACAACCCCAAAAATTTTCTTTGGGGGCGTTGCCCCGGACCCCCCAGCCAAGGGGGTGGTCCCCCTGAAACCCCGTGGGGGGGCGATGCCCCCCCACAACCCCCCGCTGGGGTGACTGTACAGTCCACCTACATATCATATAAAGCTGGGGTACAAACACGGCTGATACAATATCATCTATGAGACTAGAAGATCTGGCTCCACAACCAACAAACCTCATATGCCCAACTACTCAGGCTTATCTAATGGAAACCACTTAACTAAAGGTATTTTTAATTCTCATTCTTGATTGAACAAAAGAATTAAAACACATCCTTCTAATATTTTAGAGGACCCCCTTAGGGATATATGGCAATGAATGGAAATACATAAGGGTTGCTTCCAATAAATACTTAATTAATGTGAGTTTATGTCCTTGTGACAACCATCTATACTTCCCTCATCCCAAGTAAGGAACAAAGATGCACATACTTCGTTGTTGTTAAGGATTTGGTGAAGATATCAGCTGCCTATTGCTCTGTAGGACAATACTCAAGAGAAAGAACACCATCTGCAATGAGACCTCGAATGTAATGGGCATCAAGATCGAGATGCTTTGTCTTGGAATGATATACCGGATTAGAAGCAAGTTGAATAACACCCTGATTGTCACACTTCAACAAAATGGACGATTTCGGAACCAGAACAATCTCAGTGAGAACATGCCGTAACCAAACTGCTTCTTTTGCTGCTTCTTTGGCTGCTCTATACTCTGCTTCACACGAAGATAAATAAAGAGTCTTCACCTTTTTTTTGGACCGAGAAATCAAACCTAATCCAAGTTGAAATATATAACCAGCAGTTGACTGTTGATCAAAACTGTCACTTGCCTAGTCAGAATCTGTATAACCAGAAAGTGAAATTGTAGCACTGCTCAAAAGAAAACACCTTAGTATAATGTCCCCTGTAAATATCTCAATTTCTCTTTGTTGCTTGCCAATGACTTTCATGAGGTTGTTGCATGAACCGTGAAACCATACTAACGATGAAAGAGAGGTCTGGTCTGTTGTGAGTTAAATACATTAAACTGCCAACTAGCTGACGTTAAAGAGTAGCATCAACAAGAGGAGTAGTACACTCAACAATTAATTTTACATCGGACTGAAAAGGCGTAGGAGCAGGTTTACAATCACTCATGTGGAAACGAGCCAATAAATCTGTAGCATACTTCGGTTGAGAGAAAAAAATACCATCTGCCAGATGCCAAATTTGAAGACCCAAGAAATAGTGCAATATACCGAGATCAGTCATTTCAAACTACTTTTGAAAGTCACTTTTCATACTTTGAATGAGAACAAGTTGGCTGCCAGTGATAATAAGATCATCCACATATAAAACAATAACAATGATATTATCATCAACATGCTTAACATACAGGTTATGATCAAATATACAACGCTTAAAACCATTACTCAAGAAATATGCATAAATTTTATCATACCAAGCCCTAGGTGCTTGTTTAAGACCATATAAAGACTTGTGTAATTTACATACTAAACTTGATAATTAAGCATTAATAAAACCAGGAGGTTGTTGCATATAAATGTCTTCATTAAGATCACCATTTAAAAAATAACTTTTAACATCCATTTGGTGTATTTCCCATTTATAAGATGCAACAATAGATAAAATGGTTCTTATTGTATTCATTTTAGCAACATGAGCAAAAGTTTCATTATAATCTATACCTTCACGTTGATTAAAACTTTTTGCAACTAATCTAGCTTTATAGTTTTAAATCTGTCCTTATGTAGTAAATTTAGTTTTATAAACTCATTTACAACCAACTAAATTCTTCCCTGGAGGAAGAGGAACAAGAGACCAAGTCATATTCTTCATAAGAGAATCATACTCAGCAGACATAGCTTGTTCCCAATGAGTTTTACCCTTAGCTTGATCATAAAGAGTAGGATCATATATGGCCAAAACTTTGGTCATAAGAGCAAAGTTAGATCTAGTTCTACGACTATCGAAAGGGATTATGATATCACTTCCTGCAGATTCAAAAGTTTTCCAAGCCCAAACAAGAAGGTTAGAAGGGACAAAAGTCACTTTAGGAGCTTCGATACATTCAGGTGGAATACTTGAAGAAGAGAAAGAAGGTGAACTAAGAGCAGTCACATAACTGGAAGGAGTAATCGAGATAGGAGTAACAGGTGATAAGGGAATATTCAGAGTAACATGAGGTTCGACAGAGTTAGGTGGTGGAGAGACTTCGATAAATTGAACATCTCTTCTAATTATGACACTTTGATCAGAAAGATCAAACAACCTATGAGCTTAGAATCCCTAGAATAACCAATGAATATACACTTGTGAGACTTGGGTTCTAACTTTTTCATTTTTCATCAGGAATATGAACCCAACATTCACAGCCAAACACTTTAAAGTTACTAATATCTAGTTTTTTTACCATTCCATTTTTCCTCAGGGGTAACATGCTTAACATCTTTTGTAGGAACTCTATTTAAAATAAAGTTAGCACAACTTATGGCTTCGGCCCAAAAATTCTTGTGTAATCCTTTAAAATAAAGCATACATCTAGCCATTTCAACTAAAGTTCTGTTTTTCCTTTCAACAACACCATTTTGTTGAGGTGTGTAAGGAACATTCTTTTGATGTTGAATTCCATGTTTAGATAAAAATACTTTAAATTATTTCTTAATGAATTCCCCCCCATTATCAATTCTTAAAGTCTTAATCTGTTTACTAGAATCATTTTCAACCAAGGATTTAAATACTTCAAATTTAGAAAAAGTGTCACTTTTATGTTTCAAAAAATAAATCCATGATTTTCTACTAAAGTCATCAATAAAAGTAAGAAAATAAACTACATTAGAGATAGAAGGAACTTCAAGAGGACCACAAATGTCACTATGAATTAATCGAAAAGGTTCTTTAGCATGCCAAGCTGTACCTTTATCAAACATTTTTCTATGATGTTTACCAAGAACGCAACCTTCACAAACACCGTTAGTAGACGAAATATTAGGCAAGCCAAGTACCATTTTAGTTAACATTTACATTTTACCATAATTCAAATGACATAATATTTCATGCCATAATTTACTTAGTTCATCAACATGAGAAACATAGGAATAAAAAGGTTGTCTTTTAGTTGAATTAAAACCCACAAATTTATATAAACCAACAGTATGATCAACAGGACCATAAGAATCTACTTTGAAATTTTGATTGATATCTTTAAGAACATATTTATCAGGCCAAACTTCAAATTTATACCCTTTTTGACATGCACGGTAAATAGAAATCAAATTGATAGGCATATTTTCAACATGAAAAATATCTTCCAATTGACCATTAACAACATTAACATTACCAGAACCAATTACCGAAAGTTGTTTACTATCACCTATAGATACTTTCTGAGATGTGTGTTTATTATTGTCATAAGATGTAAATAAAGAAGCATTACCAGTCATATGTTTAGAAGCACCAAGATGCATTATCCATTCCACATTAGAAGAAGAATTACTAGAAGAAACAACAGAAGCACACAAAGCTACATGTGATTCATCAGAACCATTCTTTTTAGCCTTAGCCTTTAAACGTTTCAATTTAAAGCAATTCTTTTCAAGATGGTTAGTTTTACTACAATATTTACAAGGATGATACACTTTATTCATCTTACTATTGTCATGATGTGCATTAGAAGCATTACCAGAGTTATTAGTAGGATTTGAAGTGTGTGAATTAGAACCTTTAACATTATTAGAGCTTCTCTTAGGATTCTTATTATGTGCCATTAAAGCTTTATTAGGTGAGATTTGTCCTGAAACAATTAATCTTTCTTGCTCAGTTATCAACCCTTTACAAAAATCATCAAAAGTAGGTTTCGTGGTATTTGAAGACAATTCAAGAGCTCTATTCCTAGTTTGAATGAACATATCCAAACAAGATGACAATTTTTGTTCTACAAGAATTATAAGAGCAGTGTTTGTTTTCTTGTAATCTTTACCACAATTATTTAATTTTTCATTTAAGGTTTTCACTTCAGCAAGATATAATTCTACTCTTTCAAAGTTAGTAGTATCTAGCTCAAAAATCTTCTTTTCAAGGTAATAAGCAGAAACATCATCAGATTTATCAAATAAAGAAGAAATAATTTTCCATACCTCAACGAGGCTGTCTTCTGCCTCTATACTTACCTGAAGAATATCTGAAATTGTTTAACTAATGAGCCATCTTGCTTGATCACATTTATCTTCTCATATAGCCAAAGCTTGAGCATCAACAGGTTTCGTGTGTTCACCATTAACAATCCTCCATAGATTCTTACTCCTAAGAACATCAATCATTTTTTCTCTTCCATACAAGATAGTTAGGACCAACAAGTTCAGGAACATAAGCTACTTCTGAAGCCATAATGATAGAAATAAAACCAAATGATAGAAATGACAAGAGAAAGAAAGTGAATAACATAAAAGTGATATACTTTACCGTACTAAACTGTAGAAACAAAGTAGAAAAAACAGTAAAGGAAAGAAACTTTTACTTACAACCCTTTTGAAAAGTGTTAAGAAAAGTCACTCGTGGGTTTTTCCACAGTGGACTTGCGAATAAACACAGATATTCGTGGGTTCTGCACGGAAATAGACGCGGTTACTCGTGGGTCTCTGTACTGTAAAGTTGCGGTTCTGCCGAAGCATTCGCGATTTCAGCACAGGAAGGATCGCGAATAAACTGAAGTAAACGCGGGTTCGAAAGTGGAACAGTCGTGGGTATGCCGAAGTATACGCAGGTCTGTGCACTAACAAGTCGTGAGTCTGTAGTGTATTAGCGGGTTCACAGTAGGAACAGTCGCGTTTAACCGCGGGTTCTGCGAAGAAAAGTCGCGAGTGTCCAGTTTTAAGGCCGAAAACAATGTCAAATATGCCGAAGACGGAAACCTACACAAAGTCTACCAAACTTGGACAAAAATTGTCGTTTTGACAACTGGAAGATAGATCTCCTTGAGGAGAATAAAAAAATCATATAGATCTACAAAACTAACATTAAGAAACCCTTGAAAAATTTATACAAAAATCTACACAACAAGGTTAGGGTTAGAAAAAAAACTGCAGAAACATGCCCAGATCTGAAGAGAAACCTAATGGATACCAGATAGAAAACAAATCTACAAAATAAACAATATCGAAATGATAAAATATTGTTGTGAAAGCAATAGAAGGTGCTAGATCATAACAACAAGCTCTGATACCATGTCAGAGATATGGACCTAGCTAAACTAGTTTACCTATCTATGCAAAACAATAATATATCAACAATAAGTACATAAAGAGAACAAGATAAAAGAGTACACCAAATATACGTGATTCACCCAATTGGGCTACGTCCATGGGAAGGTAGTCTTCTATTATCTCCAGAATATCTCCCTCAAGCTTACTAGAGAGCAATGCCAATAACCCCAATACAATATAGCAATACTTGTGTGAATAAGTAAAGATCATGATGAGTGATGTGACTCCCTTGACTCTATTATATACTAAGAGACGAGGAGGAATTACTCTCACATATTACACGTGGGATAATATAATTCTCCATAATAACATCTCTTTATATAATAATGAATATCAAGAGTATATTTTACCATAATGAATATGGAATACAATGTATTACTCTTTTACATAAGATTGTGGATATATTATGACATAATACAAAGACATTATTACCTTCCAAGGAATATAAAATATTCCAACACTACTACACCTACACTTCATTCTTTTTTCTATCTTTTCAATCAACCAATTCTATCATTCTTCCCATAATCATTGGGTTTCAAATGTAACCCCAAATACTTCAACCTTGATTGGAATTCAACATGTTGATAAGAAGAGCACGGAAGTATTTCCCTTACATGATGATCCTCGATCACATTGAAAGTAATAGCCTATTTATGTGCATTTATCTCAATCCCTAATGCAATACTATATAAATTTAGGATCCCTTGGAGTTTGTTTAAATCCCTTTTGAAGACATCACGAGACAATGACGCCTCATCTATGAACAAAAGGTGAGTTAGAAAAAATGATTTCGCTATCTTTATCACTCTAAGGTCTCTATTCTTCACGGATTATAATATTTACAATTGGAATGGAAAACCAATATGGATTAGTACTAATCTCAAGTACAACTAGTGTGATCTATCTTATGCATTAGATAAGTCTAATTTCAACACCATAGTTGACAATTTCTTGTTTGGATGGATAACAACTTTTCTTGTGCCACCTAATGGCATCATGAATTTGGAAAACATGAATAAACCAAAATTGCTCTTGATAACTTGTTTCAAAGAAGAGCTTATTCATCCTTGTTGTTATTATCTCATAGATGCAGTTGTAAAGTGAAATAGGCTTGAAATCATCAAATGATGTTGGGTAATCCATCTTTGGGATTAAATCAAGTAATATTTAGTTGAAGGGGCCCAACACCCTCCATGATTGTTTAGTTCTTCCTCTCAACAGGTCATCCTCGATTAGTTCATAAAAGTCCAAAAAGTATTCAACCACCCAACCATCTGGCTCTAGACTTTTGTCCTTTTGAAAAGATGACAAATCATTTTTCTATTCCTCTTTGGAAACCTCCTCCATCAATTCCTCATTTGCATATTCCTTAACAAATCTTGAAAAAAATGGTCATTTGGAGAATTTTTGCAATATTAGCTCTATTTGGTTCCTTATATATTTTTTCGAAATGATTCACCCCTAACTCGACTATTTCATTAAATGTCCTTGCTTTTATACCATCCTCCTTCTAAAGTTCCCACTATAACACTTATGTTTTTCTTGTGATTGGCATAGTTATCAAATTATTTTTTATTTTCATCGCCCTTCGATAACCATAGGACTTTGCTTTTTAATCTCCATTGCACTTCATTATCATCCGGTAGCTTCCATTCAAAAAGTTCTAGCTATTTACGTCTAGGTTTTAAATCCTCATCAAAGGCCCTTTCAAAGCCTTGATTATATATACTTACTATTTGTCTCTCCACTGCAATAAGATCATTTTTCATCTTGATCCCTTCTTTTAATGTAAGTGCAAGAGATTATAACAACCTTCACTTTCTTTAGGTTATCAACAAATTGTAGACTAGCAGACTCCTTGAGGGAAATGTCATATCTTCTCCTTCCTGATTGGACCAAGTTAATGAAATCCTTATCGTCTAGCCAAGACGAGTTTAACTTGGATAAATTGGGGGATTGTTGTCTTCCTTAATTTTCTATTTGCAATAGGATAGGGTGGTGATCAAAATCTCATCTAACTTCCACCCACGATCTGATGTTTTCAAGACCATCCATTAATGGTTACGATACAACGAACATGTCCAAGATTATGGAAATTATATCAACCCAATTCTTTGATTCCTATAGGTAGGAATTGACTTGATAGGCTCCACATCAATCAATTTGTTTCCCTTTATCTCGTGGATGAAGAATTCTATTAATGGGTCAGCCCTAGCTAGATGAATAAAATTTCAACTCTCTTGTGATCAAGTCACCACCAATATAACGTTACAAGATTTAAAAATATATTGTTCCATCAAGACAACCCAATAAGGAATCCTCTCCTCGTAAGTCCCATAAATGTCTACCACTGAAAAAAGAAAAATTTCGCAACTCTGTAGAGAAAAGTTGAACTCCAATCTTCAAGACAAAAAAACAAGAATTAAGAAGTCTCAAATTTCTTTCCCTCCACCTTTTAATTAATCTCTTTGATTTCTTAGTGGAAACTACTACTACTAGATCCCATCCCTTCATGAATTTAGAAATATACCCTACAAACCAATTAACCTCCTCCTTGGTCTCTTGAACTACGATAGGATAAGCTTATGCATGTCAACCAACATTATTAGGTCAGTTTTTTTAGTAGGATTTCCCACCCCAGTAATGTTTAAAGACATAATAATCATGGAAATACTCTCCTTAGGGCATGCCCTTATCTAAGGCCCCCTCCTATTATTTCTTTCTTCCCCAAGTATATTTCCTTGAGGGAATTTAGCTTTGCATGGGTCAAATTAAATTTCCTTCCCGAGAGATTATGAGTTCCCTCCTTCATCTTATATTCAATGCTTAATCCACCTTCTATATTAGAATCCAACATAGTCTTGGTCATTTTCCTTAATCTCAGTGGGAAACAAGGTTTGAGTACACCCCTAAGAAGACTTCCTAAGAAATATAAGAACTAGGGTTTCCCAAGAGCCTTGTAGGCTCCCTGATAAAATCTTGTGCATCCATTAAAGCTTCATCTAAAGGAATAGAAACTCCCTCCTCCCAATTAAAAAAAGAATTTGGTCCCTAGCCATTTTTACTAGTTGAACCTTTCTTAGGTTCCTTTTAGGGATTCTCCTTAGAATCCCTCACCTTACTCCATTAGTTACTAGGGAGATTTAGGGAACTAAGATATTCAATATGAACTTAATCAAAAAGAGGAGAAAATGATGTACCCATAGATTGGATGTGTTTCTCAACATTGAATTCCATCATCATGACATATCGATCTTGCATGTCCATGCAATAGACCCTTCATTCTAGTGCTACAAAATTGAAGGAATTGACCATTTCCTTCTCCCAAACGGAAAGAATTGAAGCCACGTTAATTTTTACTATACTAGGTACATTCGTGACTAGACAACCCTTGATTCTCTTCAAAGTATTGACTCTAGAGATCCCCTCAATTATTTTGCCTACCTCCATGAGCTAGTGTTATGAGATTTCCTTCAAGGAATCATAACCCATCTCATCCTTCCTTTTCCACACTTATTTTGAGAATCTTAAGAGACAATTTGAGGCTAAATACCCATATAGATGACACCTTGAACATCTAAAATGGGCTCCCACATAATTGAGAGTTTGTGTGCAGTGCATGCTCCCCACCTCAATCTCAATAACCTTTGTAAACCCTCCTTCACGTAAAAATCCACTAAAATCCTAGCCATTGTTCTATAATATTTTTTTCTATAACCCTCATCTAATTCAATGAAGTACCCAAGACTAGCACCTACATATTTTAAAACTTTTAAATTCCAGAACTCCAATAGTATACCCAATAATTTTATCGAAACCAACTGAAAAGATTTTATTTTGGTTCCAGATGAAAGCATGGAGTCCATTTCTTTAGAGTTGGTGCATAATAGGCCAAGACAACCTCTCACTCAAAATAACGGTAGCTTATTCTTTAGTTCTAAAAATAAACGCAAACCATCCCCTCACTAGATCATGATAGATAGGGGTTTACCCTAGTACATGCCCCCATACCCTATCTATCCATTAATAAAGGTATTTTTCCAAGATATACCACTCAAAAAACCTACCAATCAGGACTTTGACAAACATCTCAATAACTAGTCCATTGTGATATCCTCCCCCGATATTAACTTAACCCTATATTTGTGCAACTTTACACACTTGCACTCCCTCCTAACATGCTTAACCTTTGATAAACCTCCCTCTCCTTCTCTCTCATTCTCTCTCCTTGTTACCTAATACTTCTAACCCCGAGGTCTCATGAAAGAGAAACCATTTTCCCTCCAATTCCTTTACTTCCCCAACACCACCAACTCTTACCTAGTTACAATAACCACCATTGATAGTCTAGTACTTGGTCATGATGTTATACTCAAATGATCCATATGGTTAAAAGTAATCTCATCATCAAACATGCGTATAGCCTATCCGTAGTCACAGGTGTTTCATATTAGGACATCAATCATTTGTACATACATAACGAGTGATTCATCCCATGAGTAATACAAAATGGAATACAGGGTCACCCCAATACTTTTAGTTTCCCTGTCAAATGTATGCACCTTGACCATTTCTATCTCACCTTAAAATATTCCATTTACTAAATAAGGTCCTTCATGTACTTTTGAGTTCAACACAAACTTTTGATTCCAATTATATATGAGTATCTAGATTAACCCAAGGAAAGGGGGATTAATGGAGGCTGTGGCTTATCTCTGTTTCCAATGGGTACAAATCTATCGGCATTCCAACAAGTAATGATCTCTAACACTTATCTATGATCGGGTACTATTGATCTTTTTTTTTGTACTAAGGGAATTGGAAACTGGAACTAGGTTGGTACTCGTGTGACATGGGGTCCAAGGATCCAATCCCGCTACCACTATATCCCTAGGTGCATCCATAGGGATTGAACCATGGTGCACAGGTAACATTGGGGGGGGATTTTAACCTGAGACCTTCAATTTACAACCATTTACAACTTGTCATCTTTACCACTAGCTCTTCCCCCCCATGGTCGGGTACCACCGATCTATTATTACAATGGCTACTAATCTATTATTTATTCCATGGGAATAACGTATCAATGGGATACTTATGTTGTCCTTTTTAATCTAAATTAGTGTGCACTAAGGGGGGTATAGGAGGCATAGCCACCAAATTTGGGAAGTTACCACCCACTAAGTCAAAACCATCGTCTCCACTACTTCCAAAAGTCCCCTTTTCCACCGATTATATGAATTGTCTGACCGTTAAACATCTCTATCGGGATTTGCCTGTATCCTTCCTTCTCCTAAGGAATAAAGTTGGGATGGTCTAGATTTGAGGACCTAAGATATTCATTTTCCCCATTTTGAAGGTAATTGAAGTCCTTGTCAAGCATATGCGAACTAGCCATACAATTGTCCATTGTGAATATAGACACCCCTTTTAAGAGGTCTTTAGAAAAGTCTATTAATTCCTCTTCATACTATGATTCCTTCATAAACCTCGACCTTCAAGCAAGCTCCTTGTCACTACCCTGGCATGAAGGTTGGGGCGCACTTACCCTAATGTATGTTGTAGGCTCAGTTAGAATGCGACAAAGGTTGAGTGTGGAGTTGGGCACACTTGACTTGTGTGGACATGAGCATGGATTGCGGTAGTATGGTAGGAGCATGGTGTTCGCACACTCCAAAAATATTAAGTGAAAATAGTCTCACGGAGACGTGATGGATGGATGGCACGTGGACCCAAGGAAACCACATGTCATGTTGACTTGTGAATTCGATAGTTACTTGCGAATCATGTTGTCCACTTATGAGTTGGGAGCACGTCGACTCAGGCACATTTGTGGAGTGGGCACACTCATGGGAGTTGGGCGCACGTTGGCTTGGCAAAACATGACATTTGGGAGCACATTGGTGTGGGCACACTTGAGTTGGCATGTTGGATTGGGTGCACCTTGGCAAGGGCATACCATATAAATGCAAGTGCAAAAGGATGCAGGTCATTCAAGCAAGAATATAAGAGAAGGCAGTCAGAAGTGGAAGTGTGACTTGGGTGCAATCTGTCGGGACATGGTAGCATGACTTGGGCACAATTTGTCGGAACATAACAACGTGAATTGGGTGTAGTCTGTTGAGATGGAGAAGCATGAGTTAGATGCAATCTCTCAAGATGGAGTAGCGTGACTTGGGCACAATATACTAGGACAAAGTAGCACAACTTGGGTGCAGTTTTTTGGGACAAGGTAGCACGAGTTGGGCACACTTGCGAGCACAATTTGTTGTGTTAGAGTAGTATGAATTGGGTGCACTTCTCCATCAGGTGCATGATAGATGGCATTAGATTCAATTTGAAGGTGAACTAAAGGTGATATTCACCATTATCACCTTCATGACAGATGGTATCATAGCTTAAACGTGATCTCTTCACCACTTTTTAGTAGGGAAGTTGGTGCAATGCATTGGTTAGGAAAATTTGGGTGCGCCACTTGAAGTTGTGACTGAGACCAGAACTGTGAGTGCGAAGTGTGGGCACATGCATAGTGAAGTCTTTCGTGAGCATACCAAAGTGCAAGTGTGGCAGACTTGTGCACTTTGGACAAGAAGAATACTTGTGTGCAACAGAACTCCGTGCTTTGCAACGTAGGTGTGAAGAAGGTGAACAGGTCATAGGTTCAAGAGAAAAGATGGAAAGCACAAAGAAAGAGTCTATAATATCCAATATGAGAGCCATGAGGTAGGACTTGAACAGAAGGGGCCAAGAGTTCCAAGAGTTGTTGATGTAGGCCTGCAAATGGTTTGAAGCTTGGAGTGAATAGTTGGAAGAGGTGGCAATCCCAGCGAAGACTCGAATGCAACCACAACTAGAATTGGGATCGTTGAATGCAATGGATGGTGTCATAGTAGAGAAGCACTCATACTTACCTATGCATCGAGGTGAGAAGATTGGATACGATTTCCAAAGTGAATTTGGATAGACTTTGAGTTCACTTGTGAGTACCCTAGATGTGGACCAAGGGCAATGAAACGCAAAGGGCTTTACGGATACTTTGGTTACTCATTTGGACGATGTGATATTCTTTGATGGTTGGAAAATATTTGACGCAGTTGGAGTGTAGTGGCATGTGATGGTAGCCTCGTGTATGAGTCAAGGTGTGGTGCACACTTAGAAAATTGTGCATTAATATTTCGACTATGATAGAGGATGGAAGCCTTTGGTGGATAGTGTTTTGGTGAAGGCACTCAAGAGGAAGTCAATTAGAAGAATGCTTATGTTTGATACAAGTTAGACTAGTATCTTCACCATTGGTAGTGGCATGGGAAACCACTTGCCAACCCCCTCATACGCATCAAAAGAGAGTGAGAGGCTCGTTGTTTTGGTCGAATAGTGAAACCTAAGGTGCCGACAGAGGTTCCAAGGACCATGAAGGGTTGATCGAGAAAGGAAGCCACGCGTCATTGGAAGAATGAACTGTGTGTATGAAAGTTACAATTTGATGTCTGTGAAGTGGAGCAATAGACATAGAGGTACCAGTGTAGTGGTGTCTTGGAAAACTCTTTGAGGCACAGGAGGTGACTCAACAGTTGCATGGCGATAGTCAAAGGAGAAGCTACTTGCTGGGAGAAAAAGTTGGAGCACAATTCTAAGTGTTGATTGTAGACAATGAAGGAAATGACCATGAAAACATACACACACAACTTGATGACTCAGATTGGAAGGTAGTTTAGGTTGACAAGGAAGATGACTAGTCACATTTGTTGCAAATGAAGGTTTTCTCCTTGGGCGAACGTGACAGTGTTTACCATGAAAATTGTCAATTGGAAGTGGCATAAGTATTGGTGAAGAATCCTTTACATGGAATCATCATACTTAGGATAATTTGGATGGACGCTGATGCATGGAGTTTAAGTGTGCACTTGGTAAAAGGGGCACACATTGGGCTAAGTGGACATGCCAAAAATGATAAGAGATCCAACCAAGAGAGCATGTTGGTAATTGATTTGCACATATAAAACTTATGAAGCGGCATGAGGCACCAAGGTAAAAGAGTTCAGTGACACCTTGGGTATAAGTTTGGAAAGGAGGTTTGGATATGATTTGAAGATTGCAGCGGAGTTGGTGTAGACTTGATTACCTAGGTGTGGAGGCAAGATGGATATCTTGCATATTTAGTACACTCATTGGACTTTGAAGAGTCATTTCAACGGCAAATTTCGACCTTGCGAGGCAAAAGCAACTGAGAACAAAGAAAAGTTGTGAAGTGTAACCACAGTGAAGTACTTGTGACAGGTTGGAGCCTCTAAATGGGACTAGGGGGAAGGAATTTGTAGACCAAGAAGTGATGCATGACAACATTCGAGCATAAACATTGGATTGGTAATTCATGGGGTGGTGCATTTTTGCAAGCTTAGAGCAAAGTTGAATTAGCTACCCAACTTGTTGAGTTGCAAAACCCATGGCATGTATCGGGGCATGACAGTCTCAGTCAATTGGACTTGCTTGATAGGTCGTGGAGGCATTGCAAAGTGGTTGAAGAAGGTAGCTACGATTCAGTGTGTAAGTATGATAAATGAGATTTGAGAACAATGGTTCTTAGAGCTATGAAAGTTGAAGTGGGAGCACAATAATTTGGGGTTTCCAAGTGATGTGAAGGTTGCAGCAAGAAATTCGAGGTTTCTAAGTGATGTGAAGGTTGCAGCAAGAAATTCGAGGTTTCTAAGTGATGTGAAGGTTGCAGCAAGAAATTTGAGGTTTCCAAGCGATGTGAAGGTTGCAGCATGAAATTTGAGGTTTCCAAAAGTATGGGAATTTGGGGTTTCCAGTAGTATGGAGATGTGGAGGTTTCAGTGGCAACAAGATGTGGATCTTGGAGAAGACAATGTTGCAGACAATAGACTTGGTTTCTATTGGAGGTGATGCCGTGGGTGACAACAACTTTGAGTGGGGGAGTATGCACAACACCGACATGAAGGTCAGGGCACACTTCCCAAAACATATGTCAAAGGATGATGAGGACACGACGCAGGTTGAGTGTGGATATGGGCACACTTGAATTTTGTAGACATGAGCATGGAATGTGGCAATATGGCGAGAGCACGGTGCCCACACACTCCAAAAATACTAAGTGAAAATGGTCTTGTGGAGATGTGATGTATGGGAGCACGAGACTTGGGGCACCTGGACCCAAGGCACCCACTTGTCACGTTGATTGGTGAATTCAACACTTACTTGTGAAGCATATTTTCCACTTGTAAGAGCTAGGCACACGTCGGCTCGGGCACATTTTTGGAGTGGGCACACTTGTGGGAGTTGGGCACAAGTCGGCTTGGGCACACATGAGATTTGGGTGTATGTCGGCGTGGAAAAACTTGAGTTGGCATGTTTGCTTTGGGCGCACCTTGGAAAGGGCATACCATCTAAATGAAAGTTGGGCACAAGTGCAAAAGAAGGCAAGTCACTCAAGCAAGAATACAAGAGAATTCAATCAAAAGTGGAAGTGTGACTTGGGCGCGATTTATAGGAACTCAATAGAAAGACTTGGGTACAATATGTCAGGATGTGGTAGAGTGAGTTGGGAACAGTGTTGGGACAATGCAGTGTGAGTTGGGCACAGTCTGTCAAGACGGAGTAGGATGTCTTGGGCCCATTCTTCCGAGGCAGAGTAGCATGAGTTGGCCATAGTCTTCCAGGACAAGGTAGCACGAGTTGGGCGCACTTGCAGGAGTAGTTTTTCGAGTCAGAGTAATATAACTTAGACGCACTTCTTGGAGTAGTTTGTCGAATTAGAGTAGTATGAATTAGATGCACTTCTCCATCGAGTGTGTGACACTCTTCTTCTTCCACTCATCATATTTTTATTGATTTTATTTATAAAGTGTAGCAATTTTATATTTATAAAAAATTACACATAAATATGATATTAATGAAATGTATAATACCATTTCATTTTTTAAAATATTACTAAATGTTACTTACATATTTGAAATATGGACATAGTATAGCAATCGCCGTTGATGTTGTAAAGGATGTCGGAAAAAAGAGATGTATGATGAACCTTACAAATCCCCTAATTTGCCCATCAATTTTGTTACTTTTTTCTTATGAACATGAAACTTTTACCTTTTACTCACTGCCTTTTCAAGGCAATGCATGTATCTAATGGACAGATGGGATGTTATGCGTTTACATTTGGGATTTCATGCTTTATGAATATTTTTGTTAAAGTTGAATTCATGTATCTAATGGACAGATGTTATGCGTTTACATTTGGGATTTCATGCTTTATGAATATATTTGTTGAAGTTGAGAGTAGAATGCATGAATTTATGTGTTTGGAGTTGTTAATGGTAAATGTTTTTGTGTGCAACTTGATTCTTATCCTTGATATTCCTAAGATTTTGATAATTAGAGGACATGTGTGGGCAATTCCATCGTTCAACATCATGGTAATGAGTAACTTCGGCTAATGAGTTTGTGATAGTTAAGATTGAGTTTTTTTATATCAATAAATATTTTTCCAAGTGTTGTTGAGGTGGCATGATGTGTCGCAAAAGATAAGGTAGAACCATTCCTTGGGATGCTTCCATGGATGGCTATAGTTAGATATTTTACGCATATATCCTTCAAAATTTGAAGCAGTGCATATTTCCAAGAATAATGGCAGCAGTGCACATTTCCAAGAATAATGGCAGTTAATTTAAGAACAACTTAAATACTATGTATTTCATTGAACCGTTGCCCTTTTTAAAAAAAATGAATTCCTCCTTTTTCTCTCCACGATTTTAAAATAAAGTAATCTAAGGGATAAAGATAAGTTAGAAAGTAGTCATAGAATTGGGTAACTAACAAAGAACCTCATAGACAGATTATATAAATATGTAGATTTTGGAACCTTCATAATTCAACCAGTAATACAAAGTAGCTTTGGTCTTTCCTTAATCACAATTGTTAGTTGTCCTTACAATTTTTAAGTTGGTTCCTTAGAAATTATATAATTAGTTGTAAGTAAAATCCTACTTTCGTAACTTGCAACTGGATGTCCTCTATGTTACAACATTTATTTTACTTCTTGTTTAGTCATTACTATCTTTTGTTGATTACATTTTTGATTCAGTAGAAAGTGTAGTGTAATAGTTCTTTCTCATTTCTTCAATTTTCTAATGCTTAATTACCTTGTTGGTAATTTGATTTGTTTTTATTGAGTAAGTGATCTAACTGAACAACTTAGAAATCAAGAATAATATCCTTTGGGTTACCTTTGGTAAAGTTTGTTTGAGATGTCTTAGGTTATTTTAGTTGGTTTGTGATCTTACTAGAACAACTCAATAAGTCAAGAACAATATTGGCTTCTAGTTCCTTTTGACATAGTTATTTAGGAAATATTAGATTAGCTAATGGATAATTAGTTTTGTAGATGAAGTGCAATAATAAAGGCATGCATGCTTAGATTTTGTTGTGGAGTGATTCATCTTCATTCCCGTGTTTAAATGCTAATATACGTGGCACGATGTGCTTATATAGGTGGCATGCACAACATTCCATGGATGCTTGGAGTTAGAAATTTTACACATGTACCCTTCCAGATTAGTAGTAGTGCATATTTCCAAAAATACTAACAATGATTTTGAAACAATTTAAGCACTACGTATTTTAGTGTAGACATTATCCATATTAAACCCCTGAAATAATTGTTAACATCTTAATAAACCTGGTAATTAAAATTTCTTGAGATTACACATACATTGCAAGTGTTTTGAAACTTTATGCTCTCAAGTTCATAAATTAAAGTGAGTTCTAGTGTATTGGGTCTATCAATCTAAGCATTTATGGAACCTGTCACTTTTTGGTGCCATATATTGCCGAGGAAATGCCAAATCTGAAAGTTTTTTCTTTATTTTGTGTTTGGAAGTCCATTGTTGAAGTTGAAAGATTGAAAATGGATATCTAGTTTATTCCTTCATTGCATGACGTTTTCTAATTCTCTAATAAGTATGTACAAAGAGGTGGAGGGATAAACTTGGAATATTCTTCCAAACATTCCTTCTACTACATGATGAGTAGAGGCAAGTACACGAGGAGCTTGTTCCAACCCTATAATGGTCGAATAGTTTGAAATTAAAAAATGTGTTTCAACCCAAACTGTGGCTAAAGTTCTTATTGATGTTGAAACACGGGTTGTAGAAAATCTTGTTGGGAGTAAGACACCATTCAAATCCAAGGAAGCAAAATCCCTTTTGTCAAGTTGCTGTTCAAGTCATTGTCCAGGATGGCAAATGAATGTGAAGAAGAAATGGTACATTGTGAATTAGATGCTAATGCTAAAATGAAAATATCAATCATTATATTCTTCCACACTTTCATGCGCTCTTCACATAAGATCCACACACTTTTTACTTCAAATTTGATGTACTATGCCAAACATATTGCATCAAACAAATACCCAAAAGCTACTCTAGTTTATGTCAACCTTGAAAGATACAACATGTTTTTTTATCTTTACAAGTAGACTAGCAAGTTAAGAGAAATAATTGCTACAAAAAATAAATATCAATAAACATAGCTTAAATTGATGATATATTGTATACCCATAGTCTAAATCTCTACAAATTTGTCATTTTTCGGTAGCTCAAAATAATGGGAAAGAAAACTGATATTTTTAACTTAAAATCTGGCAAGAATTATTTTGAATCGACAGAATTGTAGATATCAAATGTTAACATTGCATACTTTAGTTGTTTTAGGGGTATTCAAGGGCATTGAATCCATTTTTATTTAAACCAATAAAGATCCATTTTAAACCTGGATCTATTAAGCACCAAGAGGGATCCAATTTCTTGAGATGTAATTATTTTTTTTATCTTAAATTTTTTACACATCTAGAAAAAAATTATGCCTTAAAAAATTGGATCCCTCTGGGTGCTTAATAGATCCATGTTTAATGGATCTATTGGTTTTATTTTTTATTTTTTATGAGTCGACATAAATTTTTTAATTACTTTTTATTTTTGATAGGTTATGAGTTGACATGAATTTTTATAGTTTTTTTTTTAGGTACTTTATGTTACTTGATGTAATGTGACGACATCTCCCCTATACCGAGTTGTAAAGCACCTCGCTACTTTCAATGCAAAACAACAATCTTATCAATCCAAAATTACAATTTTGGCAAAAAAATATTTAACCAAATTTTAATAATAGTAAACTAAAAAAATTAATATTCATAAAACGTTTAACATTTTTCTATCATATATCGTAACACCAATGTTATATGTGAAATATAATTATATAAAACAACAAAATTATCCCTACATAGAATTTAGTTGTATGATAATTACATGTCATATGGTTCATGTCAACATTATCCATACTTTTTGCTTGAACTCTTGGATAACTTTTTACCAAGTTTATTTGAACAACTTTTATCCTATTAAAAGTAATGATTGAGTAACACGAAGACTTAATCTTTAAATTAATCTTATATCAAATTACCTTCCAGTGATCAAAATTTAATGACACAAAAAATTAAAATTTCTATTGATCCAAAACTCTCATCGATTTTTTTTATGATATAAGTCAATTCACAATTCAACAAAACCTCCAAAAACATTGCTCTAACATTCATGAGCATTAAATTATGGTAAATATTTGCTCTTCCATAAACTTATTTATGTCAAATTCTTATCATATTTGTGTCTATTGAGTACCAAATGAACCCTATTTCCAACCTCAAATATAATAAGGATCCAATAGAAATTCCAAAGAGGACTTGAACACAATAATTGATTAAACATCATGAAGGTAATAAAGACATATTATACATTGTTTTAGCCACTTTATAAATAATTAATGTATTTTTAATGAATTTTGTAATTATAGTACATGTTTCATATTCTTAAGGATTGCCACGAATTCTTTTTGGAGTAAGTTAATCTTATAATAAACAACCTTTTCTTTCTGACGAGTTTTATTTATAATTTCAAAAAGGTTATGACTGGTTATCAAAATCATAAGTTTTAATAATTGAAATTGCAATATGGAATTCTTTCGATGAGAACGAAGGTTTACAAACCCTTTACAATGTCATAATTTGCAAAATTATAAATTTTCATTGTTGGATTTTGTCAAATAACATGTCCAAGAGGAAAGATGCTACATGATTAAACCACTTTAGTATCTTTTGTTGTAGCCACTTTGTACATAATTAATGTTTTTTTCTTGTGAATCATGTAACTTTATCAAATGTTTTGTATTCCATGTGAATTAATCTTGTAAAAAAGAGTTCGACGATTTTGCTCATTCTCGACAGCATTTTCCTGTACGAATTCAATACAAATTTTGAGATTTTGAATAACGATGTTTAAATTTGCTTATGCTGGATTTTCTGGGGGTATTTGAGGGTGTTGAATCCAATTATGTACTCATAAACATGATTTGAACAACACATAATCCATATTTAAAAAAATCACCGCATTTTGATAAAAAAAACTCACCTAACAAGCAAAATCGTCGAATGTTTAGACTCCTTCTAAGTTAACATGGTAACAAATGGACCCTATTTCCAACCACATATATGATAAAAATCTCACATCAATTCAATGTAAACACAAGAATTAACTATATCTAATAAAGGTAATTAAAAGACAATATAGCCTACTATGATTACTTTGGAAATAATTAATATTTTTTTAATGATGTTTATGACTATACTAAATGCTTTATACTCTCAAGGAAATCCATGGTTACTCTGGAAATAATGAATGTTTTTTTAATGATGTTTATGAATATACTAAATGCTTTATACTCTTAAGGAAATTCATGGATTCTTTTTTGTTTAAGTGACTCTAAGTATAATTAATGGTTTTTTTTTATGAATTTATGAAGTATACTAAATGCTTTGTATTCTTAAGGATTTCTACTGATTCTTCTTCTTCTTTTTCTTTGAATAGGTTATTCAGATTTTTTTATTTATTCATGGAAACTTAGCAATCTCCCAAGAGTATATGCAACAACTCGCAAGCCACATATGCCAATAACTCATAGGTTACCCTGGGTCGAGACTTCACATCAAGGGGATGCCTATCCTTCCAGCTTCACTATGATGAGTCAATATGTGTAGCCCTACCCCCAACAAGAATTGAACCTATGACCTCCCCGTAGATAACACATATTCTTAACCATTGGGCTCATTCAAGTGCACATGTTATTCGAATTTCTTGACAACCTAATCAATATTTATTCTAAGGTCTTTGACACCCTTAACTAGGCTACCACTTTTACAAGATGATTAGTGTTTAATGAACTTTTCACGACTCTAAAAAACCTAATTGTAATTAGTCAATTATAATGAACTTTTCAAGATTCCAAATTAGTATCTAATCAACTTTTTACAACTCAATCAAACTCACATTTTAAATCACGTACAAATTCCAACTCAATCAAACTCACTACCATAACACCGACAAGTAAAATCCTTATTACAATTTAAAAAACATGTTGAGGCTAAAACAATATATATTGATAAATTTAGTAAATTCTTATTCTCACTCTTCCTTGTGAGTTTCCCATCTAATATGTAAGCTCCCTTTCTTTTTTTAATTTTTCAAATAAAAATAAAACAATACCATTTCTATTAAAATTAGTATGATAGGAATGTAGAAAATATTAGATACACACCATTTTTTCTTCGTAATTATGATGGTCAAAGGAATGTTCCTTGGAATGGCAGTACTCGCAATAAAAGACCAACTAATTCTTCACATGCAATATGCGAGTTGCCCTTCAATATGTATGATGTTCAAAGTGGGTTGTGTAATGTGCACTGTATACTTTTGTATTATTGACCATGCATTTAATATGTTCCTTGGGATGCGAGTGCTTGTAATAAAAGACAAGCTAACTCTTCCTTTTGAGTTGCGAATTTAATATGTGATTTGCCCTTCTATGGTGTTCAATTATATTTTTGGGTTTTAAGTGAGATTTTATATTAAATAGGGTGCTAATGATTTAATATAAACAACAATTAATTTTATAAAAAACTAATTAAAATTGAGTATAGTTTTTAAATTCAAAGCATTTTATCCAGGTTTAGAGGGCAAAGTACTCAATAGTTATGGTAAGTGAATTGTTTTACAAATTGTAACATTAATAATGCTATATGAATATGCATTAAAATTCAAAAATCTACTTAGACTTTACTTGCTTCTTCTAGAATTGGTATTTCTTCATCTAGTTGGTCCTTAGGGTTTGTTGCGTGAGAACTTTTATGTGAAACCATATTGAGTTTTCCAATGTCACCATATCCCCTATACATCCAATAAAGAGATCACCCATTGTCGAATCCCCCATAGACACCAAGACCAAATGGATAGGAGACATAATAACAAAAGAAGATTGAGATGAGCCACCATTCTATGAACTGGATACTTCAATGAACTCGATTATAAATCCAATTCCAAATTGTGTGTCATGTGAGGTACCTACATAAAAGCTTGATATTTTTTCTCAAACTCCTTTACTGCCAATAGTTGGGAGGTAGTTTCAAGCACATAGCCATCCCAAATCCTATTGTCAGAGCTTAGCTTTCACCCCACCTTCTTCCTCCATCTATTTCATTGTGTGTTAGAACTCGTGGCACTATATTGAACCTCCAAAATCTCATGCTCACATCTTTAAGTTACTCTCTAAACCTCCCTCAAGTCAGAAGGCACACAACACTTGAGCAAGCCCTACAACAAAAGAGACACAATAATATAGAGTGAACTTTTACGGTAGGGTAACACCATCAAATACTCACATAGAAGGAAGCACTACATAATCCATGCTTGTACAATACAATACTCAACATCCAACACATCTCCATATAATGATACTCATGTGTATTTTTACTTTCTCTTAAGTAATCATAGGGGTCCATGCCAACTACCCCTAATTATTATATTAATTTCATTTAACTAACTAGTGGGCCTATTTGTTATCCATCAACTACCAAGTGGGGTTATTTCATGATTATGGCCACACTACATTCATTATCCCCCATGGTACCTTCCTAGGTACTCAATATTATCATCCCTATGTATGCTACACAAAAGAATATATACACCACCATAACTCATCTCAAGCCCAACTCACAATGTTTTCATCACCTTCCTTAATAACCACAAGACTCTTATGGTCGAGGGAGAGGGTGTGCATGAAATAAATAGAGAAATCCAAAATAACCAAAGGATAAACCCACAACAAATCACACATGCAACCACCTTCCCATCCATCATACTATTGTTTAAGAATGAGCTCGTTATCAAGAAGCCATAGTATGTGAAGGACCCCTCTGTGGTAATAAATTTTGATCTCCTTGGTGGCACTCGGTAGTGTGTGTGGATAGCACGATACCTCTCACATAGGATCCGTTCATATCATAGTAATGGTGTGGAGATGGAACCCCCCTCCCCCCCATTTATATCAAGTGATATTTCACCCATTAAAACTCAGACGTTGGCTTGGACTCTCTCTCTCTCTCTCTCTCTCTCACACACACACACACACATTCCAATATTGCTTTGCTTAAACCTTATGTGATAATTAGAAATGGCAAGGGGTATAATGAACAATGTCGTATAACCCTCGAGAAGCTTTGAAGAAGATGGATGTCGACCCATTAATCAAAACAATGTATAGAAATGATAGGCACCCCATTATCCAATTTACCATTGGAATGCAAGAAACAATATGGATTAGTAGTGGTCTCAAGTACAACTAGCTTGATCTATCATCTGCTTAAATAATTCTAGTTTCAATACCATAGTTGGTTTTTTGTTTTGTTTTGATGGAATACAACATTTCTTGTGCCACCCAATGGCATCGTGAATTTGGTGATCACGAAGAAACCAAAATTGCTCTTGAGAACTTGTTTCAAAGAATATATACTTCATCCTTGATGCTATTATCTTTGCTACTATCTTATAGTTGCAAAGTGAAATAGCCCTAAAATGAGCAATTTTTTGGGTAATATTTCTTTGGGATTAAAGAAAGTAAGGTTGAGTTGAAGGAGCCCAACACCCTCCATTATTCTTTTACTTCTTCCCCTTAATAGATCATCCTTGATCAGTCCATAAAATCCCAAAAACTGTTCAACCATCCAACCGTATCGTTTTGGGGTTTTGTCCTTTTGGAAAGATGATAAAATAGTTTTCAATTTCTCTTTAAAAACCTCCTCCATCAATTCCTAGTTTGCATCCTCATTAACAAATCTTGAAAAAAATGGTCAATTGGAGAATTTTTCCAATATTAGCTCTATTTGGCTCCTTATATATTTTTCTAAAGTGATTCACCCTTAACCCAACTATTTCATTAAAGGTCCTTGATTTTCTCCCATCCTCCTTATAAAGTTACCAGATAGTATTTACGTTTTTCCCATGATTAGCATGATTATGAAATTATTTTATATTTTCATCGCCCTTTGAAAATTATAGGATGTTGCTTTTAAATCTCCATCACACTTCCTTATCATCCAATAGCTTCCCTTTGAAAAGTCCCAACTCTTTACATTTGGGTTTTAAATCCTCATCAAAGACCCTTTCAAAATCCTAATTATATATACTTGTTATCCATTCTCCATTGAAATAAGATCCATTTTCATCTTGATCCCTTCTTTTATTGTATATGCAAGATATTACAACAACCTTTAGTTTCTTTAGGTTAGTAACAAATTGTAGACTAGCATACTCCTTAAGGGAAACATCATACCTTCTCCTTTATGATTGCACCAAGTTAATGAAATCCTTGTCCTCTAACCAGGATGCGTTGAATTTGGAGGGCTTGGGGGGTTGTTGCTTTCCTTTTCTATTTTCAATAGAATAAGGAGGTGATCAAAATCTCATCTAAATTCAATTGATGATCCAATGTTTTCAAGGCCAACCTTTAATGCTTACGATACAGGGAACCTATCTAAGCTTATGGAAATTCTATCAATACCAATTCTTTGACTCCTCCATGTAGGCATTGACTTGATAGGATTCACATCAATCAATCAATTTTCCTCTAACTTGTAGAGGAAGAAGTCTACTAATGGGTCAACCCTAGCTATAGGATCCAAATATAAACTCCCTTGGTTGTGGAATTCAAGGCACCAACCAATATAATTTTGCCAAATTTCAAAAAACATTGTTCCATTAAGACAACCCAATAAGGAACCCTCTCTTCATAGTGCCCATAAATGTTTACCATTGGAAACAAAAATTCAGTAAATCCATAGAGAAAAGTTGAACTCCAATCCCTAAGACAAAAAAAAATAGAATTATGAAGTCTCGATATCTTTCCCTCCATCTTGTAATTAACTCATTTGATTTCTTAGTGGAAACTACTACTAGAAGATCTCATCCCTTCAACACTTTAGGAAGATATCCTACAAATCAATTAACCTCCTGCTTAGTCTCTTGAATTAGGATAACATCAAGCTTATGTAGGTCAACCAACATGGCTAGGGTATTTATTTTAGTAGGGTTTCCCACACCTCTAATGTTTTTACATAAATAATAATAATGGGAATACACTCTTTGGGGGATGCCCTACTCTAAGTGCCCTTTCTACTTTTGATTTTGCATGGGTCACATTATATTTCCTTCCCAATACATTGTGAGTTCCCTCCTTTCTCTCTTCAATGCTTAAAACACCTTCTATATTAGAATCCTCCACAGTCTTGGTCATTTTCCTTGATCTTAGTGGGTAACAAGGTTGAGCACACCTCGAGGAGAATCCCTCATAAGTCTAAGGACTGGGGTTTCCAAAGAACCCCGTAGGCACCCTAATAAAATATTGTGTACCCACTAAATATTCATCTAAAGAATAGAAACCCTCTCCTCCAAATTAACGAAGGACTTTGGTCCCTACCCTTTTTACTAGTTGAACATTTCTTAGGTTTTTTTCGGGATTCTCCTTACAAGACCCTGACTAAAGCAATTAGTTATTGGGGAGATTTAGGAGACTAAAATATTTCATATGAACTTCATCAAATGGAGGATAAAATGAGGTACTTATAGATTAGACATGTTGTCCAACATTGAATTCCATCATCATGACATCTCGAGCTTGATGTCCATGCAATCAACCCTTCCTTCTAGTGCTGTAGAATAGAAGGAATCGACCATTTCATTCTCCCAGGTAGGAGGAATTGAAATCGTATCATTTTTTTATTATACTAGGTACATTGGTGACTAGACCACCCTTGATTCTCTTTAAAGTATTAACATTGAATATCCCCTTAGTCCTTCTTCCCACAACCATGAGCAAGGGCTCTAAAATTTACGTCAAGGAAGCATAATCTATCTCATCCTTCCTTTTACACATTTTTTTAAGAATCCAAAGACAAAGTTTGAAGTTAAATACCCATATATATGACACCTTGAATATCTAAAAGGAACTCCCACATAATCAACAGGTTGTGTGTAGTGCATGTGCCTCATCTTGATCTCAATAACCTTGGTAATCCCTTCTTCGTGTACATTTCCACTAAAATCCTAGCTACTATTCTATAAGAGATTTTTATATAACCCTCATCCAACTCAACAAACAACCCAAGACTATCACCTACATATTTTAAAATTTGTAAAGTCCACAACTCCAACAATATACCCGATAATTTTATCCAGACCAATTGAGAAGTTGTTCTTTTGGTTACAGGATCAAAGCATGGAATCCATTTCTTCAAAGTTGTCCTATAATAGCCTAATACCACCTCTCATTCGAAAGCATGGTAGATTCTTCTACTATTCTAAAAATAAATGTAAACCATCCCCTCACTAGATCATGATAGATAGGGGTATACCCCAATACATCCCCCATACCCCAGCTATCCATTAATCAAGGTATTTTATTGAGATATACCCCTCGCCTAATACTATCTTAACCCTATTTTTGTGCAGCTTCACACACTTACTCCCCCTCTTAAAAAGCTTAACCTTTGCTAAAATTCCCTCTCCTTCTCTCTTCTTGTCACTTGATACTTTTAACGCTAAGGTCCCATGAAAGAGCAACCCTTTTCTCTCCAATACCTTTACTTCCCTAGCACCACCAATTCTCATCTAGTTGTAATAACCACCTTCAACCTTATTTCTTGGGAATAACATATATTTGGGCTCCTTATTTTTCCCTTCTCAATCCAACTTACAATGTGCTAAGGGGGGGGTAGGCATAGCCACCAGCTTTGGAAAGGTACCATCCACTGATTCAAAACCATTGTCTCCACTATCGTCGAAAGGTCCCTTTTCCATAGATTCTATGAGTTCGTTGATAGAAACATCTCTACTAGGATTTACATATGTCCTTCACTTCTCCTAAGGAATAAAGTTGGGATGGTATAGATTTAAGGACTTGGTATATTCTTCCCCCTTCCATTTTGTAGGAAACTGAATTCCTTATCATGCAAATGGGACCTAACCATTCAATCCTCCATTGTGAAGATAGACACACCTTCTAAGATGTATTTATAAAATTCTACTAGTTCCTCTTCATATTGTGATTCCTCCATAAACCTTGACCTTCAAGCAATCTCCTCTTCCTTCATCCACCAAATTTCCATTGCTTTTATTTATAGTGTGGCAATTTTATATTTATAGAAATTTACTCATCAAAATTTTGTACGTAAGATATTAATGAAATGTAAAATACCATTTAATTTTTTAATACAACTAAACGTTAATTAAAGTTTTGAAGTATTCACATAGTATAATAATTGCCCTTGGTGTTGTAAAGAATGTTAGAAAAAAAAGAGATGTATGTCAAGCCTTACAAATCCCCTATTTGCTCATCAATTTTGTTATTTTTTTCTTGTGAATCTGAATCTTTTACCTTTTCCCCCGCACCTTTTCAAGACAATTCATGTATCCAATGGACAATTGGGATGTTATGCATTTGCATTTGGGATTTCATGCTTTATGAATATTTTCGTTAAAATTGAGAGTAGAATGCAGGAATTTATGTGTTTGGAGTTGTTTATAGTAAATGTTTCAGGGTGCAACTTGATTCCTATGCTTGATGGTGCTAAGATTTTGATAATCAAAGGATATGCATGGGAAATTCTATCATTCAATGTCGTGCTATTTAGTTCTACTAGCATGCTTGTGATAGTTATGGCTAAGTTTTATTATGTTGATATACATATTCCAAGTGTAGTGAGGCAACACGATGGGCTGCAAAATATAAGGTAGAATCATTCCTTGGGATGCACATGTTGCATAAATGGTTAGAGTTAGAGATTTTACACATGTACCCTTCCAAATTTGTAGCATTGCATATTTCTAAGAATAATGGTAGTTATTTAAGAAAACTTAAGCATTATGGATTTCATCAAATTGTTGTTCTTTTTCTAGGAATGAATTCCTCCTTTTTTCTCTCAATGATCTTAAAATAAAAGAATCTAAGGGATAAAGATAAGTTAAATAGTAATAAAATATTTTCATAGAATTGGGTAACTACCAAAGAAACTCATAGACATGTATAAATATATAGATTTTGGAACCTTTCTAGTTCAACAATTAATACATAATAGTTTTGATCTTTCTTTAATCACAATTGTTGGTCGTTCTTACAATTTGTGAGTTGTTTTCTTAGAGACCATCTAATTAGTTGTAGAGTAAGAGCCCACTCTTGTAGCTTGCAACCGAATGTCCTTTGTGTTACAACATTTATTCCAATTTATGTTTAGTTATTTTCATCTTTTGTTGATTACATTTTCGATTGAATAGAATAGTGTAGTGTAATAGTTCTTTCTCGCTACTTAAGTTTTCAATTGCTTAATTCCCTAGTTGGTAATTTGATTTGTTTCTATTGATTGAGTGATCCAACTAAACAACTTAGAAAGCAAGAATACTATCCTTTGGGTTACCTTTGGCACAATTTGTTTAGGAAATCTTAGGTATTATTCGTTGGTTTGTGATCTTACAGAACAACTCAATAAGCCAAGAACAATAGGCTATAGGTTACTTTCGACAGAGTTGTCTAGGAAATCTTAGATTAGTCAATGGATAATTAGTTTTGCAGATGAAGCACAATAATAAAGGCATGCATGCTTAGAGTTTGTTGTAAAGTGATTCATCTACATTTCTGTGATTTTTGTTATTCCAATAGACATTTTCCAAGTGTTAGTGAGGAGCATGATGCGTTAGGAAAGATAAGGTAGAAATCATTCATTGGGATGCACACATTCCATGGATGCTTGGAGTTAGATAGTTTACACATGTACTCTTCCATATTTGTAGCAAAGCATATTTCCAAGAATAATGATAGTTATTTCAAAACAATTTTAAGCACTATGTATTTCATCAAATAGTTCCTCTTTTTTAAGGAATAAATTCCTCCTTTTTCTCTCCATGATTGTAAAATAAGTCATCCAAGGAGATAAATATCAATTAGTTACTAGCCATTTATTTTCCTAGAATTTGATGACTACCAAAGGACCTCATAGACAAATTGTATAAATATACAAATTTTGGAACTTTTTTGGTTTGGCAGTTAATACACAATAATTTTGATGTTTCCTTTATCACAATTAATGGTTGTTCTTACAGTTTGCGAGTTGGTTTCTTAGAGATCATCTGACGAGTCGCAGAGTAAAGGACCACTCTTCCAATGTGCAATTGGATGTCCTAAGTGTTACACCATTTATTCCACTTCATATTTAGTTATTGCCATATTTTGTTGATTGCATTTATAATTAAATAAAATAATGTAGTGTAATAGTTCTTTCTCACTACTTTAGTTTTCTATTGCTTGATTCGCTAGTTGGTAATTTGATTTGTTTCTATTGATTAAGTGATCTAACTAAACAACGTGGCAAGCCAAGAACAATAGGATTTGGGTTACTTAATTTGGTAGAGTTTGTTCAAGAATTTTTTGGTTATTTTAGTTGGTTTGTGATCTTACTTGAACAACTCAACAAACCAAGAACATTATCCTTCTAGTTACTTTCGGTAGAGTTGTCTAGGAATTCTTAGATTAGTTAATGGTTAGTTAGTTATGTAGATGAAGCACTTTTGTAAAAGCATGCATGCTCAGAGTTTGTTGGATTGCCGTGATTCATCTATAGTTTCATGCCTTGTTAGTAGTAGGATAGAGTAGACATTATCCATAAGAAATTGTTAACATTCTAATAAACCTAGTAATTATAAGTGTTGAGATTACACATACAGTGTAGGTGTTTTGAAACTTTATGCTCCCAGATTCATAAATTAAAGTGAGTTCTAGTGTATTGGGTCTATCAATCCAAACATTTCTAGAACCTGTCTCTTATTAGGTGCCATTGTTGGGGAAATGCCAAATCTCATAATCTTTTCTTTATTTTGGGTTTGAAATCCATTGTTGAAGCTACGAGATTGGAAACAGATACCAATTATATTTCTTCATTGCATTGTGTTTTTTAATTCTCTTATAAGTACATATGAAGGGGTGGAGGGATAAACTTGGAATAATTCTTTCGAACATTCCTTCTACTACAAGACAAGTAGAGACTGGTACACAAGGAGTTTGTTCCAACCCTACGATGGTTGAAGTGTTTGAAAGTAAAAAAAGTGTTTCAACACAAATTGTGGCTAAAGTTCTTGCTAAAGTTGCAGCAAGGTTTGTTGACAAATTGGTTGGGAGTTAGACACTAATCAAATCCGAGGAAGCATAATCCCCTATATCGAGTTGGGGTTCAAGTCATTGTTCAGGGTGTAAAATGAATGTAAAGAAGTGGTATAGTTTGAATTTCCCCTTAGGGAGTATGATTATGCTGCTAAAATGAAGAATATCAATCCTTCATTTCTTCCACAATTTTATGTGCTCTTGACAGAAGATCTAAATACTTTTTGTTCAAATTTAAAGTATTATGCCAAACATATGACTATTAAAAAAATGCCCAAAAGCTACTCTTATTTCCCACAACCTTAAAAGATACAACATTGCATTGGTTCATGGGACTGAAGGGAGGTAATATACATATTTGGAATAAAATGGAGACATTTTCAAATAAATATTGAGATTATTGTAAGTAAAGGGACTTAGGAGATGAAATCTATAGAATGAACCAATGAGTTGTCAAATTTTTGGAAGATTATGTTGAATGGTTTCAATTTAGCTACAAGAAGGCTTATACTAACTACCAATTAAGCCTAGAATCCCTTAAATTCATGACATTGAGAGGAGTATGTGATGAAGGATGCAAACTTTGAATTTGATTGTTGGTGGGGACGTTTTCCATTTTTCTTATGACAAAATTCATGAATTTTTAAGAATTATTCAAGGGCATCAATGCAAAAGATGGGAACCACATTAATTACATCATATCCATCAAATTCCATAATAGGAATTACCAAGATGGAAATTGGAACCCACTAGTAGACATGAAACAAACATATTGAATTTATTATCTATGCAGCTTGATATCGTCTAATTTTAAAAAAGAAGAAGCAAGAAGACATGATCAAGGCCTTAGCAATTTTTTGTCCAAAATGCATCAAAAAACATGCTTGACACAAATGTCCATTGGAAGTTGTTAAAGTCAGTATTTTGTACCGAGAATCACGACAAGCAATTGTCCCTAATTGTGGGCTTGAAAGCAACATACCAAGGAGCAAATCAAAATCTTGAGCATGTATGCTTTATTAATCAAAGACAGTTCTAGCAACTATGACTGCCTTTTCAATGTATGAGCTACAACCCTAAGTATTTTAATTCATCTTGGAAAAATCAAATTTTCAGCTTCAAATCGGCATCTTTTGTAATTTCATGGCACACAATAGCCATGGTAATTAGCACTTTTTTCAACACAATGACCTTGGTCTTATCTTATTCCCTATGGACAAGAATCACATCAATTTTAGGGTTCTCAATGGCGAACTCAATTGTAGTATTTTAGGTTGCAACAAAATTCGCCACCCCAATAACAATAGTTTATTTTGCCTCCTCCACAAGCAAATTAACCAACCACCCGTGAGACCACTATACATTACCTACTCAACCTATCCCTAATCCAAATAACAAAACAACTCAGTGTGTTTACAACAATGAAGCAAATCCTAAGTACTTCGATCTAGGTAGTCCCACTATGAATGTTCATATTACCCCAAGACCCTTATTCTACACACCTTGATTGATTTAGGGGAAACCATCAATGCAATGACTAAGGAGGTCATGGGTAATCTACAACTCCAAATTTTTCTATGCCAAACTCAAACAATGCTCTATATGGTCGATAGGTCAACTATTAAAACGAGAAGGAATCTTGTAGGATGTGATACTATCCATTGGTTTGTGGGAATACCTTGCAGGTACCACATACTAAAACAAGCCTTGATGGTTAAATCCTCTTATCAAGGAAGGACCATGGTTAGTAATCATTGATGCTTATATCAGTTGTTGATCTAGTGATGTGACAAATTTTCAAGGTGGTTCAATGAAGAAACTTACATTGTATCCTCTTGTAAAATCTAATTTGAACTTGGAAGAACCATTGTGGGTCCCACATGATGATCTAGACAACCCTTATGACAGTTTGGTTCAACCTCTTCTTAGCATTCAAAGAGCTCTAGCATTCAAAGAACCCATTGAAGACAAAATGATTATGAAATTTAACAAAATGTTTCACCTTCTAGTAATAAGATCTAATAGTGTAGTGGCAAATCCAATGAGGGGACTTTAAATGCGTTATTGTTCCTCATCTAGGATTGGCATGCTATACTAACACTATTGCTTTCTTTAACTACTTAGATGACTAATTTGTAGGAAAATATGATGATTTAAGAGGTGTGGTTGTTGAAATATCCCCAGAAAGCTTCATTAACATAAATAATGAGTTACAACCTACTCATTAACAATTCCTAATAAGACTACTGCAAAATCATTCCTTAGCCTTTGCTTGGTATTACAAGGACATGAAGGGTATTAGTCCAATGATTGTACTCATCACATTTATATTCAAGATGGGTCCCATCCAACCTGTCAACCCCAACAACGAATGAATCCAACAGTTAAATACATAGTCAAAGAACTTCAATTTTTTTTAATTAGTTTCATTTATCTAATCTCAAATAGAGAATGGGTTTCTCCATCAATGATTGTACCAAAGAAAGTGGAGAAACTGTGTAGATTATTGAGAACTCAACAAGGCTACCTAAAAGGACCATTTTCCCTTACCATTCAACAATCAATTCTTGGACTCTTTATCCATAAATTGATACTTTTATTTTCTCAATGGTTTCAATGGATATAATAAGATTCAGATATCCCCTGAAATTCAATATAAAACCACTTTCACTTTCCCATGGGAAACCTTTGCTTTCCATGCCCTTCAATTTAACTTATGCAATGCTCTCAGGACTTTCCAGTGAGTTGTGTTAAGCATATTTTCTAATTTGATCCATGACTCTATGGAAGTCTACATGGACGACTTCATTGGTTATGGGGATTCTTTTGAAGAAGCCTTCTCCAAATTAGAAAAATTTAACTAAAGGTGCCAACATATGAACCTCTCCTTGAGCAATGAAAAGTGTTATATGATGATGACTGAGGGTATTGTATTAGGATATCATATTTATGTGAAGGGTATTGAAGTTAATCTTGCAAAGGTCATTGTCACCAAAGAGCTTCATGTCTCGCAAAAGAAGAATGATGCTAGGAGTTTTCTTGGGCATGTTGGTTGTTATAGAAGGTTGATTCAAGATTTTAGTGAGATTTTTGCTCCCTTGTTTGTACTTATTTATAATATGTTTCCTTTTCTTAGACTACAGCCTGTCATGGACGACTTCACTAGTTATGGGGATTCTTTTGAAGAAGCCTTCTCCAAATTGGAAAATTTTAACCAAAGGTGCCAACATATGAACCTCTCCTTGAGCAATGAAAAGTGTTATATGATGATGACTGAGGGTATTGTATTAGGATATCATAGTTATGTGAAGGGTATTGAAGTCAATCTCGCAAAGGTCGTTATCACCAAAGAGATTCATGTCTCACAAAAGAAGATTGATGCTAGGAGTTTTCTTGGGCATGTTGGTTATTATAGAAGGTTGATTCAAGATTTTAGTGAGATAGTTGATCCCTTGTTTGTACTTCTTTCTAAGATGTTGTACTTTCTTAGACTACAAACTGTTAACAAGCGCCATTGAAACTTTAAAAGAAGCCCTCACCACAACCCCTGCTTTGCATGGTCTTAATTGGAATTTGTCTTTTCATATTTCCATGGATTCCTTTGATAAAGGTTTGGGTGTATTTCTTGGACAAACAGATGTTATAGAGATGTATGCATATCAACAAAAATATGGTTGGTGCTTAGTTGAATTACATTGTCACTGAAAATGAGTTTCTCATTGTGGTCTACTATATTAAGAAATTATAGAATTACATCATCACCATTTGTCCTCTGTCTATTCATACAAATAATTTTGTCATTAAATATTTAATAAATAAATACATAATTAATGGTAGTATTATGCAATGGTTCTTACTCCTTCAAGAATATGATTTGACTATACTTGATAAACCTTGTTGGGAGAATATTGTTGTAGAATTTTTGTCTCAGCTACTTGACAATTTCAAGGAGGAACCATTGGATGAATCTTTTCCTAATGAACCTCTGCTTGTTGTATCTATTCACGCGCCATGGTTTGTGGATATCACAAATTAATTAGTGGTTGGAAATTTTCGACAACATTTCTCATACAAGGAACATTGTGGACTTATCCATAAAAGTGCTCCTTTAACATGGATAATCCGGTACTTATTCAAGCTAGGTCTGTATTAGATCCTTTGTTGTTGCATTAGGGAAGATGAAGTGTAATAATGATTGAAATTATGCAAAGTATTCCCCTAGACATTAATTTACTCAACATAAGTGCCAATTTTCAATTGTTACAATATGGATTTTTTATAAGATATGATTTCTCAAAATTGGTACTATGTTTGCAACCTACCTTGTAAAAAAATAATTTCTATAAATTATAATTCTTATATAGTTGTCAAGAACATAAAATGGAGGCCATGCCAATTGAAATTATGCAAAGTATTCCCCTAGACATTAATTTACTCAGCATAAGTGCCAATTTTCAATTGTTACAATATGGATTTTTTATAAGATATGATTTCTCAAAATTGGTACTATGTTTGCAACCTACCTTGTAAAAAAATAATTTCTATAAATTATAATTCTTATATAGTTGTCAAGAACATAAAATGGAGGCCATGCCAATGTATAGAAAGTATTTGATTGAAATTATGCAAAGTATTCCCCTAGACATTAATTTACTCTACATAAGTGCCAATTTTCAATTGTTACAATATGGATTTTTTTATAAGATATGATTTCTCAAAATTGGTACTATGTTTGCAACCTACCTTGTAAAAAAATAATTTCTATAAATTATAATTCTTATATAGTTATCAAGAACATAAAATGGAGGCCATGCCAATGTATAGAAAGTATTATACTTGTTGTAATAGCATACTTGAACTTCCACGTAAAACACAATAGAGTTTCACAAATAGCAAGGAATATCTCTATAATATCATACTTGAACTTCCACGTAAAACACAATAGAGTTTCACAAATAGCAAGGAATATCTCTATAATATCATAATTGAAGTGTATACACATACAATGCCATATCAAATTTACGAAATATCAAGTAAATATAGAAGTTTATTGAAGGAGTTTTAGAGCAATGTTAATAATCACCTTTGTAGGTTTTTTATTAATCAATGAGGAGGATGACAAAAAAAATTCCCCTTAAATTTATATTTGATATCCCAAATAACCAAATAATAGAAATGCCAAAACATCCATAATACTTGCATTTAGGAATTAAAATTTGTACTAGTCCATTTTTTTAATAGTATGGAATCCTTGAGATATGTAGTCCATACATGCTCTAATTTGGTTGCCCACTAGGGATCACATAACAAGTTACCGAATATCTAACAAGTATGATGCAATTCACCTTTGCTGAAATAAAATTACGTTTTTTTTCTTGGAAAAAAAAAACCAAACATAATGCAATATGGAAAAATTTATGATCAAATAACAAGTTATCGAATATCTAACAAGTATGATGGACAAATTTAAGAAAACATATAATGTTGCAAATGACAGAAATAAGAAAACTCTTTCTATTTATTTAATACAACAAAAATTACAAAAAACTCTCTATTATTAATAAACATTATGAAAACGAATATCATATAACTCAATACTTCAAATTCATCCAACCCCTCTAAATATGTATGCTATCAAATTTATAATGAAGATGTTAATTATAAATGAGAAAAAGTTGAATCGTTTCAACAACTTTGTAATTTGTTGGTGCAATGAAGCCCAAACAATATCCCTAAATAATATCTCTAATTACTAGCCTATAGATGTTGCATAACAAGTGTATTGCTACCCATCAATTTGATCAACAAATAAATATGAAAATATTGTGGAGAAGATGGCAATCTTTACTTGTGGTTGTATCAGCCAAAGTTTACCAAAGTAATTATTGATACCACTTAACTCCTTCGAAAGTCTTTTATATCTACCCAACTAGAGTTTGCAAATCTAGTATGGCTCATTGCAAATATGTATATTCCAATGCATACCATCCCTTTATTAGTCCCCGCGTAGTAGGGATTCTAGCAATCGATTGGTCATCACTTTAGATTAATTGGTCAACACTTTAGATTAACAACTCTTTTTTATCAAAACTCGAATCTCTCTGGTTCGAAGGAATCTGAAGCTAGCTGCTAGGGTTTGCAGTTTCGCCTGCTCGAATGGAGCCGCCGCCGGATCCTAGCCGCAACGGCCCGGAGGCTGGCCGTCCTCTCATCGTCGATTTGTTCAAGGAACTGGTAGCTTCTCTGCCTGCCTCATCGAAAGCCTCAGCCCAACCCGAATCCAAGTTTGTCAAAAGAGCAGAGGTTCTAGAAGTGAAGCTCACCTCAACCGCCTTGAAATGTAAAGCCATTGCGCTAGCAGAAAAAGGACTGGTAGGACACTTCACGGGACTTTGGCCCTCCCCTTGCTCTATTGAATCCTAGCTCAGCAAAAATTGGCGACCTCTAATTCAAGGTGAGGTGCAGCAAATCTTCTATGGGAAAGGGTTTTTTGTCTTTTACTTTGAGAAAAAGGAGGATCGAGACTTAATCTTCAGGAATGGGCCATATTTCATGGGGCCAAGGGGAATGTACCTTAATAAATGGGATCTCTCTTTCGACCATGAAAAAGACATTCCAAGGGCAGTTCCCGTCTGGGTAAAACTGCCGCATCTCCCTCTCCACTGTTGGAATGATGAAGATTTACGAGCCATAGGCAACTCGTTGGGGAAATACATCGACAAATCAGAGCCAAAACCCCCTATGTTCTCTTGTGCAAGAATATGTGTTGAAGTTGACCTGGAAAAGGGCCTCCTAGAAGCTATAGACTTATCTATGGAAGGATGGAGCCACAGGCAAATAGTGGACTATGAGCAGATTCCCTTTAAATGCAAGGTCTGTCACGAATATGGGCATTTTGTGAGGCTATGCCCCAAAAGAAAAATCCCAGAAGTAGAAGAGACTCAAGGAGGAGAATGGAACGAAGTCTCAAAGAAAAAGGGGAGCAAGAATAATGAAAGCGCAGTGAACAAACCCCCACCAAAAACCAAAGAGCACCCCAACAAATTTCAGACCCTGAGTAGTGAGGAAAATGAAGAAGAACAGGAGCAAGAAAAGCAATCCGAAGAACATCAGGGAGATCAGAATCAAATCGATATTGAGGATAAGAACCAAAACCCACCCTCCACTTAGCATGCAGTGGATGGAATCGACCCTTCATTAATCTTAGGAGGATCAGTAACAAGAGCCAAAGCAAAATTATTTCAAGAAGAAACCTCGGAGAGCAAAGAAGACGAACAAGAACCCATAGCCAAAAGAGGAAGAAGACTAAACAAAACTATCAAAGAACAAGAAGCAGCCAGAGAAAGGGCGGCGGGAAAGCAAACCAGTTTGGACCAGCATGTCAGAATAATATCTAGTGGAAAACAGATTCAGGAGGAAAGAAAGGACAGAGCAGGTCCTCTTCAAATCAAAAAATAATGAAAATAGTCTCTTGGAATTGTAGAGGATTAGGCGGGAAGCAAAAAGCAGAAGCAATAAAAAGAATAAAAAAAATGGAGAACATCTCAATCCTCACAATCCAGGAGACTAAAATGCAAAAGGAAGACTGCATCAGCATCATGAAGAAAGTATGGCCCAAAGGAAAAGGAATTGCAGTCAATGCAACAGGAGCATATGGAGGACTCATATCCCTATGGGATGAAGGTAAGTATAAATGTCATTCATTTGAGACAAATCGACACTGGATCTTTACTGAGTTAGAAGATATTTCAAGTAATGACAGGTTTTGGATAGGAAATATTTATGGGCCGACCATGTATGGCCAAAAGGAACAGTTCTGGAATCAGCTAATAGACCTGCGACCCATCCTAGCAAATACCCCTTGTGTCCTAGCAGGTGATTTCAATGTCACCATCTCAGCGTTGGAGAGGAAAGGTGGATAAAAAATCAGAGATCCATTTGGAGAAAGAATGGAAGACCTGCTTTCGGATTGGAATTTAATAGACATTAAGCCCAAGCATGGTGTCTACACTTAGAACAACAAGAGGATTGGTCCAAATCACATTGCTGCTCGTCTGGACCGTTTCCTAATCAGCTCATCCTTTCTCCTCAACCCCAAAATCCCTGAATCCAAAATATTAGCCTCAGCCACCTCTGACCACAGGCCCATCTCCCTTTTCTTCTCCTCCCCAGGAAACCTCGTCCCCCTTCCCTTCAGGCTCAATCCGACTTGGCTAGAAAATCAAATTTGCATGGATGAAGTTGTCTCAATCTGGAAGCAATTCATTCCTGGATCCCCTGGCTACATATGGGAGACCAAAATAAAGTTAATCAAAAGAGCGCTGAAAACTTGGGAAAAGCAAAATAGTCTAAAACCTGGAGAAGAACTTGATAAGCTTCAAAAGGAAATGGAGCGACATCAAATTAAAATGGAGCAGAATACAGTCACAGTGGAAATGTTTAGAGAAGAAAAGAACCTTGATGAGGCAATTCAGAACATAGCTAGAAAAGAAGAAGAAGAATGGAGGCTTAGATCAAGATGTCTCTGGTTAAAGGCAGGAGACAGGAACACCAAATTCTTTCATGCTCAATGCAAGGAGAGATACAGGAAAAACAACATCTTGAGTCTCACAAGAGAGGATGGCCAAAAGATAGAAGGATAGGACAACATTCTCTAAGAAGCTAAAGCTTATTTCGAAAGGTTATACAATGAAAGTGAGGAAGTTTCTAAAGAGGATTTAGATCAAATGAGCATGGAAATCCCTGCGCTTATTTCAGAATCTGACAATAAGAGATTAATGGATCAGATCACAGAAGAAGAAGTGAAAAAAGTAGTTTGGTCATTGCACCCTGAAAAGGCACCAGGCCCGAACGGACTTCCCATTCAATTCTATAGGAAATTTTGGTTTTGGCTCAAAAAAGACCTGGTCAGAATGCTCAACTGGACTAGGGGAAGAGCAAGAATTGGAGGGGCCACCAACTCCACATTCATAGCTCTCATACCCAAGGAGAAACATCCCCTCTCCATAGGAAGATTCCGCCCCATCTCACTATGCAACTCCTCCTACAAAATTCTTACCAAAATCATAGCCAACAGAATTAAAAGGCTTCTACCTAGAATCATATCTCCAAATCAAGGCGGATTCATGGCGGAACGACAAATCTATGACAATATCCTTCTTGTTCAAGAGGCAATACACTCGAGCATTCAAAGAAAAGATTCAGGTATGGCTATAAAATTGGATATGGCAAATGCTTTTGATAGAGTAAGGCATGAATTTCTCTTCACAGTAATGGCAAAATTTGGGTTTGGGAAAGACTTCATAGGATGGATCAAAGCTTGTATTGGTTCCCCTTGGATCGCCCCACTAGTTAACGACAGACCTTCTCCCTTCTTCCGCTTGACTAGGGGGCTAAGGCAAGGTTGTCCCCTCTCCCCTAGCCTTTTTGTCATCATGGCGGACTCCTTGAGTAGAAAACTTAATAATCAGCAACTGAATGGTTCCCTCCCAGGCATTGTAATATCCAAAAACGTCCCTCCCATCAACCATGCGCAGTTTGCTGACGACACCATTTTTTTGGGAAGTGCCTCGTCCATCATTGCTTACAGATTCAAGTCAACCCTTGACCTCTTCCTTCATGCCTCCGGGGGGAAAACAAATAGCCAAAAATGCAATATTTACAGTTGGAATTGTGGAAACCTCCTTCTTAGAAATATAGCCCTCATCTTAGACTTCAAACCCTGCTTTGACTGGACATCTTTCAAGTACTTAGGTATCCCTATCACTCATAAAAAAATCGCCTCAGCCTCCTGGCAGCCGATATTGGAAAAAATCAAGAATAAGATCAACCCCTGGGGATCACGCTGGCTCAACTTAGCTAGTAGAGTGACCTTGATTAAAGCAGTCATTTCTTCTCTTCCCATATACACTGGAGCCATTATTCTGGCCCCCAAGACGGTTATGAATGATATATGCCTGGAAATCAGAAAATTCCTCTAGCAGGGAGGGAGATCTCAAGGCAAAAAGTTCCACCTAGTCAATTGGAATATCGTCAAGGAGAACAGGAAAAGAGGAGGCTTGGGCATTCGGGATCCAGTGACGATGAGCAAAGCACTTGGAGCCAAAATAGTTTGGAGATTGGTATCAGGCCAAAAAGAGTGGTGGAAGGAGGCAATTAAGAAAAAATATACCAGAGGGTCAAGACAGAGATGTCTAAACAATATGAAGAAGAACACAGGTACTGCCATTTGGAAACTTATGCTCGCCTCAGCAGACATAATTAAAGACAATATGTATTGGGTTCCAGGGAATGGAAACAAAATTAATCTATGGACCGACAGCATAAATGGAGAGCAACCTATAGGTGAGATTCAGGAAATCCAGAATGTCAAAATCTGGCTTCAAGATGCAGGAATAATGAAGCTGGCGGATATGGCCACCTGGACACCCACAGGGAAATGGAAAGACTGGAAAAATATGAACCCTCCAGGTCATCTACTTGAAAGCTACAAAATCTTCACACAACTCTTGAATGGGAAATCCCCCTTAAGCATCAGATCCAAGGACACCAGAGGCTGGGGAAAAGCTGGAAATTACTCAATCAAAGATGGCTATGCAATGCTCACCAGGAACAACAACCCCTCTCAAACAAAGTGGAAGAAAGTTTGGAATAGAGACATCATTCCAAAGATAAACTACTTTTTTCTGGATTCTTGCTCACAACAAGCAACTGACAGCCGACAATCTCAAGCAACGCGGTATTGAAGGCCCCTCTAGATGCCCACTGTGCCAAAACGCGGAGGAGAATGCACAACACCTTTTTCTGGAATGCATCTTTGCTAGACAGGTTTGGAATGCGGTCCTTGAACCTCTGACAATTCCATTTTCCTTCCCTAGACAGATGAAACATATGTTGGATGAATGGAATTACAGGGTCCAGGGAGGTCCAAAAAATAAACCTACTTTCTCAAGAATCTGGAAGCTTGTCCCCATGAATGCATGCTGGCAAATATGGCTGGAAAGAAATAGAAGAATATTCGAAGATAAAAAAAGTTCAGAGGTGAGCTTAGCAAACAAAGCAATAACCCTCATCTCTGAGTCACTGAAATCCAAGGGAGTGGTGCTTTGCGCCAAGGAAGTCTTAAGTTGGAACGAATTTCAATGGAGCCAAAGGTTCATTACGGTGAGTTCACTTCAGTCCAAAACCCCTCCAATTTGTCATGAGTGGGAAATAAGAAAAGACAAAGAAACCTTTGGAAAATGGTGGAAGGAACAAGCAAGATTCACAATCTTCTTTGATGGGGCTTCAAAGGGGAACCCGGGGGCGGCAGGTGCGGGGGGGTAATTTTTGACCCTGGAGGAAATAAATTAGTAGACTTCTCTTGGGGACTCGGCATCAGCACCAACAACCAAGCAAAATGGCTTGCCTTGTACTACTCTCTAGAATTAGCGGCCACCCTTAACATGAATCGTCTTCAGGTTTTTGGGGACTCCAGGCATGTTATTCAAGCTATGTGCAATGGCAATCTCCTCAAGAACGACAAAAACCAAAGAATTCAGAAAAGAATTAAGCGTCTTGCTCTCCCAAAGGACACACTCTACTATCATGTGCTAAGGGACCACAATGGTATTGCTGACACATTGGCCAATGATGGAGTCAAGTTAGAAATGGGGCAAGCGTCCCTAAACAAAGCTTTAATATACCATTTTTTACCATAATGGAAACGTGGTCTAGGCAATTTCCACTTTGGAAAAACTTAAGGCTTAATAGCCCATATCTTTGTGGCGAATTTGGCTATAGTACTCACCCTCTCCACCGCCATAGCATGGCTCAGAAACCTCACATCACTCCACGTGCTCTCCTCGTGGTGAGTACAGTTCCCACGCCTGTGCATTTATCAACCCAGGCGACAGTAGGTGTTATTGTTTTCAATATGGATTGTCCTTCATTCCCAGCTCTCGGCCCGGCTCTGCAAAATATCTGCCTCTCTAAGGAACCCACAGTGCTGTTCGAAGGCGGTTTCCTCCCGGCTGAATGTGAAATGGACGGCGTCAGGCAGGCGATAGTCACACTGAGTCGACTCACCTCCGACATCAAGGTTTATCTGTCGAGGACTTATGCTGCAGTTTGCAACACAGAAAACAAAATTGATGAACTTGTGCTGGAAGATAAATACATTCATTCTAGGCTATCCTGCTTGGAATCACGCATGGAGGATATTGACAGGAACATCATTGAATTAATGGGGAAGGTTGACAGTGTTAAAACAGACATCTCTGCTTTTGTCTACAAAACACAATGCAGCTGCGTACAGGAGGCCCCAACAGTAAATTTGGAAATGGCAGAGGCGGCTTCAGTTTATCAGCAGAACTACGGATAATGGCAGTCTCTTGTTTGCAGGTTCTCTCAGCTGTTTATTTTGAATGTTTTTTTGCCTTAAAATATGTAATCAGTTTGTGAGGGTTTACCCCACCAGTAAATATAGAGTTTTTAGGAAATCTGAAAGTGTAGAACTCCAGGGGACAAACACTATAAGCCTCTGCAATTTTCCTTCTTTCGATGCAGAGAGCTGGATTTTGTTTCTGTACTGAATGGCTGTGCACAGCCTTTGTTAATATAATCCTTTCACCTGTTTCTGTTTAAAAAAAAAAAAAAAACAACTCTTTTTATCAAAAGTTTTATAAAGTTTTTAAAAATATAAATATTAAATTAATTTTTTTGGAAATTAAAAAGATTTATAAATTTATGGAAATTTGAAATTTCTTTTTTATTATTGGTTAAGAAGATTGATTTAACAATATACCCCTGGTGTGAGGGGAATTGTCAGATATTAAAAATAATTTAAAATTAAAATAAATTTAAATTTTTTTAAAATTGCCATGTGGATATCAATCATTATAGTTCATTAATGAAGTGATATATTGACATTTAATATCACACAGATTTATTTTTACGGATTCTTTTTCATCCACATAAATAAAAACTTTGAAACGAGAAACAAAAATTTAATGTCATACGACTTTACTTTTACGGATTCTATGGTAGAGACAAACAAAAATTCTGAAACGAGTTAATACTATAAAACTTTCAATTCATTAATGAAGTGATATATTGACATTCAATGTCACATGGCTTCTACCTTTTACGGATTCTGATGGTAAAGACATAAACAAAAACTCTGAAACGACTTAATACTATATAATTTTGAGAGATGCATAGATAACTAGATTTTCACATATGAAAAATCCTTTTTTTTACATTAATTTATTGAAAACAACTTCATTATGAAGATGAGTTGACTTTTTTTTTCACTAACGTATTATAACCAAAGATAACAATATTTTTCACACAACTCTTATGGTAAAAGTAATAGTAATATTAATGATTATTTAATAATTAACATAAATTCATTTTACTTTAAATTTTTAAATATTAGAAAAATCATTAATGAATTTGTTGTTATTTGCATATCACATAGGTTAATTCATACAAAGAATCATACACGTGCGCTAACCCATACAAAGAAAAATATGAAGTCTTATTAAAACTAAAGAGATAAAAAGGAGGAAAAGAGTGCATGTCGTGACCTGCCACAGGCAGTGTTATGTATTCATATGTTTGAGAAGACCCCTTCATCAACTTTCCATGATATACACGTAAACCCGTAAAACGATCAGCTCCACAAATCCCATGAATTTGAATGAAGCTCCAGATCCCTCCATGATGTAGCTGTAATTGCTACCAGTTAACCAATACAACAAATAATAAACCCATAATTGCTAATATCTTCCTCTACAATTGCAGCTACAATTACAGAATAATTACATGGTCCATTTTCCTACTATTCGGAAACTTGGCATGGAGGAGGAAGAGAAACTTGGCATGGAGGACGAGGAAGTTGGCCTGGGATTTCCAAAATTTGTTCACATTGCATAAATAATCACATATTATATGCCCGACACTTGAAGTGTAGTATATTCAGTTCAATCTTAATTATATCAAGTGATCGACCTAAATAGACAAGAAATCAAATTAAAGTTACACAGAGAGATACATGACACTGTACATACCAGAGATCATGACAAACTTGCTACTTTGGATGCCCTCGAAACTGTTGGTTACTTATATGCTCCAGAATCCATATAACAACTCCAACTCCTACGATGAGCAAAAAGGCAGGCACCAGTCGTAAACCACATCTCTAATGTAAATGGGCGTAGGAAATCCCATGCATTGGAATCTATCTCTCTCACAGGGACCACAACAACTAGGCCTGATTCTACAAGGTTGTGTGAAGTCCACAATTTTCCATCGATTTGTCAAAATCGCAACATCTCCTAGGACTGCATCAAAGTTCTGCAGGAGTTCAACTGTGAATAGTATGCAGTTGCATATACTTATTAGGAGTTATTGAAGTTCAACATATACCAAGTTGACATTCTCACCAAGTGACACTATGCTGCAAGTTTCAAACACGCAATTTATTGAAATGACATTCTCTGGGTTTTTGTGCTGCAACAAGATCACAGGAATCACCTCAAATTCACTGAAGCATAAATATTTGCACAGGCCATCGAAAAATGAACCAAGCCAATCATTCATATCGTAGGAATCACCACAAATTTGTTGAAGCGTAAATATTTGCACAGGCCGTCAAAAAATGAACCAAGCTGGTCGTCATTCATAGTTGCCGTCTAGTACCTGCAAAACTGTCCGCTAAGCTAAAAATATCCTCTGCTGCAAAAGTGTCAACTGAGCTAAAATTAAAATCTTCTTCTCCAACTTATACTTCGAAGAGACTTTATACTCAGTATCCTCCATAGAAATCTTTCTCCAATCCACCTTTGTTGTTGGCAAAACGAAGCCTCTTCCATGCTGTCTTCAATGTGCTCAACTTAGACGTGTGGACATAAATAGAAAATTTTCCATCGTGCATCATCCCTGAAAAACTCTTCCCAAAGCTCTACGTCGAGGGATAGGGGCCTGGTATAAAAAATATGAATGATATTTTTGGCATCTTGCTGATATTTGCAGGCATGCTTAAGATATGTTTAACCAAGATGCTCGTGAACAATTCTTGCTCGCTAAGCAACCTCGACGGGAGGGGGCAAGAATAGCTTCAAAACAAACGACAAACCCTCAGGATCGTTGGAGGGTAAATGCATACCTCATGATCATGACAGAAACACCACATGCTTATGAAAGTCGTGATCTGCAATGGCCTCCTCGCCTACCTATTGGAACTTGAGCTCCATATGGAGATCGATTCCATGTCCGTGGACATCTATGAGAAAGAGAACGTATTGAGCAGGTGATTCGAATTGCAAGTAGAGACCAAGCACTTCGCTACGAAAATCCTTGTCTTTTTTCTTTCTTCTGTTGAATTTCTGCCTAGGTATATTGTCCAACTGGAAAAACACTAGGTATTTTCGGCTCAGAGAATGCCATTCCATTAATAATGAATGCGCCTAGTTGTGATATGAATGGGAAAATGCGGCATTTGTAAACAACGATGGTTGCATGCGTCCAGGTGTGATATGCAATATGCAGGGGAAAATGTGGCATTTGTCAATAGCGATGGTTGCATTGCCTTTGATAAACCATCTACCTGTGCTTTTTTCAAAATAATATAGACGGTTCACATGCGTTTCAGAGTTTAAATGCATGGACTTTAACTCTTCATGCCTCCGAAATAGTTTCATGCTTAGCATGGGGTAGCCTTTTAAAAGTTTTCAAAGGTGAAAGTGGCAGCGTTTTAAAGGTTTTCAAAGGTGAAAGCTCACGTTATGACCCATTGATCAGGATAATTCATTACTGTTAGATATTTTGGAGGAGCTATTTCTATGCATTTTAACTTTCCCACATGTACATGGGTTAAGAACATAATTTGACAAGGGTCATCATTGGTTAAATCAATAGGTTCAAATATGAGCTGAGACTTGTAACTTCTGAAAAGTGAATCTACTTCATTATAAAACATAATTTCATATTGATCAATATGAGATAGGCAATGAAACTTAGCGATTGTAAAATCAATATTTTGTACAATTACAAATTTCTCCATAACTTTAGAATTTAATCAAAATATCAAGATTAAATAGAGATTGTAAAATCAATATTTTGTACAATTATAAATTTCTCCATAACTCTAAAATTTAATCTTGATATTTTTTAATAGATATGTTTATCAAATCAAATGAAATTAATATAAACTATATTATATTTATACATGCTCACTAGAGATTATAACAACTAATGCCTAAATAAATATAACTATTAAAATAAAAAAAAGTAATCTACTACTATTATATTAAAACATTGAAAAAAATATAATGAATAATTTTATTACTAATTTTAATATTATATAATATATTTTTAAATTTGATATTATAATTTTATTACTACTATTATATTAAAACATTTAAAAATATATAATGAATAATTTTATTACTAATTTTCATATTATATAATATATTTTTAAATTTGATATTATAATTTTATCTATTGTATACATATGTTATTATTAATTTATATGATATGTAATTTTTTTTGTTAATAAAAGATAAAAGGTGGTTTTTTTATTGGTATAAATATTCAATATAGTTGTAATTAGTTTAATAAAGCAATTTCATTTTTAAATAATTAGTATTGTAATAATTTTTTTTTATCTAAAAGTTATATATTAAATTAATTTTAAAATTTTGAGTATATATATTTTATTTAATGATTGGTTTATATTTTAAAGTAATTAATTTTAAGTGCATTGTTGTGGGAGTTTTTAAAGTGAGGGTGTTCACATCTAATATGTTCGGTGTAATTGCACTTGATCACTCCTCTTTCTTATAGATCTTTACCTCTAAGTTATAATAATTTATCTTCCTTGTAGATCTTTAACTTTATTATTTCAAGTTCTCTTTCTTGTAGATAATTATCTTTAATGTTGCATTCTATAGATTTAAATATATCTACTAATTACTCATTTTTAAAACTTAAAAACAAAAACTAATTCTTTTTATTAATATTTAAAAAGTACCAATATATAATTACAATAAGCCATTATTAAAAAATAAAAAACTAATTTTAAAATTTAAAACAGCTAAAACTTTATTAATTATTAATTAATTATTAAAAATATTAAAAAAACTAAAAACTTATTTTTTTAAATCTTAAAAAAATAGTAAGCAATTATTAATTAATTACTAAAAACCATTAATTATTAATAAAAATTTAAATATTAATTATTAAAATTAAAAAACTTTAAAATGTATAAAAATGATTAAAAACTAAGGCTTAGTTTTTGATAAAGTATCATCATCAATTATATAAAATAATTTATATAATGTCATACATCAATTATATAAAATAATTTATATAATAGCATACATCAATTATACAAAAGACAACATAATCTTATTTATACAAAATAAAACATAATCTTATCTATACAAAATATAACATAATTTTATCGCAGGGACTAGCTGCTTTGCAGCTATTACTCTTGTTGATATAGGAAAACCAATTTTCTTGATAAACAAATAGAAGAGATACTCCATGATGCCTTTTGTGAAGGTCCCATGTGTTTTCAATGGACATACGAGTATGATATCAAATCATGTATTCGTACTTTCAACAATAGTTTGAAGTTATAAATGTTTTATATTGTTTTTCATAAATATAAGAAACTTTTAATTATAAAAATATTAATGAAAAAAAAGTAGTGAATGCAATATTAGAAGTTATTATAACATTTTTGAAAAATCATAATAACAAGGATCAAGGACAGGACATGTATTTAATTATAAGGTAAGTGATAGAAATGTGTATATATCATTATTTGGAAAAAATAAAAGTTAAAGTGGAAAGAGTGCACCTTGAAATTGAAACTAATTATATGAGATTTAAATAAACAAATTTGAAATCTTTCAAATTTGAATTCATTATTTTAGAATAGTTGACTTCAACGATATCCATAGTGTCGTTATTGAGGATAATGAAAATTTAAATATAGTTTAAATCTTTATTTCTAAAAGTTTTAAATGCTAGGATTTTATATATGTAAGATTTTAATGTTTTTTTATTGATAATTTCTCAATTTATTTAATAGCTGGAGATGTTCTAGATTGATTCAAATTTGAGAGAGTGAAAAAAATGACAAAAGAAAAGAAATTGTTTTACGCTAATCCATGGTCATTGTAATAGCATGCTTGCCTTTGGTGGTTGAACTTTTAGTGCAATATACAATGCCAAGATGCTTGACTCATTTGGCTAACTCAAGGCAATTCATTCTTTCAAAGTTGTGTTTGTGCATAACCTAGTCAATTAGATATGATAACTTTAAAATTCTCCAAAATAAAAAATACTCTAGTATTGTTACAACATTTGAAATCCAAAGTGGGTATGAGAATATTCATTTTTCCTTTCACATTCCCTTAAATGATGATCACTCTTTCTGTAAGTGTTACATGTTTGTTTTTTTAACAATGGTAAATTATTAGGACTTCTTCTCTTTTTTATGATATTTCTAACATGGCCAACAACCACTTTAACCTATGGAGATTTGGGAAAAATTGTAAGGAAACATTTCTTTATACATGTGTAAACACAATGGTGTAGATGCAAATGTGAAATGGTTTGGGTCAAACAATCTCTAGCATATGATTTGACAAACAACGTATTAAATATAAGTTTGCTCATGATAATATAAAAATTTAATAGCCCCAAGAGTTAGCTCGATCGGTTGTGTTCTCGGAAGTTAGGCCTCCCAGCATGCGAGGTCACGGGATCCATCCTCATAGACTCTCTTGGGGTTAGGCACGCAGCGGCCGCAGGGCAGAAACCCCTTCGGGGCGGGTCCGTCGGAAATTATTTCGTGGATGTAGCAGTTGGCTAAGCCGATTAAAGTGAACCACATGGAAAAAAAAATATATATATATATATATATATATATAAATTTAATGCTTTGATCTTGAAACTGAAAAGATCAAGAGGATCGCTTGTTGATAAGCTTTACAGTAGAATGCTTAAGTGGGTTAGAAATGCACTATCAACTATTGTTCTCCCTTTGTATTCTTTGATGTGATGTACTTACTAGCAAATGCAAGTCTTAACTATTTGTGAATAGAAGGGTAAAACCCTTTGAACTTGCCAAATTTGAAGGGTTGTATAAATACTACCTTCATACATAATTTAGATAGGTCTTTGAATTTTGATCATACTCAATATTTCTTTCCTACCACGACCGCGACACTATAAGGCATCTGTTAACAACAAAATTAACACCCCAAGAAACTCTCCAAAATTTGTGGCATAATTAGTTTGAAAAGAATGGGTTAAAAAACTTATTGTCAAGATTTTTGCAAAACTTTTGTATATTTAGATTTAAACCTTTAGTTTTGGACTTAAAAATTTGCAAAAAAAAAATTTTACACCATTTGAAAACTTTGGATTAAAAAGAATTAAAAAAAAAATTTGCAAAAGTTTTGCTTGTGGTTAAATTTTTTTTATCACCTCTCAAGCACATTAAAGCATTGGTTTATTTTTTCCTTTTGAATAAGTTTAGAATTTTTTTGAAAAGTTGTGTTTAAATTGGATTAAATTCTTCTTGATGAATCTTTAAAAGTAATCCTAGTGGCACTGTCTTTTTAAATTTTTCTTTAATGTATAATAGATCTTGTTGCTTAAGTCCCTATACACATACTTCTAGGAATCATTAAACAAACAACCAATCAAAACCATCTTGAGACGAACTACACACATTTTTCATTTTGAAAATACACCTTGAACGCCACATTGTGAGACAAATTGAAGACAATATCTTCCTACAAAACTGACATAAAATTTTAGTTAGTTACATTTTATTTTCGGCGTTGGAATTGTCTTCATAATTTGCATGCATAATTAGAGAGAATTGTACCTTTAGAGTTCAGTTTTCTTGAGATATGTTGTGTATGAGGCACTGTATCCTCTTCACTCGCATCGTATGATGATCTTGTGAATGAGAAAGTGTATCTCGTGTGTAATAGTTTAGGGGTTGAGTTTCAAGCATCTTATATTGAGGCACCGTATCCTCGTCACTCGCATCTTATGATGATCTTGTGAATGAGAAAGTGTATCTCACGTGTAACAGTTTAGGATTTAATTCAAACGCATTCCAAAAGGGCTCTGCGTATCCTCTTCACTTGGGCTTTCGGGCGATCTTGTGAATGAGAAATAGGGATCCCCAGTGTAATAGAATTAGATTCATGTTTACTTGAGATATCTGTTTGGATTAACATTTATCTTTACACATCGATTACTATCCATATTCTAGGAAAACCGTGCATGAACATAAAACGTCTACTAGAAATTTTGCATGTTTAAAAGAAGCTCATGAACCTCTAACCCTTCCTTCAGTTAGGGTATTCATCGAACTGAAAGATAGCATCGTGAGCATTCTGCATTGTGTGGTTCATCTTGTTTTCAAGTCAAAACACCATCAGTTTCACTTCCACTCCTGAGACTAAGCAAACTTCCACTAAAATTGGCGCTTAATCTAAAAATTGACAAACTTTTGATTTTAATATCACCAACAAGATTAGGTTAGTGCCCTAGATTAGGTTTGGAGAGTTAATACTCCTGGGCTGCAAAACTTTGAAACTAGCGTTGATTAAAGAGAGTAAATCCATTTTCGCAAAAAATGCTTGTCGAGAAAGCGCTTCTGAAACATGTGTCAAGCACGAGGTCAATCTGAATAAGTAAGGGTGGTTCCCCCTTCTTGCTTATTTGGTGGGACATGAGCTTATCGAAGGGATTCTATGTTCAGTGACAAGTCCTCAGGGTGACATCACTGTTTCTAGAGTTTCTGGTAATAAGAGTTGTCCTAGACTTACAACTGTCCGCTCGGCCGTCGATTGCGAAGTGGTAACTTTAGTGGCTATTCTTAGGGTATCACATAGGCTGTTGTGAGTGGGACACACTTGCAATACTTGAGACAGACTTTGGAACTTTTACTCCTTGGGAGGGTGAGTGGTCAGGTACCAACACTTGCACCCCTGGCGATTAAAGTTTATTGTAATTGTTTCTCACCCCTTCGCTCCTAGCAATTGTATGAGGACATGAAATCCCTCAGCAGCTACTAGTTTCGGAAGGCCCTACAATCCAACTTTTCATTGAGCTTCGGTTCTTTGGAAAAGTACGTTTGCTTGCTTGAAATCTCTAGGGAATTTTTATTGTGTGGACACTTTATTTTGTTGAGTCTAGAAAGCCATAGGATTGTTTGATACCGTTTTCAAAAACTTTTTAAACATATCCTTTTATCAATATTCTTCAAAGTGGCTAATCTTCCGACCCGCCAGTCACAGCGGCGTAGAGGCGAGTCACCAGAAGTTGAAAGCCCCGCTACATTGCGGCGACGACTAGAAAATACAAGACACTTTGACTTTGAAACCAACACACTTCTAACTTCAATAATCAACAACAGAGCAGAGACATATCAAACAAATAATACAACACCACCTACCCAGGAAAACATAGAAATTGTTGATCCTCTTGCTCCGATTTCAATTGAAACATTAGAAGACAACACTGCAAATCTCGTAAATCCACCTTTGACAAATCTTTCAGACCCAGTGGTACTCCACATCAGTGAACCTTTGAACACCATCAATCCTCTCGTGGCACACTTGGTACACATGCTAAATTCAACCACTAATCCCATGGCTTCATCAGGAGCACAAGGGACCACATCAGCACCATCTCAAACAAGTGTTGGAGGTAGCAATACTCCCAACATCCCTATGGTTTCATCAGGAGCACAAGGGACCACATCATCACAACCACACACGGTTGCTAGAGGTAGTAATATTTCCAACTTGACCTTTACCACAACTCCACCAGTTAGTTTACCTGCTTCTACCATAAGTTCAACTAGCACTTCAGTGCCAATTGGTACAGTTTCGGGTCCTAATCCCGGAAGTACATCCACTTTACCTGCAGGGGTACCTACTGGAGGGAGTGCCTTACCAAACTTGGGTTTCCCATATGGTTTGGCTACTCAAGGTCAAAACAATCTAGGAGTAAATCAAAATCCTATTGGCACACCAAACAGTCTTCCAAGTTCTACACCTGGGGGGAATCCTTCATTTTGGAACCTCAATATCCCTAGTGGACTTAACAGACCATGGAACACTAATGCTAATTGGGGTAATACTCCACAAGATGGTGGAAGTGCCTCGGGAAACCTTTATCCAAACTTTCCTAGCACAAATCCTGGGGGAAACCCCATTCTCCCAACAGGTAGCACACCAGGGGGTAACCCATCCAACAACCCCATTCCACCATGGAATGGGCAGGTTCCAAGAAATACCTCATCTTCTTGGGCACCACCCCTGCAAGGTGGCAATCAACCTTGGAACACATATCCAAACCAAGGAAACCAACAATGGAGTGGTAATGTTCCACCGAGTAACCAATATCAATGGAACATACCCCCGCAAGGGGGCAATCCACCCATGAATCCTAACCAACAATGGAGTGGTAATGTTCCACAGAGTAACCAAACTCAATGGAACGTACCCCCACAAGGGGGAAATCCACCCATTAACCCTATTCCATAATGGAGTGGCAATGTTCCACCAAGTCACCAAACTCAATGGAACGTAACCCCGCAAGGGGGCAATCCGTACATGCATTCTATCCCACAATGGAATGGGCAATATTCAGGAAATAACCCATCTTTTTGGATGCAATCTCCGCAAGGAGGTAATCCTGCTTGGAATACTTTTCAAGCCCAAGGACCACAACAGTGTAGCCATCAAGCTTCACCCGGATATCAAACATTTGCTTCGGCATCATCCAAGTCACCATTTCTGGCCACGTTGAATCTACTGGATTTATCCCGGCTGACCAATGACCTTGTTCTTCATTTGAATGGGTGGTGAGCAATACCAACCAAACTACCCTCAGACATACCCAAGTTTGACGAAAAACTAGGGGAAGATCCATCAAATCATGTGATGACATTCCATTTGTGGTGTTCATCCAATTCCCTAGTCGATGATAGTATTAGGTTGAGGTTGTTTCAGTGGACCCTAACGGGAAATGTTGCGAAATGGTACATTGAGTTGCCCTGCAATACATTTACTGAATTTTCATCTTTAGCTATGGCATTTTTGACACATTTTCAATTACCTATCCGCTATGAGACGGGAACTGAACTATTAACTTCACTTAGGCAATCCACCGCTACTCACATCTCAGATCATATCCACGAGTGGACGAAACATCGAAGGCTTATAAAAGATGAAATCCCTGATCAATTCTTAGCAGATTGGTTCATTAAATCACTGTTACCTACTCTTGCCAAAGATGTAGCCATGCCAGGAGCCATGACTGAAGAACAACTCATTCAGAGTGACCACCATATGGATTTAGTATATTCCCAATCGGGCACACTTTATGACTTAATACCCCATGCTGTAAGACCTGCGTGTGATCCATCTAGGCCACCTAAAGGACCTCATACTTATGGTGTGATTGGATCCATTAACCAAGTTGAATAGATTACCCAGCAATTGGGACAAATGTCAGTTCAAAATCAGCAACCCACAGCTGGCCAGGCAACTCAACAATCTACCACTCCTGCCCAAACTTCCAAAATTTCCACGGTTCAAACTGCGGACCCAAAAGGAAAAAAGAAGAAGCAAAAGAAGAAACCTAATGCTAACCCTAAGATAGGAGATGCACCTAAGGTGAATAATACTAACGGAGGAAACCATGAGAATAGGAAAAACAAATATCCTTGCAAAATTTGCAAAGAAGATCATCCTACTCATCTTTGTCCTCATATGGATGATATTCATCGCATGTTGGCACAACGAGGAGGGAAACAACCATAACCTGCTATCCTAACTCAACCCTTCCCCCAACAACAACAAATGGTTGCTGCAGCGCCAACACCTCCAGCAGGAGGAAACCAGGCAAACCCCCCACCGGGGGGCAATCCACCCAATGCAAATATCTTCACAATTGGTGAACATAACATTCATATCCAAACTAGGGCCTGTTCTTACGACATACCTTCAAAATAAGTTGAAGCAACTGGATCTCAGCCTAGTGGTTTTCTAAATATTGAAAAACCAACCATAGACATGGTGCCTCGACCTCCAAAAGGGGTTCTCCGCAAAACAACACACAATCCCAATGCGCGAGCTGCTTAAAACTACAATGTGGTTAAATATTTAGCTCAAGCCCCTTGTGCATTGTCTGCCTTAAAGGTATTGTAAAGTTGTCCCACTCAGCGGAAAGCACTATTGTCTGCCATCGGTGCTGTTGATCCATCAAATAGCAATTTAATCACATTTGACTTAGAACAGCTCACAAGTAGGCTTCCCTCACAAATTGCTTTCCAAATTAAAGTAACTTCACATGGGAAGAATATTTTTTGAACCATTGTGGATGAAGGAGCCTCCACTTGCGTCATGTCCCTAGCTTGTTGGAAAGATTTGGGATCACCCACCTTAGTACCATCCCAAACACTACTCAAGGCCTTTGATGGACATTCATTACCACCTCATGGACTCATCTTAGCTTGCCTAGTTGAACTGGGGGGGGAAACAGTTCAAGTAGATGTTGAGGTAGTGGATGCACCCATAGACTACAATTTTCTATTGGGACGCAGTTGGATACACAAGATGACGGCAATAGTGTCTTCTGTATTCTGAGTCATTCGGTTCCCCCACCAAGGGACTATTGTTACAATCGATCAACTAGATTACTGCTCACCTGAAACTGGTATCCATTCAAATGTACCTTATGTAGGGGATGGAACGACGATTATTCAAGATGTTGGGGTAGGAATGTTTAAAGACTCGTCCCTTTTGGGAACTTTCCCACTTCCACCACCAATATTAACCCCTAACATTGCTCCCATTTTCACCATAACATCGGAGGTATACTTTCCATTAAGAGTTTTCTCTAATTTTGTTTCGGAGGTCGGTTCCTCCTCGTCGGTTGGAACCTCCAAAGTAAACACTTTAGATAAAAATAATGATGGAAAGATACATGCTTCTGCACACCATAAGGAAATGGAGAATAGTGTTCCCTTTTCTGTTGTAGAGCTTGCTTATCAAGCTATTCAGATGGCTTCGGTAGAACCGGATCAAAAACCTCCTAAGATGGAGGAGTATGATCCCTATACTTCACTTATTTGGGCCTTGAACTCGCAAAGTAACCATGATATCCTAGATCAAACCTTCCCTTCGGACGAAGCCATCTTAGAGGTTATGAACATCTAAGAACGACCTTGGGAGGATATGCATCACAAATCCTCATTTCTTCCTAAGATCGACTCATTAGAAGTTGAACTTGAAAATTTTTACTTCGAAGGTGACAACCGTAAGTACCAATGCCCCATTCGAATCTACGATGTGAATTCAGAAGGCAATTTGGCGATAATTTTGAAAACCATCCAAATTGATATCTCTATCAAACTTGGCATCGTTGAGTATATAAACATAGGTGCGGATTGTTCTCCTCAGGAAATAAAATTTTACACTGCTTTATTTAAAAAAATTCGTGATATATTCGCATGGTCTTATGCAAAAATGCCAGGCATCGATCCCAACATCGTAGAACATGAAATCATAACTTATCCCAATGTTAAACTTGTGCAGCAAAAACTACGTCCAATGAACCCTAAGAAATTAGCTACCATTAAAGCAGATGTCGAAAAGCTCTTGAACGCTGGATTCATCTATCCTGTTCCTTTGACTGATTGGGTATCCAACCTTGTTCCAGTTAACAAAAAACAAGGGACTATCCGGATTTGTACCAATTTTAGAGATATAAACTTACCCTGTCCTAAGGATAACTATCCCACACCCTTCATTGATCAGATCATCGATGAATGCGTTGGGAATGAAATATTCTCGTTTATGGACGGCTTCTCCGGTTACAACCAAATCCAGATTAAAAAGGAATACCAACATAAAACAACTTTTATATGCCCTCAGGGAACCTTCGCTTATAGGAAAATGCCATTTGGCCTTAAAAACGCCGAGGCTACCTTTCAAAGAGCAATGTCATACGCATTTCACGATATTAAAGATATCGTCGAAGTTTACCTTGATGATTTGGCAGCTAAATCTAAAAAGAGAGCTGAACATGGTGCACATTTACAAGCCATATTTGAGCGTTGCCGCAAGTACAACATTAGGTTAAATCCACATAAATGCATGTTTTGTGTGGACTCTGAGAGGTTACTTGGGTTCGTAGTATCCCAAAAAGGGATCGTGGTTGATCCCATCAAGGTTGAGGCAATACGCCAGTTTCCTTCCCCAAAAACAATCACTCAATTTCAAAGCCTTCAAGGAAAAGCCAACTACTTGAGAAGATTTGTCGAAAATTTTGCTGAAAAAGCTAAAGGTTTCATGCGTCTCTTAAAAAAGATGCAACATTTACATGGGATGACCAAGCTCAATGCTCATTCAATGAACTAAAGAAAGCTTTGGTCTCCGCCCTGGTGCTTAGTCCACCGAACTATAATCGATATTTTTTGCTATATTTGGCCGCCTCTCCTACCACAATTGGAATGGTCTTAGCACAAGAAGATGAATTCTCTCAAGAACATGTTATTTACTATCTTAGTAAGGGCCTTGCAGGTCCCGAATTGAGATATTCGCAGGTCGAGAAGTTGGCCTTGGAAGCAGTCCTTGCTGTCCAACGACTTAGACATTACATACTTCCAAGGAAAACAACCATAGTGGCTGAAATGAACCCCATGAGACACATTTTGTCCCGCCATATCGTTGGTGGCAAATACTCAAAATGGATAGTAATTTTACAAGAATTTGACCTCGAATTCAAAAACGCTAAAGCCAAGAAGTTGTTGGCATTTGCTGAGTTAATGTCTGAGTTACCCATAGAGAAGGAGGATACTATATCTGTTGAAACTTGGGTAGATGAACATGTATTCCTCATTGCACCTTCTGATCCATGGTATGGAGCATTCATTATATACCTTCAAACCCAAAGGATCGATCCTCATCTCTCTAGTATTGAACGACGTCGCATTCGACATCGAGCTCAAAGATACCTCATCATCGGGGATACTTTGTACCGTCGAGGAATAGACATGATATTAAGGTGTTGTTTAGTACACCAAGAAGCTGAACAAGTGTTGAATGATTGCCATGCTGGAGCATGTGGCGGTCATCTTTTTGGGTTAGAAACTGCTTAAAAAATCTTGCGTGCGGGATAATTTTGGCCTACCATTTTCAAAGATTGCATTAATGCTATCAAAAAGTGTCACCCTTGCCAAATCTACACAAGAAAAATGCGCGCGCATCCTGCTCCTTTACACCCTGTAGTAACCGTGGGTCCATTTTTAAAATGGGCCATTGATTATATGATAGTCAATCCACCTTCAGCCGATGGCCACCACTACATCATTGTAGCAGTGGACTACTTCACCAAGTGGGCTGAGGCAATGACTACATTCAATTGCACGGGAAAAACTGCAGCATACTTTCTATTCAATCATGTGATAGCAAGGTTTGGTGTACCCAAAGAGATCACTACAGACAACGAAAGTCATTTTAGGAATTCCTGTATGGATGAACTTACAAACCGATTAGGATTGCGGCAGGACTTTTCCTTGCCACATTATCCTCAAGCTAACGGAAAAGTAGAAGCCATCAAAAAGGTTTTGAAAACCATGTTACAAAGGATGACTAATAAAAACAAGAATAACTAGCACTTGATGTTGTTTACTGCTCTTTGGGCCTATCGAACAATTGCTAAAACTGCAACTGGATTCACTCCTTTCCAACTGGTTTACGGAGAAGAAGCCGTGTTACCGATTGAATGTGAAATCCCATCATTAAAGATAGTTGTCGAACTCCTACCTAACACTTCTGCGGAAGAGGAAAGGTTTCTCCATCTCCATGCTTTGGATGAAACTAGAAGAGAAGCCTCTCTAAACATAGAAGTACACAAGAAGAGGGTCAAAACACAATATGACAAGTCCATTCGTCCTCAAGTCTTCTCTGAAGGAGATCTGGTTTTAGTTTATGACCAAGACCAAGATAAAATAGGAGAAGGAAAATTTGTACCTAAATGGTTTTGCCCACTTATTGTCAAAACTGTGTTAAAAAAGGGAGCTTATGAATTGGCAATTTTGATGGGGAACCCATGTCGGAGATCAGAAATGGTCTCTACCTGAAGAAATACTTTGCCTAGGCACTGATGCCTTGCACCATTTGTTGGATTATCTTGTATTTTTTTATAAAATTTTGTACATTAGTTATTTTGGGCACACACTTACCTTGCTTGGCATTGTCACTTTGGCAGATGGCACAAGAGTCTTTCACATATTTGGGATATGCGGATGGCGCCAACCGTAGTTCTTGGAACGTTGCTTCCACCGCATGGGTTGTTTTCACACCTGATAACGAAGTTCTTAGTTCAGGAGGCACTTTTCTCGGATCTGCAACCAACAATGTTGCAGAATACAATGCAATCATTGAGCTTTTTGTCGAGGGTATCACCCTTGGCATCCGATGAATAATCGTCATACTGGACTCAGAATTAGTTGTATCCCAGTAAAATGGTCAGTATCAGGTTCGACATCCTACACTGTTTAGAAAGTTTCTACGAGTACGTCTTTTAGAGCGCCAGCTCGATTTTATTGAGTATATGCATGTTATTGGTGGATTGACTATCATATAATCAATGGCCCATTTTAAAAATGGCCATATAATCAATCCACCATTGATTATGTACTTGATTGGCATCTAAGTCATTAACATCATACCAAAAAGAAAGCATGTACATTATTTCATGGCCAATTTAATTGAACACATTATTTAAGGACATAAGTGACACCGAAATAATCTAGCTTACATCATAACCCAAAAAGTGTATAAACTTTGCACACACCAAAAAGAATAGTGTAAATACTATTTCCCTTTTTATTCTTTTTCTTACAGATAAGACCCAAAAAATGTTCATACAAACAAAAAAATGAAAATTTTGGAAAAACTCGAAAACATGGGAAATTGTTTCAAAATATTCTAGTTCAACATCAAAACTAACTCACTACTGGCAGATCAAAGACTAAAGGTTCATAGCTTCTAGGAATTCAAGCTGAAGGATTCCTCCTCTCATACATCGGCCGCACAAAGAACACATATGGTAAATCATGAGTATTTTTACTTATATTTTATTCATACATATACAAACCGTATCCTTTTGAATGATAGAAAGATGCATACTTCCTCATTTTTGGTTATCTTTTTAGATATTAAAGGCACATTTGAACCAGTTTCTAACTAAACTGTTGGCTAGTGAAATGGTTTTGATTTCAGGACTTGAAGACTTTGACGGTTCGAACTATTTGACTCAGGTAATTGAGACAGACCATGATAAATGATGATCTATGATTTTGACATTTTTCACAAGATTCAAGTTAAAGTAAAACTCATTGAACCATTCCGACTTGGCCATTTCACCAAATTGGATAACCTCAGTCACATGGTATTACTTCACCGTCCGTCGACACATAATTCTGCTTCAGATAGCCTACCTTGGGAAGGAACAGTTGTAAGAGTGTGTACAACTAGCTTAGCCCTTGTTGGCAATATGGATCTTTTCCTTGGCCTAATCCGTACCCTTGAAAAATAGGCGTACGCCCATGCAACACTCGTTCCCTCCTATGTATCATACCATTCTTTATTCTTTTTTTACAAAAAATGAAAAAGCATAAAAATTAAAAAACACAAAAATCCAAAAAGGTAGAGACTTGAATCACTTCATAGTATAATCCTTGGAGAAAACGGAAACAGTCAGTCCTTATCACCCTTGAACATGGCACATAATTTGGTCTCCGATGTCAGTACACCATCTACATTTGCCTTAGGAAATTGTACCGGTATTTTGAACAGATCTCCATCGATGTTTTATCCTTCCCGTCAACAATGGAGCTTCCGTTAATGCATCTGGCATTAGTGATTTTCATTAAAGGTCAGTTACCCAAAGTCCTATGTTGCCAAGTGTCCATTCTACGTCGTGTTATGTGTTCAAGGGAAGTCTAAACCGAGTCGGCCATTCCTCAAATATTCTTGACCATTCATGTCGGCCTTCCTTGTGTCAGTTTAAAGTGTTGGATCTCGCAGTTCTACCACATTATACCAGACTATTGATCTTTGTTTCGTATCGGTTGATGTGGGATGCATTAATGCCCTCCTTCCAATGTATCTATTCCTATCGACATCCAATCATCATCTAGGACATGGATCTAGAAACCCAGGAGTACCTTGGATCTTGCAGTCATTAGTGGCAGGTTTCCTCGCAAATGACAATGGGTATACATTAATGACCCATGATTGTTTGACTCTACAAGTGTTCGACTTCAGATCATTTATTCACACTTGTTAGTTTGTACTCAGTATCTTAGAGTCCATCATCATTATCTGTGGGTCTCTTCGCATATGTTAACGGTATACATCAATGACCGGTAATCAGATGGTGTTTCATTATGCTCGACATCAGATCACTTATTCGCATGATGTAAACTCGTACCATCATCAGTTTGTATTGAAGACCTTGGGAAAAACAGTTGTATCACTCATCGATGCACTGCCCGAGCTGCGCAAGATTAGACCGCCATGTCAGAATCCCAAAAAGACTTTGTCATCGCACTCATCAAAGTGCACATTTACATTTTCAGAAAATTTGCTTTTGACATGGATCCACTGTGTATTGTTCGTAGCCATGCTTGTCTAATGTTGAGCATGGGTATGCCCACCTCAGGAAGATATTATATATTTGAGAAATTGCTATGTGTTACATGTGTGATCCTCAATCCATTGCATGTGAGCTTTCCTTCCCTTATCCTTGCTTTGAACGATAAAGAGTATCAGTATACAGAATATAAATTTCAGTAATGTATTTCGGGCCTTAGCTTTGCTTCGGACCTCACACATTAGGGGGCATCTGTTAACAACAAAATTAACACCCTTAGTCAAGTGATGGAAGAAGCGCATTTTACCATGCACCCGCAGCAGGAAGACATGACACAAGTTCATGCAAAGATGAATCCTCTCTAAGCAATGCATTAAAATGCATTAATGACGGTTAAAATCATTATAAATGGTGCAAAAAGCCTAAAAACTATGAAAAGTGGGTTTTCAAGATAAATTAATCTAAAATGGATTATCCCACACTCAAAAGAAAAATCTAAGACACATTTTCCAAGGCTATATAAGAAAGGCATTGGGGCATGGTAAAGACACACAAAGGGAGAACAAAGGAATGCTGGAAAGATTCTGAAGGAGGAGAGAGAGCTCAAATTCCTCAAAAGCAAGGGTGAAGGAAGGGAAGCTCATGTCAATGGAGGAAGGATGCATGTCTAATGTCACGGTAAGGATGTATTTCTCCATTGTTCTACTATGAATAGATTCAAGTTTTTGCCATTATGATGTTTAAATGTTACTTGCATTGTGTGATTTAAACTGTCAAATGGCTGTAGATCTTAAATTTGCTTGTCTTAAATGGATGAATGAATCTAGATTTAAAATGACTTGTGATAATCTTTTCATAATGCTGACGTAGAGACTCACCAACTCTTAGAATAATAGTCCAATTAGTTTAAACATGTCCCTGCACTAAATACTGTTATCAACATCCCATCATAAATGTTTCCTAGGTAACATGATTCAATAAACTTCTTGTACTTTTCAAGTTTGTTGATAATAAACCTTTAAAATTTTGTTAAAATATAAAACAAAAACTAAAAACAATGTACTCACTTTCGATAAAAAAAACTTATTTTTCAATTAAAAATATGAAACATAAAAACATGGATACAAAACATATCTATGGATTCATCTATTACCTTCTAAAAACAAATCTCAATCACAGTATACATTATAAAATGTAGAAATAATTTGTAAATTTACAAATATAATCCTAGACTTTATTTTAAGATTCCAAACTCTAGAAACAACAAAATGTTCTCAATCAACTCTCAATAGGACTTCTTCAAAAACCCATGCATATACATATTCTATTGCAAAATTTGTATAACATTAGTTATAAAAAAAGAATCAAAACCCCTATATATACATATTTTGTTACAAAATTTATATAACATCAATAAAAAACAAACTTAATTTGATTATTTCTAAACTCCACATCAATAAAAAAAACAAACTTAATTTGATTATTTCTAAACTCCACATCAATAAAAAAAACAAACTTAATTTGATTATTTCTAAACTCCTTATAAATGTTAACATTCCTTCAACCCCTTCCACTACAACGAGCAATTAGAACATAACTAGTAATCACTTCCACAATTACTATGACCGGCTAACTTCCACAACTATAGATCGTGGTTCATTATGTAACCCTTTCTCCCACTCAATACCACCCTACTAAGGAATTTGCCAGCTTTTAATATGGACTTGCATAAGGTGTTTGGACCATCAAGGAATGATGAAAGACAAACATAAATCATGATACTTTTAATTTGGAGTTGACTCTAAATATTTATGAACTTCCAAGATGCTATGACACTTGCAAATGGAATAAAATCGAAGCATCCAAAAGGAGTTTCCACATCTAAAGTAGAATAATGATAGTAATCATCCTCAAAAGGGAAGACTTGATATAGTGAAGTGATTATTACGTTGTTTGTTTTATGACTTGTGGACATAGCACAAGATGACTCAGACACTATGCTTTTCAAATATATTATTGATGTTCAAGATATAATATGAGAAGTTATGGTTAGTTTTGTTTGCATTTATGAGCATATACCTACGGATGGGTATATATGTGATGATGGTTAGAAAGATGATGGCATAATATCTTAAAGTTCGAGGATAATAATCTATAATTCTACACATGATGTATAGTACCACAATATTTATAATGATAGAATCTCATGATTACTACATATTGGATCTAACAAGTTGTACTTTCAATTATAACATGTGATTAATGTTAGTTATATTATTGATCAGATGATGTTGATATGTAATTCATATGATGAATAACTTGCACTTTGGTTTAAGGCACGCAATTAATGTCAATTGTATTATCAACTTATATTAATCCATCTTAAATTTGGATTTATCAAGTACCAAGAGGGATCCCATTTATTGTGGTGTAAATTTTTAGCTTAATTCTTTTACATATTAAGAAAGAATTTACACATCAAGATATTTGAAGTGCTTGATATATCTAGGTTTAAGATGAAATCATTATCAACCAACATAGATCCATCTTAAACCCAGATCTATCAAGCACCTAGAGAGATCCCATTTCTTGAGGTGTAAATTTTTATCTCAATTCTTTTACACGAAAAACAAATTTACACATCAAGATATTTGAAGTGCTTAATATATCTAAGTTTTAGATGAAATCATTATAAATTATTTATTTTTTTGTTTAAGCCGACATCTTTTACTTTTTTATTTCTTTTTTTACGGGAACGACATGTTACACAATGTTACTCATTACAACATCTCCCCCATCCCATACTAGGCTATAAAACACCTCGCTACTCTCAATGCAATCACGAAATGATGATGAATTGATGACTTGTCATGTTGATATGATGTGAGCGAGGGCGAAAGGTCAAATTAATAACATATCTTGTGGGAGTCCATACCCACAAAAGATCTCACTAGTGCGACAATATGGGTTGGGACATGATATACCACGTGCATTGGTTCTATAACAACTACTCTTAAGACTTTTGAGATGCTTGGAACTAAAAAGATTTTCAAGTGACTAGAGGGCCATAGAACCTTCCCATGTGATGAAAGGTAGGGGTAATGCTTCAAGTTTGTGATTTTAACTTCAATGCCTATTACTTTGACATGTGTGATAGGTTCTAACAACATACCACAACAAATAACATGTAATAGACTAATCTCAACAAAGGACATGTGCCTTGGCAAGAAAGACCATTTAAACACAAAGGGTGGATTATAGCTAGTCACTAGTAGAATATGAATGAAGTTGTGGTAGAATGTGTATGAGGTCCATGTTTTCCTAATTTTGTTTACTTTGTTATGAACCTATATTAATGAAAATAAAGAGCATGTAATATAACATGGGTGTGATAACATTACTTGTATTGAATGGTGCAATTGTTGTTTTAATCCTAAGCAACTTGCAAAAACATGTATTGTTAAGGATGGTTATATTTTAATACAACTTGAGTGGGCCTAATGATTAAAAACACAGTGTTTCCTCCTAGGATATCATGTGTTCAAATCTGACGGGATAAAGTATGTATACCTCCAAAGTATGCACCTTTATTAATGAAAAAAAGAGCATGTCATATAATAGGGGTGTGATAACATTTACTTGTATTTAATGGTGCAATTATTGTTTTAATCTCAAGTAACTTGCATTTGCATCTTGCAGAAGCAAGTAGTGTTAGGGATATATATATTTTTAGTACAACCTGACTGGACCTAATGATTACGAACATGTGTTTCCTTTTAGGAGACCACGAGTTCAAATCCAAAGGGGTTAATGTATGTACACTCTATAGATTTTAGAGGTCGAATCCTTGTGCGAAAGGGGTCCCATGTCCCATAAACAAGGGGGTCTCATACAACAATTTTGTGTTTATCTAAGTTGTAACCTTAAAGTTAGATTATTATTATTATAGTACAAATGCAAGGTCAACACATGTTAGCTACATGTGCACAAACTAAGTTTTGCACACTAGTTCTCATATTATAAGAGTATTAATGAGTGTATGCTAAAATAATATTAATTTTATAATTAATTATTAACCAAACCATGTGCAAATCTACAATGAAGGAAATTAGGTGCATGTGCATATTTAGTTACTTGGGTTTATTTTTAGAAGATTGGCTAAAAAGGTTATTGCTTATTAGTCCCTGCCATAGGCAGAGACTATATGTTCTGTGTTTGTGTATTAGTTGACACACGCAAATTGTACTGGATTTCATCTGAGTCGTCAAATAAATAGGCCAAACTAATAACATGCATGAAGATCAGGCCTTGTAGATAAATCAATATCACACCTGGAGATAAATCAAGATTATAAATGTTTAAACATTTCATATACATGACACACTTCAAAAAATATATTACTTTATAACCAATCCGCATGCATATTTTCTTTTGGGAGCTATAAAGCAAGTAAAACTATATTTTATTTTGAGACTTTTTTTGGATCTTTTATGAACAATGGCCTCAAAAGCGTTTCACCAAATTGATCCTTGATGTAGGTTACACTTTTGCTTCGGGTTACTCTCCTTGCTTCAGTTCATATTGCACCCTAGCATAGTATTGGGTTTCACTGTCTCAGGTCTCAATTTTAGTCTTTGTCTTAGCGCCTCTTTTTTTGTTTCACCCCCCTCGACTACAGCGTTTGTTGAATTCACTCTTCATCGTCAAGCACAAGTCTCATCTAGTTGCAGGGAAACATAGCTTTTTTGGAGAACCTACATTCAAGCACCCACGGGGATAATGGAGAATATAAACAGCCTCTTCAGAATCGTCACATGAAATTCTTCAAAACTGCCAGAGCAAGCTACCTAACCTTTTAAACCAATCTTCTAAAAATAAACCCAAGTAATTAAATATGCACATGCACCTAATTTCCTTCATTGTAGATTTGCACATGGTATGGTTAATAATTAATTATCAAATTAATATTCTTTTAGCATACACTCATTAATACTCTTATAATATGAGAACTAGTGTGCAAAACTTAGTTTGTGCACATGTAGCTAACATGTGTTGACCTTGCATTTGTACTATAATAATAATAATCTAACTTTAAGGTTACAATTTAGCTAAACACAAAATTGTTGTATGAGACCCCCTTGTTAGTCCCTGCCGTAGGCAAAGACTATATGTTCCGTGTTTGTGTATTAGTTGATATAAATATTTCATTTTTCTAAAAATACTGCAATGTTAGATTAAAATACGTATTTATAAATAATTTTTTGAAAAATGATTCTCAGTTTTTATTGGATGAAAGAGTTTGAATTGACAATTTTTATCATTGTCACGTATTAAAAAAATTAAGAAAAAAACAAAAAATACTTACCTTTACCTTTAGTTTACATTTACCTTAACCTCCTGCAGACTTGTCACATTTACCTTAACCTCCTGCAGTGTATATGGGGGATGGCGGAATGTTGGGTTCGCCCACCATGCATTGAATGAACATTGAATTTAATTAACCAGCACCGCCCACACCGCCTCGGTGACAAACTTGCCACCTCTAGCCACGTTATTTCTTTTGCTACTACTTCTACTGCCACCTCTCAGCACGTTGTTTCTTCTGCTACTTCTACTGCCACCTTTGGCCACGTTGTGTTCAAGCTTTTATGTGGTCTGCTGTCGTTGGACGTCGTGTATGGCATTATAGAAAAGAAGACAATATGCCAAAAATAAAAGTGAGTGCGATCAGCCCCGACACACATATTAATAGGGCACTAGCTTCAACTTTTTTGGTAGGATTCTCACTTGTCTTCACTGAAGCTTCCAAGTCTGTGGTAGTGTTATAAGAAAGAGGAGGAGATTAATAATGGCCAGCAAAGGTGTTGCCAGTCGAATGACCGCTCTTTTCATGCTTGTGTCTGCTCGTCATAAGCATTGGTAAGTCTGAGTGGTTTTGTTTCTTTTTTCTAAGCCCGTCGTTGCATATATAAAAGATTGTATATGTCCACAGTTTCTCTAACAAGATTATTATGTTTGTTGACATGAAAGAAAGTGTGTATAATATAAATGTGATGCAGGTGGAGATGGCAGAGGCTCGAATGTGCAAAACCCGAAGCCGCAAGTTCAAAGAGTATTGCATCAGTAGCACCAACTGCAAAAATGTTTTCCGAACTTAGGGATTTCCATCGGGAAGCTGTGATTTCCATGTCGCCAAGCGAAATTCTAGCACACAAAATATTACTACATTCAGAGGTACTCATAAGGTTGCAATGGTTGGAGATGGGATTAATGATTCACTAGCATTAGCAACAGCTCGAGCTGTTGTCCATTTATCCCCTACCATTACTTAGATTATCCGCTAATTCCTCATAATTTGCAACTATTGACTACCTGATTACTGTTATCTCTCCACTGAGCTGAAATTTATAATAAACCATAGCTATGTTGAGGTTCATATTAGTGAATAGCTGGAAATTCTTCTTTATGAATGTGATGTTTTTTTCTAGATTAAAGAGGAGTATAGAGTTTAGAGCTATGCTTATTCCAGTGTTCTGCAAATTGTGGAAACTATTTTTCATGACAATGATGTTTTTTTCTAGATTAAACATGAGTATAGAGTTGAGAACTATGCTTATTCTAATGTTCTGCAAATTGGGTTTAAAGTTTCCTTGGATGCTTGCAGGGAGTCAGTATGGAAGCAAAGAGAACCTGAAAGTAAGGTCTTCATCTGGTGTTAAGCTAAATATTGGAACAACCAAGATTTCTCTCTTTAGTATGACTGCTGGTTTACAGGTTGGCTTCAAAACCTTTTAAGTTGTTGTTTATGTTCCCTATATTTTTTGTTGGAGAGATATCAAACAAGTGTTTGAGATGGTAAATGCAAGAGTCCCGTGTCCAATAACCCCGAGTGGTTTCAAGGATGGAACATGGGGCTTGTCCTTGCAAAAGTGGTCATATCAGGCTAGGGCCATTTTAACTAGATGGTTATTTTCTTATATTTAAGATGGTATTTTTGTGAACTGAAACAAAAGCATATAGTTATTGTAGGAATGCATGGATATACAAATCATGATTCAAGACAAAAAATAATAATTTTTCATTCTTTAGGTGGTAAATGCAGGAGACCTGGGCATTTACATAACGATTTTTTTGTCTGTTGGAGAGGTCGTTTTACATTTTGTTGGAGCTCAGACAGTATCTCAGTTTTTTCTTGGGTCACTGTGGTCGACTGTAATTATTTCCTATTATTGGTCACTGTGGACCTTTTAATTTTTCAGAGGTATTGCTCAAGTTTTTGGTGAACCTGACTATCATGTCATATTGTTGTCCTGGGCATTTATATAAAGCATTTTTTGTCTCCTTGTGATTTTCTCAGTGTGTTGTAAATCAATTTGTATCTCAACTGGTGTCTAGTATTTTTCTGTTGTAAGTTGATGTATTGTTTATTATACTTTTAATTTATAATTTATAATAAAAAAAATTAATTTGAAAAAATAAAATACTTCTAATATTTCCACAAATGCACGTCAAAGCAAATGATCGATAACCTCAAAGTTTGCATGCGTTGACATGGCCAAACTGTTTCATTTTGAGGGCAATTGGGAAATGGTAATTCAATGTCTATTCAATTGATACAGACTGTAGTTATTATATAAAAAAATTAATAATTTCTGTATGCGTTGACATGGCCAAACCGTTTCATTTTGAGGGCAACTGGGAAATGGTAATTCAATGTCTATTCAATTGATACAGGCTATAGTTATTATATAAAAAAATTAATATTTTTTATAAAATAATCTTTGAACCTCGATTTTGTCCATCCGGAGGCAGTTAATTCATTTTTGCCTTATTTCTACTGTATGAAAATATTATGCATAAAATATTAATTCACAATTTTAAACTAAGGCAATCGTGAGTCGGTTGGATACTATTCCCTATTTTAATTAAAAAAAATGTTTCAAAAGAATAATGGTACATTGATATCAAGGTACCGTTATTCTTACTATATTTTGGTGTTATAAACATATAAATATAATTTTAAAATTATATAGCTTTAATGTTAATATATATATATATATAACTTCAATATTAATAATATTGAATAATGGTATTTTGAATATTGAATAATATTAATATATTTAAAATGATTTTATTAAAATATTTTTTGGAAAAGTTTTATATTAATATCTTTATATATTATTTATAAAATAAAATAAAAAATATTTTTTCTTATATATATTTTTTAATTTTTATTATTTTTATTTAATAAAAATATCATGCATAAAATACTTACGATTTAAATTATAATTATAAATTAATATATATAATCAATTGTTTAAATATTTAAATTCTTCTAAAAATAAAATATTATTTTTATAAAATTTGAATTTATATTATTATATTTTATTTTTTTATAAAATTTGAATTTATATTATTATATTTTATTTTATTTATATGTATTTTTATTTCTTTGCATGTATTAAAATTTTTTATATTATCATTTAATGAGTTTCTCATAAAAAATAATTAATTTCCATTATGAAAATGATTATAAATAATATTTATTTTTCTATGTAAGCATTTTATTTATATGTATTTCTATTTATATTTGTAATTAATAATAATTATATTTCTTTGCATGTATTAAAGTTTTTTATATTATCATTTAGTGAATCTCTCATAAAAAATAATTAATTCCCATTATGAAAATGACTATTAATAATATTTATTTTTCTATATATATCTTATAATTATTAATTTTGATCAATACTAATAGTTAAGAATTGTATAGGTATCAATGTTAATGTTATTATGTGGATTAATTAGAAATTTATCTTTAATATTATTATGTGTGCATCAATTAGAAATATTAACTTTAAAAATGGGGAGAAATAAGTGTTAATGTTAATATATAATTTATATATTAACATTAACACTTATTTCTCCCTTGTCTAAATTTCGTATTTCTAATTGATGCATACATAATAACATTGATACCTAAAAAAATAGGGAGAAATAAGTGTTAATGTTTATATAGAGAGAGAGAGAGTGTGTGTGTGTTATATGTACATGTTTATAATGATGGTGTAGATGTATATGGTTTTAAATTTCATAAATGGTTTATGTGACATGCATATGATCCTTGTGGGGACGTGGTTATAGTTTTCATGTTTACATATATTGATGAACTATCTTGCAAATTTTGACTATCGAGAGTTCAGTGTTGACAACATTGTTTACTAGTTCTGATAGGAAGAAGGCTATCAAAGTTAATGCTATTGATGCAAGATACATGGCATGTGTGTGTGTCTATGACACTAAAACTTATGATATGTATAATTTTAACTTGAAAAATGATTTATATTTCCTATATCTTTGGAGGGAAAGATTTTGTGTTATGTAAAGGCATTGCATCATGTATAAGTTTGATTAGGAGATGCTTCAAGGAATTGGAAAAGTTGGAAACGTGCCCATGTTTATTTCAAGACATTTATTCTAAATTAAAAGACTATTTTGATCATTAAGACGAATTAAGAAAAATAAAAATAGAACATGACTTTAAACTTGTAAATAAAATATCTAAATATTTGCTTTCTAAGGGATGTGCTCTAAAAGGCAAATATACTGCAAGTTCGCACTTTGAGCTTAGGATGTAGTTGATGCTTCTAGTATTTTCTAGATTGAAATCCATTTTCATTCTGCAAATGCAAAGACATTATTATATGTATGAGTTTACCTTTTTTTTAACATAATTTGTTCTTTTATTTATTTTTTAATTAAAAAGCAGGGACTAAGCTACATATCATAATTGCTATCAAAACATAATTATAAATTTGTTATTAAGTGATACCTGCATCGACATATCATTTTTCAATAGCAGCAATTATCATTTTCTGTACAATATCAAACTCCTTAGTAGCGATTTTGGCAAACAAATATTTTAACTTGCCAAAAGTTTTTGCTAAAAGGATAAACAAATTTGCTAACAATTTGCGTGATATTCCCTTCTGGAAGGAAATATTTAAATGCCTTAACCCAAATATTTCCTTCAATTGATTCAGTTATTAAGCATCTTTTTCTAAATAAGGGGTGTTAGGCTGTGAAAAAACATTGACAAAGTGAGATTATGAGGTTTTCCATTATTAAAGCTGAAAGATGATTAAGGAGCTAATAGGAGCAATTATTTTTTTGAATCAAGGCCCTCAGTTTATGGAATCTGATCAATTCCTAGGATGACCTTCGCATTTATGTTTCTTCTGTTATGTTCTTCTTTTTTATCTGTTGAAGTAGATATTTATTGCTTTGATCTTATTGATTTCCTGAATCCTGATACGTTAGCTCAATTTATTTCTTTTTCAACTATTTTGGATAGTTTGACTTGATCTCTGGAGCAACTAAGTGGTATGATAAAGACTAGGAAATTTTTTTTGTAAAATTGTTATTCCGATTTTTTTATGACAAAGGACCTGGTCCAGGCTTCCATGTGTTCTCTATTTTATTTATATGTATTTGTATTTCTATTTGTAATTAATAATAATTATATTTCTTTGCATGTATTAAAGTTTTTATATTATCATTTAATGAGTCTCTCATAAAAAATAATTAATTTCCATTATGAAAAAGACTATTAATAATATTTATATTTCTATGTATATCTTATAATTATTAATTTTGGTCAATACTGATAGTTAAGAATTGTATAGGTATCAATGTTAATGTTATTATGTGTGGGTCAGTTAGAAATTTATCTTTAATGTTATTATGTGTGCATCAATTAGAAATATTAACTTTAGAAATGGGGAGAAATAAGTGTTAATGTTAATATATAATTTATATATTAACATTAACACTTATTTCTCCCATGTCTAAATTTAGTATTTCTAATTGATGCACACATAATAACATCAAGATACCTAAAAAACTAGGGAGAAATAAGTGTTAATGTTTATATATATAGAGAGAGAGTGTGTTATATGTACATGTTTATAATGATGGCGTAGATGTATATGGTTTTAAATTTCATACATGGTTTATGTGGCATGCATACGATCCTAGTGGGGACGTGGTTATAGTTTTCATGTTTACATATATTGATGAACTATCTTGCAAATTTTGACTATCGAGAGTTTAGTGTTGACAACATTGTTTACTAGTTCTGATAGGAAGAAGGCTATCAAAGTTAATGCTATTGATGCAAGATACATTGCATGTGTGTGACTATGACACTAAAACTTATGATATGTATAATTTTAACTTGAAAAATTATTTATATTTGTTATATCTTTGGAGGGCAAGATTTTGTGTTATTACGCCGAGAGGCGCTCTACAACCCAATATGAGGGAGATCTTGTGAGTCGAGTGTTTGTCGATATTGTCGGTCATAAATAAAATGTAATAATAAAAAGTAAAAAGTAATAATATGAGGGAGATCTTGTGAGTCAAGTGTTTGTCGATATTGTTGGCCATAAATAAAATGTAATAATAAAAAGTAAAAAGTAATAATATGAGGGAGATCTTGTGAGTCGAGTGTTTGTGGATATTGTCGGCCAAAAATAAAATGTAATAATAAAAAGTAAAAAGTAATAATAAAAAGTAATAAAAATTAATAAATATTTTTTCGGCCATTGATAAGAAGTAGAAACAAATAAAATATCAAGATCAAATCTCTCGAGGTGCAAACCTCTCCTCGAAAAGCTCTTTGAGTGCAATACCTGAGAAGAGGTTTGCACCTAGGGAGATTTGATCCCTCTCGGCGCTTAATAGAGCCCAGGATTTGGATCTAGACTGGTGTAAAGGCATTGTATCATGTATAAGTTTGATTAGGAGATGCTTCAAGGAATTGGAAAAGTTGGAAATGTGCCCGTGTTTATTTCAAGACATTTATTCTAAATTAAAAGACTATTTTTATCATTAAAACGAATTAAGAAAAATAAAAATAGAACATGACTTTAAACTTGTAAATAAAATATCTAAATATTTTCTTTCTAAGGGATGTACTCTAAAAGGCAAATATATTGCAAGTTCGCACTTTGAGCTTAGGATGTAGTTGATGCTTCTAGTATTTTCTAGATTGAAATCCATTTTCATTCTACAAATGCAAAGACATTAGTATATGTATGAGTTTACTTTTTTTTAACATAATTTGTTCTTTTATTTTTTTTTTAATTAAAAAGCAGGGACTAAGCTACATATCATAATTGCTATCAAAACATAATTATAAATTTGTTATTAAGTGATACCTGCATCGACATATCGTTCTTTAGTAGCAACAATTATCATTTTTTGTACAATATCAAACTCCTCAGTAGCGATTTTGGCAAACAAATATTTTAACTTGCCAAAATTTTTTGCTGAAAGGATAAACAAATTTGCTAACAATTTGCATGATATTCCCTTCTGGAAGGAAATATTTAGATGCCTTAACCTAAATATTTCCTTCAATAGATTCAGTTATTAAGCATTCATTACATCATGATAGAGAAAAAGTTATTTTGTTGGAAAAGTAACTAAGAAGTGATCTCTTTAGAGGTCAACATTTTTCATAATTTTAAAGTTTGGTTTTCAAAATTTTACAAGAGAAAATGATAATGGTTTCTAACTTTTTCTAAATAAGGGGTGTTAGGTTGCAAAAAAACATTGACAAAGTGAGATTATGAGGTTTTCCATTATTGAAGCTGAAAGATGATTAAGGAGCTAATAGGAGCAATTATTTTTTTGAATCAAGGCCCTCAATGTATGGAATCTGATCAATTCCTAGGATGACCTTCGCATTTATGTTTCTTCTGTTATGTTCTTCTTTTTTTATCTGTTGAAGTAGATATTTATTGGTCTTATTGATTTCCTGAATCCTGATACGTTAGCTCAGTTTTGTTCTTTTTCAGCTATTTTGGATAGTTTGACTTGATCTCTGGAGCAGCTAAGTGGTATGATAAAGACTAGGAATTTTTTTTTGTAAAATTGTTATTTCGGTTTTTTTTATGACAAAGGACATAGTCCAGGCTTCCATGTGTTCTGTATTAGTATTTTTGGCTACGTCAAAAGATCTAATTTCTTTGGCTAATATAGAAATGCTACAAAGCATATGAAATATGTAATTTCTTTTCATCTTCCAAGAAAAGTTATTAGTATTTTTTCGAAGAAAAAAAACATTGAAACTAACAAAAATAAAACACTCATTCAGCCCATCCCACTTGTTGATCCTTCAAACAACCCACAGCCTCTTTATCTTTTTTGTTTCCATAAAAGACAGACACATAATGAATGAATTTCTAATGGAGGGATTGAACTTTTTAAAGATAAAGTTACATTATGATCCATTCATCATTTTTAAAAAATTTGATAGTTTGTGTAAAAGTAGTTCAATTTTTTAAACATCATTTTCTAAATTTTGATAGTTTGTCTTATCGGTTAAAAATTAAAATTTTATGAACATGCTAAAATATATCTTGTTATTACTTCATTCCTAATACCATGATCATATTAAATGATGATGGCAATCACTTGTTAAATATTATTTGTTTGTTTGAAGGTTGCTTGAACTTGGTACGGTTCGCATTCCTATGTGGGACGAAACGATACAACTAGGGAAGATATATCTAATTTAAATTGTTTTTATCAAATTGGTCAGAATTTTTTCCACTCCTCAAGGCTATAAAATTGCATCACTACTTCTAACATTGAATGGCACCATGGGCTTCAATATATAAATTGAACTTTTTTTAGGAGATTGGTCGAGAATTTCTCACTCCTTCATCCTATAAACTTGCATCACTACTTCTAACCTTGAATGGCATCATGGGCTCCATAATAGAAATTTTACATTGATCCCTAGGGTTGGCAGATGCGGGGGGAGTTCTCTCGGACTCTGGTGGAAACAAAGTTGAAGATTATGCTTGGGGGATCGGACAGAAGACCAACAACACAGCTGAGTGGCTCGCATTGATAAAAGGTCTCGAAATAGCAAAAAAAAAATCAAGTCAGTAATCTAGTGGTCTTTGGGGATTCCTTGTTGGTTATAAGGGAGGCCAGAAGATATGTCAACAACCACCGCAAAGCCACTCACCATCTACACCAACACTTCAAGTTTGCAGCCATTGGCTTTCACTCTATCTCCTTCCTGCACATTCTAAGAAAAAACAACCAAGTTGTCGATAGAATGGCAAATTATGGAGCAAGTTTGGATTGTGGTCATGCCTTAACCAACGACATCCTCAACCTCAACGTATGGGTCCCCTAGCCCCCCCCTCCCTTACCACCCTCCTCCATGGCTCATCCCACTACCTCCATTTTCACACTTCCCAACAGGGGCATTAACTCCCGCAATCTACCTTGGATCTTAGTTGCGTCCTTCTTCAAGCCCACTCAACCCAACCGACGGTTGCATCTGACCTCCACCATCTGTCACGCATGCCCCCGCCTTAATTTCGGGCTCTTCCCCAGGCCACCTTTCCCATATATCTTGCAGGGTGGCGGCATCATTTCACATCGTCGCTCCGCGTTCTCTCCTATTTTCTCCCTGAGCGTTCTCATCTGCAAGTTTATGTTCTCTGTCATGGCGGGTATTTGCCATTCTCCGCATTGCAAGGATTGTGCCTTGGGCCCTGGCTCCAGCAAAGGCAAGAAGCGTTACCTTAATGAGCTTCTGTATAACAATGAAAGCACCGGCAAGCGAGGGGGTCTAGTCTGTAATAATTCTCGTCAACCCAAGGAGTAGGGTAGTAGGAAGAATTGGGTTCCTCTAGAAAATGGAACCAGTACTGGAAATCGGGATGTAATGCAGTGTTTTGGCAGTGGATTCGACTATGGCAACAGAAGCAGGAAGCCGCATAAATCCCCAAAACATGGGCATAATGGCCCTCATATTCTGGTGTGTAACAGTCCGAATGGGTATGGCAACAAAAGTTGGAAGCAGCATTTGGGCTACCAGGGAAACCTGGTTGCTATGGACTCTCCTCAAGGGAACACGAGCCCCACACCTGAAGCTAATACCCAGATTCAGGACTAGGAAGCCCAGGTTCGCTGGCTTCGTGGCGACTTGATGGATACCAAGAAGGCAATCTCCAATCTTGCCACCTTCGTGCAGATCTCCAACTCGGAAGTTAGGAACAGTGCTGGTAAGGCAAAAGATTACTTCGAAAATATAATGGGTAAGCATGACACTTCCTTCAATTGTCTTCGAATTCTGGAAGCTAAAGTAGATTGCATAAGGGTCAACAATGGCAACAATCTGGTTAACAAGGGAAGCAGCCCCTCTGTTATTATGAATCTGGATGAAGAAAATGCAGCCATGGCTCCTGCCAGTCGCCACCAGGCCAATTGACTTGGCTCTCGCATCTACAGGCACTTTACACCCCTCTTTTGGTTTTCCTGTGTATCCTTGAAGTTCTGTAATAGCTCTGTTCTAGTTCTAGCTTAAGTTTATACCTTCCCGCTTCTTTTTGTATTTGGTATAGGTCTACTCATTTTGAAATTCAGAGGCTGAACAATTTTATGCTTTCTACGGCAACTATGGGTATTACGAGAACAGCCTCCCGACCATATGTAACCTCCTTCTTTTTTTAATATATAAAGCTATTTACCCGTTTCTGTTAAAAAAAAAATTACATTGATCCATTCTTTGTGTGATTAAATATCTCCATGCTCTTGAGTTCTTGCGTTGGTTGCAAATTGGCATAGTTGTATTATCCTATCTTCATCATTAAGTGATTGAATCAATGGTATAGGCCATTGGTTGTTTAACTAGGGGTTTTGATGGGCAAAATAGGTTATCAATTTAATTGGATCACTATTAGTGTTCAATTTCTAATGTTCTCATAGAGTACCTAAAGGCTAACATAGTCTAGTATACCCTTTATCAAAGCATTTGACTTGTTGCTTGTTGAAGCATTTGGATTCTTGCTTATTGAGGTAAATGAAATAATAAACAATCAAGCAAACAATAGCAATAGTAGTGTTCACCATATGCTATTAATAATTGTGGTCCAAGGACATTGCCACCTTGTGGCTCTTGTTCTTATTGAAGATGATCCACCAAAGGATACCACAATCGGATTTAGAAACCCTAGTCTATTTACCCTCATATTTCATAGATTATAAATTCAAGCTTATTACCTCATATTTCATAGAGTATTTTAATGTGTGCATTAAACTACTCTAATGGGGAGGGGGGCAATATATATGCTTATGAAATCTAAAGTTAGATTTCATAAGCATATATATTTCCCCCCTCCCCCTTAGAGTATTTTAATGCACACGTTACTAAAAATAAGGAAATGAAAACTTTCATTCATCATCATATAGCTCAAGGATCTAAACACCTTATTTCAAGTTCTCGATTGTCTTTTTATGCATATATAGATTGGAAATGAAAACTTTCATTCATAATCACATAGCTCAAGGATCTAAACACCTTATTCCAAGTTCTCGATTGTCTTTTTATGTATATATATGGATTGGAAATGAAAACTTTCATTCATCATCACATAGCTCAAGGATCTAAACACCTTATTCCAAGTTCTCGGTTGTCTTTTCATGTATATATTGATTGGATTTTCCTACTAGTTTTAAGTTGAGTTTTCTTGGGTCTAAACAACTATGCAAGAGATTTGTAATCGCTTACAACATTGAAAGTTTATCATTTTGACATTTATTATTCAAGTGTACTTGGAATCTTCCATTATATGAGACTACTATGATGACAAATGTGTTAGCGAAGATCATTATAATTAAATTATATTGAGTTTGTAAATTATTTTATTTAATTTTTATTAGGTCTTATAATATTAATTTTTGTTTTTATATTACAAAGCAGGGACTAAGATGCACGCAACTCTTGTTTTTAATTGTTTTATTATTGGAAAAAAATGTGCGTAGAGTTTAGTGGGAATAAAAGAAGAGAAGGTGGATGGAAAAGGGGTTACGCATTCACATCTCAGTGTCTATGTGGGAATAAAAGAAGAGAAGGTGGATGGAAGAGGGGTTATGCATTCACATCTCAGTGTCTATGAGATGGTGAAGACCAATGGAAAGTGGTCCAAGAGAAGATGATTGCTTCGGTTGTGGGGCTTGAAAGAAAAAACAATTAGTTTGAAACAAAATTGGCATAGTATCACTACTTGTAGGTTCAGTGGGCCTTCAACTCAAGGGTTGAAGGAATTAGGTTGGGAGGTGGGCACTCTTGTACCTCAAAGTTGGTTGCTCAAGGATGTTGTCACTACGACTGTTACCATTGATGTTATTGTTGAAGGTATTGTACTACTAACTACAATTTTTTTTAATTTTTTTTTGAATGAATGAATGAATACGTATTCCTCTTACTCATGGGATAAGATTACTACAATATTATAGGAGAATACAAGCCCCTTGTCGACTACGGCAAGAATTCGTTGACTGAGGAGGATATCTTTGGCCACGTGGATGGACCCTTGGTGCATGTGGCTAGGGATGTTAGATCTGTTGGCAGAGGTAGCCGGGAGGGGTCCAGTGGAGGAGTATTGTAGGGTGTTGCCAACCCTCCTTTGTCTGCATATACTAGTCGAGGTCTAGAGTCTTTAGAGGCAACAAGTGTTGACAAAGAAAAGTATGGGGTCTAGGTTTGCTCTCTTGACCCAGCAGAGGTAGGTAGTCGGGTGATCACTGCTATTAAGCTTTTATCTTGCTCGGAGGAGAAGGATGGAAGAGTTATGTTGAGTCCTCCTGCTATGGCATTAACAGGCTTGGAGGGGCCAAGGTTTGTGGGAGCTGCGATAAGAAAAACACAACGATGAAGGCCATTTGAATACAGTGAAGGGTGAAGCGTAAGAGAAAGAAGGTCATTAGATCGAGAGGAAGTGGGGTTACCTTGGTTGTTGGTAAGGAGGTTCAAGTTGAGCAGGTTGGATTATTGCTCGAGAAAACCCTAGTGGGGAAGTTTTTGGGTCGTAAGATGAATGTGGATAGTTTAAATCTGATGGATTCAGCACTTACGGGTACTAGTTTTGGATTATGGTCCTATTTTCCACTTGCTTGAAAAAGGTTAGATAGAGTTTATCTTTCGGTCATTGGAGGATGTGAACAAAATCTTAAGATGTCAATGGTTCTATGACAAGGCATATTTGTCTATCAAGCCCTAGCATCCTAGTTTTGATGCTTATGAGGATTTCATCAAGGCAACTACAGTCTGGGTCAAGCTGCCATGGCTGCCTATGGAAATATGGAATGACCATTCTTTGAAAGTTGTTGGTGACTCTTTAGGTAAGTTCATCATCACAGATGACTCCTATAAGTCCCATATGCTTGGTCTGTAGCTAAAATTTTGGTTGAAATCAATGTTAGTTTGGGGTTTTTTGAATCCATGGAGATTGAGGTGGGTTCATCTAAGCACTTGTAGATCCGAAGACTAGGTAAACTTCCCTTTTCATTGTGTCCAATGTCACATGTATGGTCACAAGGTTCAAGACTGTGACAAACCCTTTGTGAAGAGGTTTTGGAGAGTGAAGGAACCTAGGGTTTCTTGCAACATTGATGGGAAGGGTTCCCCTTCTGTTACTTTGTCTCTCCCCTCACCAGTGACGGAGAAAGAGGCTAACCAGGAAGTTGTTACACTTACAATTTGATTTGAAGGCTGACATTGTGTAGCAAAAGGAAGTTCATGTTGGTTCTCACATTATTCCTTTGGAGGGAAAGGGTTCCCCAACCCCTCTATCTTCTGACTTCCGAGACCTTACCTCTTCCCCAAAACAAAAACCGAATGACCTTTGGAAGTCTAGTATCACTTCTGTGGAGTTTGGAGCTGGTCAACCCTATTCTTTTGAAACTTCTAATGAAAGAATGGACAACCATGCGGGTAAACTTGGGGTCGAACTCGATGGTTGGTACAGAGGAAAACACAAACTTGGTGGGGTTCTCTCAAGTTTATTCCCCTCTAGTAGGAGGGCTTTTCCCTTAGGTCACCATAGTGGTAAATCTTTCAAATGACTAGGATACAAGAGATAGTAGCTTTCTAGCTTTCTTGAGGTCCTTTGGCCCGGTTCTAGGATAGAGGTATTGTCGCCTAGGAGTAGGGGAGGTGGCCACTATCACCTTTGGCCTAGATCCATTTGTCACACCTATTATAGCACTCAGCCCGAAGGCCTGGGTAATGATGCCTTGAAGGAACTAGGAGGCTACAAAGCTAGCCGCAAATCAACCATAAAACATGCCCAAGCACAAGCTCTTCATGAAGTAAACCAAGGCAAGCAAGTCTGCTTCTAGGGGTTCTTAGAGCAACGAATACCCTAGGTGGGGTTGAGCCATGAAGACACTCTCTGTAATGTGTGAGGCTTGGGGGGAGTAAGCCAAAAGAGTGGCCCTCAAAAGATTGTTTGACTCCAACAAACCTAATGTGATTTTTGTCCAAGAGACCATGGGAGGAGGGGACAATGCAGTTAAAATTTTGAAGAATATGCTTGTTAATTGGAATTTCGCTTCTTTGGATGCCTTTGGGGATCTTGAGCGATCTAGTAAGATGGTGGAATTCCTCAATGTCACGAATAAACTCCTTTGCAACCTTTGTAGGTCTTTGTACGGTGGTTTACAGCTTTGAACTAGGCAAATCTTTACAACTCTTAAACATTTATGGGCCTTATGAGGATCAAGAAGATTTATGGTCGTCCTTGTTGGCTTGTGGTTGGATTAGGGTTGAGGATCTCATCTCAGGTTGAGATCTCGACCTCACTTTCAACAGAGCGGAGGTATGGGGCTCTTCAGCTAGAGCTGACCGTTAAGCTAACTTCTTTATTGATCAGTTTGAATCTACGGAATTGGGTGACATCGAGCCACAAGAGATCTCGCCAACCTAGGTCAATAATCATGTCGAGGATGCAGGCATTACGAAGCGTTTAGATGGATTTCTCATTCATCACTCTTTGTTGGAGTCATTGTGCAGTGTTTGGTCATGGGTTGAGACGGATAGGGTGTCCGACCACTTTCTGATCCTCCTAGCACTATGCTTTGGAGGGGACAAGTCAAGTGCTCCTTTCAAATTCAATCATGCTTGGTCAAAGGATGATGACTTTAGGAAACTGGTTAATCAATGTTGGAAAAAATATGAGCCAAGTCTAGGAGAATCTGCGAGTGTTTAATTTATGAAGTCTTTAAAGATGGTTAAGGATCGTGTCATCCCTTGGGTCTGTGATCGTCTTATTTCGATGGATAGGAATTTGAGACAAATTGAACAAGATCTAGGAAAGCTTTGTGGAACTTAATATGATGGTTCATTTTCTAAAGAGGCTATTTATGCAATTAAAGGTCTAGAAGCACAGAGAACTAAACTGTTATTGGATAGGGAGAATAACAGGAGAATTAAAGGCCAAGCAACATGGCTTTCTTTTGGTGACCAAAATACCAAATACGTCCACAAGTATGCAAATTACAAGAAAAGCATCAACTCGATCTAAGATTTGAAGGGTGAGGGGAATATTGTTCAGGGATTTCATGGTCTGGTTAATTTAGGAGTGAGGTGCTTTTCCTCCTTACTCAAGGAACCTAAGGGAGTTAATATTGAACACACTTTAAAGCTCATTTCATTTTTCCCAGATTGGTGGAGGTAGGACAATGCTACTTTGTTCAAGGAAGTTTCAAAAAAACTTTGATGGTAATGACCTCCTTCCATAAAGAAGAAGCCCAGGCCCTGATGGGTGGCCTATTGAGTTTTTCTTGATTTTCTTTGACTTGGTTGGGGCTGATCTCCTTGCGATGGTTGAAGAGGTAAGATCCCGAGATGTCTTAACTCTACTTTTTTAGCTTTAATTCCCAAAAAGGATCGCATGGACTCTTTTGATGGTTTTAGGCCAATTGTTGTATGCAATTGTGCCTACAAGATAATATTTAAAATGATAGGCATGAGAATCAAACCTATTTTGTCCAGATTTATTACCCCATAACAGTTTGTGTTTCTTGAAGGGAGACTTATTCATGAAGCAATTTGGTTTGCTCAGGAGGTCCTTCACTCCATCAAGGTGTGTCTTCATTCTTGCATTTGTTCTCGAACTTGATATTTCCAAAGCTTATGATCGAGTCTCCTGGTTATTCCTTAGACTAATTCACATAGGTTTCTCTCTTGAAGTTGTAAAATGGGTTATGAGTTGTATATCTACTGCTAGCCTATATGTCCACATAAATGGGTCTACTTCATCCTTTTTTCAATCCTCAAGAGGACTAAGGTAGGGATGCCCTTTATCCCCTTACTTGTTTTTGTTTATGCTGAAGGCCTCAATAGGGCTATTCATCAGGTCAGATCTCAAGGACAGTTTCAAGGGGTTAAAATTGCCAAAAATGTTGTTATTTCTCATCTCCTCTATGTTGATGATATACTTCTTTTTGGTTGGGGATCAGTGAGAGGTCAGGTTCTAAAAGATTTATTAAATATTTGGTCATCTGCTACAAGGATGGTCATTAATTTGGAGAAATTTGTTCTTCTTTAATTTGGAATGGGAGATCCTCTCTCTGAAAACTTTGCTAAACTTTTCCACATTCCCTTGAAGGACAGTGAGGGAGGTCTCAAATACCTTGGCTTCAGTCTCAAACCAAATAGTTACAGGAAAGCTGATTGGCATTGGCTCACATCCAAAATTGAAGGAAGGATAGACCAGTGGTGTAACAGATGGAGACTCATGGATATCTAGGGGAGGCAGACTGGTTTTAATTAAGTCTGCAATTGAAGCAATGCCAATATACTGGCATACCCTTTTTGTTATTCCAAAAGGAATCTTGGGAAAAATCAAAAGAATCTGTGCAAATTACATTTGGAAAGGTAGTCCAGTGTACAAAGGTGCCCATTTGGCTCGTTGGGACTTAATTGCTAGACCTAAAAAGTATAGAGGGTGGGGCATCAAAGACTTAAACATGTTTGGTAGATCCCTTGCTTCCAAATCTCTCTACCAAATTCTGACAAATGACAGTTTATGGTGTAGAATTATTCATCAAAAATATATGGTAGCCCTGCTCAGCCTGGTCGATTGGGTTAGAAGTCAAATAAAGTCCACTCATCAAGCCTCAAATCATTGGAAGGCCCTCACAATAGCCTTTCCAGTTCTTGGAGATCATTTGGCGTGGAAAGATGGTGCATGTACCCAGGTAAGGATGGGAGTTGATGGAATTTTAGGTTGCAGTCAACACACTTTTCTCTCTTGAGATAATTGATCATCTTCAAATGAGGGGCCTTTGCACCCTAAATAAAATAGGGAAGGAGGAAGAAACTTGTTTGGTTGGGTTGGTTATTAGCTTAGGAAGTTGGTCTAGAAAAGATAAATGCTCGATCCTGGGACAGCTTGATGAATTGAGGAAAGCTCACATTAGATTGTCAGAGAAACCTGATGAAAGGGGGTGGGTAGTGACTATAAGGTGTCTTTGGGCAATGATGCTCTCAACAAGATCCTAGAACCTTGGTTGTGGAAGAACTTGTGGAAGGTAAAAGCTCCTTCTAAAAGCACTTTGCTTATATGGTTAATTCTAAAGAACAGAGTCCCTACAAAGGTCTAGGACGGTGTTGCTTATGCAGGAATCATATCGAAACCAACAAGCATTTATTTTGTGACTACACTTTCACTATTCAGGTGTGGAGGGATGTGGAATCTTCTTTAAGCTTACAAAGCATGTGGTCCAAAGGGGACATTCTGGACAACTTCAAAAAGTGGTTTGAAAGAAGTGACCTAAAGCAGGTTAGAGCAGTGCTATTTCTGGTTCTTTGGAGGATTTGGATTGCTAGGAATGAGTGCAATTTTTAGGACAAAGTAGTCCCCAGTTTTCAGGTTTCTGTTCAAGCTATCTCTCTTTTACCCTACTTTCAGTCCTCTGGAAAAGCTCCTAAGGTGAGAATATTGAGTCCACCTCAGATTGATAAGACAACCCCTTGGAGGTTCTTCGATGGTGCCAATCAAAACAATGGTATGTTGTGTGGAGCTGAGTATGTTATATGACTCGGATGATCATTATTATATGGGCAAGTCTTTCCTTGGTCAAGGCACTGATAACTATGGAGAGTTTGAAGCCATCTTACTATTGATGAAAGCTGCTCTTCATAAGGGATATACACAACTTCAGATTTATGGTGATTCTGAGCTTACCATCAGATGGATGAGATGTGAAAATCGGGTTCAAAGGTCCGGTCTCTTCAATCTGGCTTGTCACCTAAGGGAAGTAGCAGGTTCCTTTCAACAAACTTTCTTTACTCATATTTATAGGCAATTCAATGCAAAAGCTGATTCCTTGTCGAAGGAAGGTATATCTGGAGTCCTCTCTCAGCTTAAGGAAGATGAAATTAGAGGTGGGGCCGTGGTCTCATCCAGAACTTGCTCTATCTATGATTTTAAGGCCGCAGGAAACTCTGGAATTTTTTGAATTTTGATGTAAGAAAATAGTTAGTAGCCTTTTGTTTTTAGACACAGGACACTCTGTTTCTTGAACTTCTGGTTAAGAAGTCTGGTATAGAGACTTCTGGTTAAGAAGTCTGGTATAGAGCTATTGTTAGATGAGAATGCAGTTTTAGGCTTTCTGTTTTTAGACAGAGGACACTCTATTTTTGAACTTTTGGTTAAAGTAAGAATGGTGAGCTACTGTCAGGACATTTGTATGTATGCAGATGTAGTTTTTGTCAAAGATGTTCTTGCGATGGACAGATATGTTGTGATCTATTGAGGATTGTATTTAAATTTCTCTTTGGAAATATAATTTTTTTTTCTGAGGAAAAAAAAAATCATCTACGCTATTTTTGGATTTTTAGATTTACTTGTCAATAGTCATAGATAAATTATTAATATTAATTTCAGTTAACCTTCTTAAATTTATTTTATATAAAACTCATCAATATTAACCTGAGCTAAGTTAATAGGTTACCCACATTGGAGTTACCGCACTCAATCCCTCTTATACATGTTGTATCCAATCTTAAACATGTTGGACTTAACTTAAACATGTAAACCATCCCTTAAATATCTGCGTGTTGGATGTCCACCGAAAGATAATCATTAAAACACACTAAAGTAAAAGCATGTTTAGAATCGATTGTTGCATCTCTAACCATTAAATGGCCTGTGAAAGAGGAAGAATGGAGACAAAACAACAGTCTTCATAATGGAGAATATTGGCAAGTCCTCGGTTAAGTAGCAGATGAAAAGCTTCTGATATCTACATCAGTAGTTGTGGCTGGCAGATTACATGTAAGCTTTTTAAAATACTAAAACTGGTTATAGGCGGTGGAGAGAAAATACAGTGTATCTTTTTATTGATTCTTATTTCTTCTTTAAATATATTTGAGATCATACTCTGTTGAATATGCATGGCTGAAAAGAATTGCAAACAAAACAAGCTGCATTCTTTTGCAGATATCATAAAATGAAACCCATTCACCACACAAGAATAAAAACGCAACAGTAACTGCCATTACGAGAATATGACATTAGACTACAAATGCAATTTGGTATCATTATTTATTATGAAACATCTCATAAGGAGTACTATATAGTGGCAAAGACTATAAGCTATGTTTCACAAGATCACCACTTTCATAGTCATGAGTTTTATCTATTGCCAAATCCATGCTATATCAGTTCAAACCAGTGCCCCTACTAACGAGGTTAAAAAAATAATGGGCTCTTAATGCATTATTATTTTGTCTTATACATGTGAGACATCAAGCAACTTCATTGAACAAATTTATCGCAGCTTCCAAGAGAAATTAGAAAGAGAAATCTTGATGTCTCTCCACCAGAATTACCAGCAATGTCCCCAATAAATTCAATGATTTTATAGTTAAAGGAAATACTATAGACATGGTGACTGCAGTTTTTACATGCCACCTATTCATAGGCACCCCACTCAGATGCTGGTCTTACAAGTTGAAGTGATGCATCTAAATGACGGTCTCGTGGGTGTCTAAAAACAAAAAAAGGATGAAATACTTCAAGTACATATACAGTTGAGGACACGGATGAAATCAAAAGGAAAACTGCCTACGGTAATCATACACAAAACATCAAAACATTTTTCACAATCCTTGCTCACTTTTCACTTGAATTCATCGAAACAGTGGAGTCGTCTCTAGATGCTTTGAGTAACGTTGACAATACTATAAACAGAACAACATCATGCCATCACTGAACATTTTTTTGGTGGTCATTCACATTAGGAGGCCTTGAGATGATCATCACATATTTGGTCAAAATGTAAAATGCAAGTTTGTAGATGCCCAATTTCAATGATAAGGTTTTCCAAACTCATCTATAAACAGAAAATAATGGTCTTGTTAACTCAATGATAACCACAAGCATCTTGCTCCCTGCCTCACCCAAATGCAGCAAAACACAAAATTGTTTTCCAGCCAGAAAAGAATTATGTCCGTGACTGAGAATCTGCGCCCTAGATAGCCAAAAATGATATAAAAATAAATCTACATTCTAATAATAAACAGACACAAGGATAGTTTTAGAATCCTCAAAGAGGATAGACCAAACATACCCTTTGGCTCAAGGACGCAGCCAAAGATCAGTTTGAGAAAAGCAAAATATTGACAGAGGCCAACAGAAACACTTGCACAAGAATGCAAATAAAGTATCCAGGAAGAGAACAATCCTAAAGGAAAAATAAATTAAGGTAATTCTAGGTGTATAGCTGAGATGAACAGAAGGCATGTAGAAGGATTGAATTGAACCAAACATTAGAAAAAATAAAAAAAACTTGGTCAAACAAATTAATCAAGTCAATAGTACAGAAGCGATTAAACAAAAGGATGCAAATTTAGGTGTGCACAATTGACATGAACTACGGGCAAAGATAAGATTTTACAATGACAGCAATTGCAAAAGTAAAAATGTATTACTAAGTAGTGAATGGCGTATGATAGAGTGGGTGAGCATGGTGGCATGTTAGGCAGCAGGCTATCCATTAAGGTTTGATTCTACACATACATGTTTATAGTAATTGAGCCAAGTGCAAGTTCTAAAATTCTAGGGGACTTTGATGGATAATATAATAATATTTCTCTAGTCACAATTTAGCCAAATATGCATTTCATGTTATTTGAGAATGTAAGATCCATCTTTCAGAGGTCGACTACATAGAATGTTGTAATTCACCCATCGAGGGATTGGGCACGTTCAATTGTAAGGAGGCATTCATCTAGCTAAGTAAATAATTTATCTATCCATGGACATAAAGCTGTTCTATGAAATTTAAATAAATGAATTAGAGCACCCAAGCATGCTGAAGCCTTAAACCAAGTTGTTAATAACTAACAGCATGTTTATAAGATCAAGTTTTCCCGATGAAATTTGCAATTTTTGCCCAGTTGTTGTTCTCTACACCCGTTTCCTTCAAGATTCTCCAGATTTTTATTAATGCATATTATTTATCTTCTTACTGTACCAATTTGTCAAGATTATATTTTCAATTACTGAAACTCCTCCATAGTGAAACTCCCTTACAAGGTTCTCAGGACCTTTAAGTTTGGAATTCAACGTTATGCCATCAAGTTTTGATCGATCAAGTAAAATCCAAAACATATGAAGACAACAACATGATTGCCAAAGATGTGTAACAAATCATGAGAACATCCAAACTCAACTAGGCTCAGCCATAGTTGGCAAACAGAGAAAAGCCCCAGCATACTGTGAATATCTCTAACAGCAACTCAACAAGGACGTCCAGGAAACTTAAAAAATCTGTGTTAAAATTCTCCATGGAGTAAAATTCCCTTAGTATATTCAACAAAAAGGATTCTAAAAATAAATGTTCTTCACATAAATCAATATAGTCTCAGCAGTCTAGAGAAGGTTTGTGGCAGCCACATCGGCACTGGGTAGGTCGAGCTGTCTGGGAAAGAAGACAGAACTGGTTGTGTGGCCACGACGATGAATTACAATGCCCATAATGATGAAAGGTTCCTGGCATATCTTTGTTCATATATGAAGGCCAGCAGCTGCAACGAGTTGCAAATGCAGGATAAAACACCCAATTGCAGATGGGCGTTCAAAAGGTATGGGCTAGGCCTCAATGCATGAAGTTGACGAGCTGCCACCTTCTGCTGCTGTGGTGATTCTGGGTGCTTGAGCTTGCAGGTAGTTAGATTTTATTGTCAGAGTTATTTCATGCAGGTTGTTACTTATTACTATCACTTACGCTTCAAAACTTCAATTTTGGGCCTGTATGATATATACTGTGTAGATGACCATAGACAGATTTCAATGATATCGGGTGATTGTGTTCAATGCACCCAGGTTTTGGCTAGAGTAATGGAGGCCTATCAGCTCACGTTTTTTTGATTCAATGCTCTTGGTCAACACACGCAAGCAGGAAGCAACTGTTCTACATAAGATATTAAATCAAGGACTTAAATTTTTGGCATCTATATATAATGGCCATGGACAAATTTCAAGGATATTGGTTTGTGGGTTTGTTCAATGCACCTCAAATATTATATTCTGCTTACATATGTTGATATGGATGTTACAATTTCTTTAATATTAGGTTGTAGGGTTGGAATTTCAAATGGCGGACACCAGTCAAAATTGCCGGTTATAATAAAATCCTGAAACATTTTATACATTCTAAGCCAATTTTTAATATTCTCCATGAAATGTTAACCGTATTTGACTGTTAAATTGGCCATGATGACCATGATATTCAATGGGTAGAAACATCTCGCCACTTTGTAGAAAGTTACCTTTTCACTAAGAAGCCACAGGTGGAATCTATTCTGCCAAAGTCATCTAGGATGAGTGGGGTTTCTTTCTGCTAAAGTTACCCAAGGCATGAATCTGGCCTTGCTTGCTTTTTGCAAGCACTTATACAAATGCAAGTACAAGAATGCCATTAAAGAAACTTAAACCCTGGTAAAGACAATAGCTGTCTCTTTTTAATATACTTTGTACATTATTAGTTCACTAATAAAATTTAAAATGTTTTAAATAGTACAAATCCCTTTGGAAAAAGAAATTATACATAAAATCATGTTTCCATAATCAACTAGCATATGGTACAAAATTATCTGAAACATGAACAAATAGAAAAATCAGATTTAACCATTATACAAATTATTTAAATCATAAGGATAAATACATAAACATATAGAAAAGACAGATTTAACAAAAAAACAAATCACATATCCATAATCAGATAGCATATGGTACAAAATTATCCGAATCATGAACATATAGAAAAATCGGATTTAACCATTATACGAATTATTTAAATCAAAGGATATACATAAACATATAGAAGAATCAGATTTAACCAGAAAAACCAAGAACGAAACCTGCTACCAAACCCTCATTATCCTTAGTAAATAGCTTTTACAAATCAGTATTCTTACAAAAAAACACATCTGACTCAAGGATATTAGCCAATAAAATTAGGGATAAAATAATTCTCAGCAATTCCAATAGAATGAATGAATCATGCCACCTACTTATGCCATCTATGGGATCAAACTCATCAGCCCAACTATAGACTTCTAGTCCATCTCTTCTCTACAGATCTACATCAACACCCAACATTTCTTATGCCCAATACCCAAGACAGAAATTGAATCAATTCAACAAATACAGAATAATTAGAAAGTAAAACCCGTCATAGAAGCTCTCGGCGCGCTGCATATCCATACTGAGATCTGCGAATATTTTCCTGCCTCTTCTTGTAAATTGCAAAACCACCTGCTGCGAATGCAACCCCGAAGACCACTGCAACAGCTACTCCGGCCTTCCGACCTGTACTCATTCCGCTGGAAGACTTGGGGTCTTCAATCTTTTCTTCGTCGGCCGAATTACCGGTATTAGGGCTCTCACCTGGTGCCGGAAATGATGAAGGAGAAGGGGGACCGAGGGATAGAGAATTTGGGTATGGACTTGGACTTGGACTCGGATTAGCACTCCCATGTACAATGGGGCTAGGACTGAGACTGGGACTCTCATGTGAACTGGGGCTGGGTGTTGAATCCGGTGAAGGCACATGCAGAGATGGGGATTTATGAGAAGATGGGGATTGTGCAGGTGAAGGAGACGGCGAATGAGCCAGGCACAGATGCCCAATCAGGGCTATGGCCACCAGATACGCAAACATTCTGGCCATCTATTGAATCTTTCCAATTAGATCGCAAAATGTATGCAATGTATATAGCCTGCAGATCTAAAACTGTATCGATGCCTACAATGCTGCCGTCGGCTCTGCAATGGGCTTCAAACTTGTGCAAGAAAATTGAATCTGATGGTGGGATTCTATGGTTTTAAGCTACTGAAATCGAGCAATGAAGGCAAGATCTGAGAAACCCAGTTAAAGCAAAGACTTCGAGAGCAGATGGTTGGATTTTTTTGGAATATTTGGTGCAAATTTAACGGATCTCGGTGTCCAGAAACGATTTTTAGGGAATATTGTTGCAAATTTAACGGATCTCGCTGACCAGAGACGCTTCGTTCCTGATTTGATAGGAAATCGAAGTGGAAGTGCAGATTCGCAAACTTCCGAGACGGTCCTCGAAAAAAACACGGTCCCGATCAGTTAGTTTACTAGAACTCGAAAAGCTTTTTCCTTGGAATAATGGCTGATCTAATAATACATCTGTCTTTATACTATTGTTGAAGACACAAATTTGTCTTTTTACAAGGGGATGCATGGTGCGGAGGTTAAATTTACATAAGTGCACATCATTTGGGTGGGAGTTAAATATACATGTTCATCACTTAAAAGGAAAGGCATGTGTTTATGAAGGAAAGGACGAGTGGTGGAAGATGAACAAATAATCATAATCAAGGTATGTTGAAGAGTTTAATTTGGTTAATTATATCAATAGATGTTTATATCTTAGAATTTGGGATGGAGGAGAAAATCTAATCGCATGTACGGTGTTCGAATTAGGGTCGAGAGTCGAACCCTGTTGAAATTGATGGTTATGGATCTTTCCATGGCCGCCATCCCTCTTCTCCTCCACATCTTTTGACCATGGCGTGCTGCAGGGAAACGTGTACACGACGCTCAGGGTGATGGCGGCTCCGTTCAAGCTCGACGACGGCAAGAGCTTTCTCATTGGCATGGTGGTGTGCGGCTTCCAGCGGTGGCAATGGCTGCAATCGCACCTCTCTTGCAGGGTATGTAGCATGGGTGGACGGCTCACTGCAAGCGGAGCGGTGGTGGAGTATTTGCGTGGCGACCCATTGCTTGGCGGGACTCTTGCTTATCAGTGGCGGCGGCGGCAGATCAAGTGCTGAGTGGTGTTGCAGGGAAATGCGTCCACGATGGGGACATCAGCTGCAGTTAGTCGGGGGTGGAGATCCGCTCTGATGCGGACTTTCTGTCTTCTTTTTAGCGGCGGCACCGGTCGGCAACTATTGTCAAGCTGAAAATTTGGCTGGATGTTTTTCGGTGCGGTGTGAACTTTTCTTTGGCAACACTGTGACTAGTTGGTGGTCTTCAGTTCTAGATGTCAGTGGCTCTACAAACCTTCCTTTGCGTTTTCGGTTTTTCATTTGATGCTTTTACATCTGTGGCTTTCTTTATTATTTGTTTCTTTCAGCTCTAAATGAGCTGGTTATTACATATTCTTGAACCATATTTGGCTGCTCTATCACAAGGCATATAAATTTTTGGGTTTTTTTTCGGGAGATGCTTTGGTATCAATTATTTCTTTGACGCTGGAAAGCTGTCAATGGAAAGGGCTCTTGAAGCCTTTCTGCAATATGTAATTTGATTATCTTTAATGAAATTACGCTTGTTTCTTAGGAAAAAAAAATCTTAGAATTTGGGGTGGACTACCATCTATGTTTTTTCTAGAATGAAGGAGGATGGGAAAAAGTATTGTTTAGATTGATTTTATGAGTGTTATTCAAAATTCAAAATAAACAATTATGAAAAAAAAAAAAATTGGTAGCTCATGCATGGATAACAGGTAGTGACATACAACCCATCGTGTGATTACAACTAAGCATAGAGAACAAGTAACAGATAATTTATTCATGGCACGTAACTTGTGACCTATCGGTGTTCAGCAGCCACAAGTTAAATGATTGTGCTAGTTGCGCCGAAGAGGCGCATTCTACAGCCCAGTAGGGGGTGGATGTGTAACTCCTTCTGTGCTCATCCTAGAACTGACACATGTCCTTTTTAAAAAATAATAAAAAAATATTATAAAAAAAAAATGTCGGCTCAAATTAGATTTAAATCATTTAGGACAGCATATATATAAAACTACATAAATTAGATCAATTAAAACCATAAACATTACATTACACACTTGAATAATGTCTAGACTGCAAATGTTGAGGAAGGGTTTGCACCTCAAAGAGATTTGATACCTCTCGGCGCTTGGTAGATCCCCTCTAAGATAGATCTATGCTAGTATAATTAGCATAGCTATTTAACTTGTGGTTGTTGAACATTGATAAGCCACAACTTAAGTGTCATGAACAAGTTATTTGTTACTTGTTCTCCATGCTTGGTTGTAATCACTCATTGTCTATGCCTCAGCTACCTATTGTCACCCGTCTTCTTCTAGTTAAACGGGTTGTTTGCCATGAACGACCTATTATCTATCCATCAGCTACACATTATCCATGCATCAACTACCAGTTATCCATGCATAAGGTACAAGTTATTTTTGTTATTCTTTTTTTTTTTCTATAAATGTTTATTTCGAATTTGGAACGATGATCATAAAATCAATCTAGAAAGTATACTCATCTCATCCTCTTACAATTTAGGAAAATCATACTTACTAGTCCACCTTAAATTTTAAAATATAAATGCTTATCGATATAAAATAAATTATTATAAGAAAGAAAGATAAATTCATTTTGGATAATATAATGAGGAAAAAGTGATTGTGAAATGGTAGATCACTCACAACGTAAAGCTTAGAGTGGTATTGTTTATACTTTTATGAAGCTGCACACATTCACCTTATAAGGCAAGTGGTGGGAGTCAAATACACATTTTCATCGTATAGAGAAAGATGGGTAGTGGAGAGGTGAATATAGGTGTATACAACCACATCTTAATCCATAGCTGGATGGGTGGTGAAGGATGAACAAATAATTGAAGCAAATTAAGGATACTTTAATTTCGTTGGGAAAACCAAAAAAAATCACAAGGAGAAAAGGTAGATGTGTTTCTTCATTCATAATAGGATTGAACAAATAATGGAGGCAAATAAATAATTCTCACAAGGTGAAAGTGTAAATTATATCGTGGATAGGTAGATCTGAGAAAAAAGTGAGTATAACAAGCTAAAGAACTTGCATTGTGAAACTTGTAGTAGTAGTGTTTAGATTGTTCTAAAGCTACATCAATTATAAATATGTTTCTATATTTCACTATGAAACTGGTAGTAGTGGTGTTTAGATTGTTCTAAAGCTACATCAATTATAAATATGTTTTTATATTTCACTATGCTATTAGATATTCATGTTTAAGTTATCCAACTTGCTAAATCTATATAATCTTTATGAATAATCATGCACATATGTCTCCAGAATGGCTTACCCTTGATTTTATAAGCTATGTGTTCAATATGTAAACAATAAGAGATTTTGGTTTAGTTATCATTTAAAGAAGCCCAAAAAATAAATCACTTTTTTATGGTTGCACGAGATAGTTGCAAATTAGACTATTGATCATTTTTTTAATGTTCTTGTGACAATATTTAGGAGAAGAGAAATTGTCTCAATGTCCATATATTGGATGCTATTGTGACCTTGATAGCATCCTGGTTAATGTCCATAAAAACATTATTAATAATGACAATGATTAACATCCTTATTGATTTCAATGGTTGTAATTTAGAATATTAATCACTTTTTTTTAATGTTCTTGTGACGATATTTATGAGATGAGAAAATGTCTCACCTAATGTCCAAATATTGGATGTTATCGTGACCTTTGGTAACATCCTTGTTAATGTCCCTAGCAACATTCCTATTAACGATAGTAGTCAACATCCTTATCGCTTTTGATGGTGGCACTAATGGTTGCAATTTAGACCACTAATAATATTTTATGATCTTGTGACAATATTTATGAGAAAGTGCCTCACTTAATGTCCAAATATTGTATGTTATTGTGACCTTGATAACGTCATTGCTAATGTCCCTAACAAAATTCGTATCAATAACAACACTCTAGGGTTTGATTACAAATGTTAATGTGTCTAATTAATGCCATAAGAAACATCACATTGGCAATTTTGTGAAAGTTCTTCCCATTTGGTCATGTCCAAATATACATACAAACAGTTTAAACAATAAATATTTTTTAATGTAGAGCTTTTGAGTTTATGGAAATTTCTTTTAGCTTATTAAATGTCAACTACCCACCACCTATCTAAAGGTGCAAAATTGTTTACACATTTTTGTTGTTGTTGTGAACACTCAACACAACTTAAAAATGAGGACAACTCAATTATGTATCAATGTTTCTTGTTCATAAACATACAGGGTTACTTCTTTAAGAAATCAAATCTTCATTAAGGGCTAGCTCTAATAGTACCCCACTTTCATTAATAGAGTTGTCCTCTCATAAATTTTTAGATATAAATTTTTTGTCAATTTTTTTTAAAGTTTTATTGTGTATTATAATTCCCATGTTACTTTTAAAATTGCATCTAAAATTGATATTTACATTTCTTATATTATTATTTTTTATCACATGGTTGAAAATATGAACTAAGCAAAGATTAGAATGTCCCTAAATTTCATTAATATAAAAAATTATAAGTTAAACTCCATTAATATTAAAAATTATAAGCTCGACTTTGATAATGTTTCAAGAGGTAATCCAAGTGAAAGATAAAAACATTATAACAAATTATAAATCAAAATAGATAAATCCCATCAATATATTTCAAAAGTATTTGTAAAGAAACAAAGAACCAAGTAGAAAATACCCATATCTAAAGAAGTTAAATTGTGCATTTTCTATAATTACCGGTTAATGGAAATGGAAGGAAATTTATAAATCTTGATCAACAAAATTGATAGAGGGGCAACAAGTTTGGGTTGGTAATTAAGAGGTAACATTAACTATGTCAGGAATGTCATGGAGAAACAAGACTTCAAAACACCAAAAAGACAGTTAGTAAAATAACAACTTGGTTAACAAATCAATCTATAAATAAAAATATAATCTAGTTCAAAACAAACTACATGTTTGAGTGAGATGTTGGGAACAAAAACTTAATCAACTCATCTATTCTATCATAAGAGTAAATTCACGTGACCTAAGAGGGCACCATCCAGTTTGTGGAAATACAATAAAATGTATCATTTGTGTCACATCAAGGGGAAAACTGATATTGGGCATTTTGAGGAGGGTAGCACAAATTATAAAGGGTTTCCTCTCCCATGCCACTCTATGATTATTTGATGTGCCCCTTTATCCTTCTAATCCTTCATTCTCATCATAGTCATACATTTGAGAATTGTTATGGAAACTAACTCTATCAATGTGTTTAGAGAGAGGAAACAAAAGGCTCTTCTACGATCCTTGAACAAATTCAAGAGGAAATAAGAGGCCTTTAGGAGAGTATGAAATGATGCTTACAAGTGATGGAAAATTTATTTGAATTTAAGCGTAAGTGATATTATAAGGGAAATGGAGATAAATAGGGGCTAGAACTAGGGTGTCATTTGAATATAAGAAAGAATATGTAGAGAACCTAGAAGGTAAGTTGGATTATTATAGAATTATCAAGTCCACCACTACCTAAAACATGTTTCGAGCCCTCTGTGGCATCAAAGCCATCGATAATTATCCTAAAAAATGGGTTTTTTCTTGGTCATTGTGGGTTTCCCTTGAGTAACACACTAGGCCTCATGTGTTTCCTTAAAGCAATGAGTGGGGGCATTCTAAAAAATGAAAAATAACAATAATAGAAGTGCATTAATTGTGTGGCCCTAAGTGGATTTTTTGTGGTTCATACACTTGGACATGATTATGGATCGTACCAATTTCTTGAACCACCTTTCAAAAGTATAAAAGAATGCATTGAGTTGGAGAGGGGACACCACATTAATTTTGTACCCTAATGTTGGAGGATCAAGCAATGAATGTCTGTGCTTTTATAGTCCCATTCCCATCATAAACCTCAATGTCCCTTTTGAGTTTAGTTGGCATCTTAATTTCCCACAATTGTCCCTTCCTTTCAATATTGATAAGCAAGAACAAATTGGCGGTTTGTCAGTGGTTCAACATGGATGAACCCAAAACTTGGTGAAGGAGGTTTGCAATATAAATTCAAGTATATAACTACCTCGATGTCGCTTCTTGTAATAAAATGAATATCACTCTTCTTCCCCACACCCCCCATAAAATCTCATGACAATTGATTTGTGCATTGATTAATAGATTTAACGGCATAACTAAGCGACTTGAAGCATTAATTATTTTAGCTAATTACAATTTTGCATTGTTGTTGATTATTTTGATTGATGGTTAAATGGATTTGAGAAGCGTTGCTTGTTGATCTATGTGTAGGTTTTGTGTGGATTTGACTTGCAGGAAGGCTTACGTTTTATATTAGTAGATCTCAACAAGGATGCTAGTCAACTAGCTTAAGATACTTCTCAGCCACTATCTTTGCATTGTTTCCTAATAACTAATTGAATTTGGAAAGTTGAGTTGCTGCTCTTCACACTTGCTCTTTTGGTGATTCAATCCTAATCACTAGGAACATTTTCCATTAAACAAAACTAGTGACCGTACTTGTGATAAATATTTAAGTTACTCATTGCAAGGTTCCTTACCTAGTTTTCCAGCATTAGGAAGTGTGGTAGTTGGTCAATTTGTCTGTTTTTATCATCTCAATAGCTAGCAACCAGAATTTGGAATTTTTTCCCAATCTTTAGGCCTTCCCCCCCCATCCTATACCCTACCCATGTGTCTTTTCGGTTTAGCAAGGGTCCACCACGACCTAAAACATGTTATAAGCCCTTTGTGCCATCAAAATCACCAAGAGTTCTCCTAAACAATGGGTTTTTTCTTGATCCCCATGGGTTTCTCTTGAGAAACCTATGGGGCGCCACGCATTTCCTTAAGGAAATATGTGGGGGAATTCTAAAAAATGCAAAAAAATAAATAAAAGCACATTAATTGCTCACTTCTAAGCAAGTTTTTTTGTGGTTTGTACGCATGGAGATGGTTATAGCCCATACCAACTGCTTGAACCACCTTTCATGAGTATAAAAGAAGACATTAAGTTGGAGAGGGTGCATTAAGTTAGTTACGCTTTTGTATTGTTGTTGATTATTTTGATTAATGGTCAAATGACTCTTAGAAGTGCTTATTGTTGATATGTGTGCATGTTTCATGTGGATTTGGCTTGTAGAAAGGCTTACGACTTAGATTAGTAGATCTTAACAAGGAGGCTAACTGACTAGCCTAAGGTACTTCTCAACCACTTTCTTTGCATTTTTTTCTTAATAACTAATAGAATTTGTGATAGGGTGCATTGTTAAGGCACTCCTTGTGATGTCGATGGCTTAAACCTTAACTAGCCTTATGTGTTGGTGTGGGACAATGTGGGTATGCCTGGAGGTTATAGTGGTAGTGGTCATAATTGACTATGTGTTAGGTGAGTACGATCCCAACCAAGTTGTCAATTCCGCCATGTACAATCAAATAACTAATTGAATTGGGACAATTGAGTTGTTGCTCTTCACACTTTCCCGGTTGGTGCTTCAACCCTAGTCACTAGGAACATTTTCCCTTAAACATGGATGGCATGAATAAAAAACTTAATATCATTCCATGAAACATGATATATAGCTAGCATCAATGAATGTTAATTGATCAAGGAATATACAATGCCATTATGAGACAATTGCAATACAACTTGACCATTTTAAAGAAAAGAGTATTATATAAAGATTGTAAACCAACATCAAGGACTGTGAGAGAAGAGAGCAAATCCCAACTCAACAAATGAACAACCCTTGCTAATCCCAAACAAACGTTCTTCTCCCAAGATATTTTATTTAACTCTTTGCCTCTCTATCAATGATAACAATTTTAAGTTTCAACCTCTTTATCAATGCTCTCAAGTTCTAGTTTAAAAAATCTATTGGACTTTTTCTATGGATATGTATCTACGAATGGCTTGGACTAGGCATGATCTTGTTGGTTTATAAAGTTGAAAATACAAAAGACTTGAATTTGGTATTACCATCCACCATAAATAGAACTTCTATCTCAATGGTTGTTTGGAAAAAAATAAGGAATTATTCATGTGAAGGGAAGCATGAAAGTTCATCTAACTCTATGCCAAATAATATGTAATTGTCATATACAAACTTCTCTTAATTGATACAATACAACTCTCTCTCTCTCTCTCTCTCTCTCTCTCTATATATATATATATATATATATATTTCATTGGCTTAATATTTTACATTCAAGTTATTATGGAACCCACATTTAAGGGTGTTTGGTAAGACCCATCGGATTTCACATGGATAAGATAAGATAAGTTGATTATTGTCCAAACAAACGACCAAAAATATGTTAATGGGACTACTAAGTACAAAAGTGTTTGTACAAAGTGGGAGTTCTAAGGTCACTCCTATGAAAGAAAAAACGCAACTAATCCATGATATCTGAAGTATCAATTGTTGAATGCATAACTCTCCTACCATACGAGGTCAAAGAAAAGAAGCTTTAGATAGAGGGTTGGTTGGAAGAGTTGAAGTTGGCTCGAGGAATATGTCTATGTATAGAAGGAGCAACTCATTGTTGAGATCTAGAAGATCTAGACTATCTATTGATGTCATGTAAACAATCTTGAGATCTAAGTCAACGACTTCATAAGGATCTTGTTGGAAAAGGTTGGATGACTCCTCAGGGTCTGGTCGATCTCAGAGTTGAAATAGTATTGCTCTTTGCCTACCTCTTGGTGCCTCGATCCACTAGAACCATAATAAATAAAGTAGAGATGGAATTGTAAGGCTCATTGAACAAAAAATAGCATTATTCATGTATCTCATAGTATCAAGGAAATCAAAAAATAAAGTGCTTCTCTATCTTGGTCTCCTAATCACGACAAAGGAAACATAATATATATTTCCATAGGATTTGGTGTTTAGCTTCCACTTGAAGTTGATGAGAGCCCATCGAAAATTGGCCTATGGGGATCCTTAGCTCATGCATACAGTGCCGAAGCATGTAAGTGGGCTAGAAAACAAGGTTGTCCCTTAGCTCCATGAAGTGATTTACATAAAAGGCCAACCTGGGATTCACCCCCCCTAAATGAGCAATCCAAGTAACCTAGATATACCACCTATAAATATCCTCCTTGATAATCACATTCATCTTATGCTTAGTTAGCATGAAAGGTGCATGAATGCCTATTTAAAGTATCTAAACTAGGGAAGGTGGTCCATTGATATTATAGTTGACTATAGGAAATATGATACCTCTAAGAGCTAGCATGTACTCTCTCTTGGATGGGGGGGGAGATCAAGCAATGGGATTTGATGAATAATAGGTAAGGAATGGATACTAGTCCTTGTCGGTCTTTGACTTTCTAAATATTCAGAGACAATGCAATGACTCTATCAATCTGAATGCATTCTTGATCTAGAAGGGGTGTGCTACAAACTCTACTTGAACAATGGGTTGATGAACTATCCTCTTGCATATAACAATGTGGTAAAGCAAGTGGGCCTGAAGTCTCTCAACTTAGATCTAATCCAAGTCTCTAGTCTTTGCAAGTAGGCACTACTATTTATAATTTATGGTATACAATGTGGTGTCGATTCATCATTGGAAAACAAATAACCAAGAGATCTTTGACCATCATGGCCACTAACCCCATGACCCATCTTTCAAATTAGCTCTTCATCATTGGATCTATTCACTCTATAATCAATTCTTCCTTTATCTTTCAAACTGGCTCTTCATCTCTAAATCTAAGTGTTCTCTATGAGCCAGTAACTAGCATAAAACAATTCAAATATGATTCAAAATTGGGGTTCAATCATCGTCTTTTCATTACAAAAATTAGATAACACATACCACTAAAATGTTCCAATTCAATCGATGGAGGCTCCCCTTCAACATCTTTACCATAGCAACTCTTGATGGCATAGCCGGTATAATTGATCCTATTTTTCTACATGCTCATCTTAGCACCATCGGATGCACCTCCCTTAGAACACTAACATGGACAAGCGATTAGGCCCTTAAGACGAATAATGCTATGATCTTATGCACATTCTCTCACTATGGCTCTAATACCATGTTAAGAAATATAACTAACACATGAAATTGGCGGAAAATGATTTAAGCCGCATTCTACTTTTGTATTCACCCATTGATCTTAATATATAGTGCATCAATATGACCACCTTTGGATCGAGATCTCACTGAAAACTCATCAGTGGATAGGGATGAGACCTCATCAATAGATAAGGATTACAACTAATAATAAGGTGATATTAGTCTTTGTGATTGTTTAGGGACCAAGAGTCTAATAGTTAGGTACTATTTATCATGCATCCCAAAGTGATATTTACAATGATTTTCCTTTGACCTTGAAGACTCACTTGCTTCCTTATTCAAATTAAGTAGGTCATATTTTACAATTTGCACAATTGGATTTTGAAATGAAAAACATCTTATTTATTTGAAAACGTTTCATGCAATCTTCCTTTTTGCAATTCAATGAGTTATCCTTCAATTTTGCCTCAATGATTCAAATAACTCTTGATTCAAAGAAAGTCGTTGGATTTACAATTTGCCACTTAGTGTGTTTGCTCATTTACCGTATTAAATGTGTCAAAAAACTAGACACAAAGTAGCCATGAACAAATATCCAAAAGAAAATCATCCACCATACACGAGTACAAATGTCCTTGAACCCTCTATTTCTAGTTTCAAGATAGGTCTAGGACAAAGAGCAAAATATAAAATTGATTTATTATAATATCCTTATTTGATGATGATAATGTTTGCCCAAATCAATTTGAAGTTTTCAATGATCTTCATGTGTCAACATGGTCATGCTTTTTTTTCATACAATGGGGGAATCGACAACGATGAGATTGGACAAGCCGCCAGTTGAGAGATTGAATCCAACTCTAACCGAGGCAAAGACATGATTTACAGTGTCAACATGGTCATGTTAAAAACATTGTTTGCAGTTGTTAATAACCCCAGTTCAACTTTTGATAATAATGCATCTAACATTTTCATGAGCATTGCTCAATTTCATAATAAAATCCGCATTTGATCAAAACCATATGAACTCAATCGAATTAACGTATTTATAAATCTAACTTTCAAGTTTTTAATACCTTCTAAACAAGAGAATAATGCTTTTCTTTAAAAGCAAAATATTTGCTTAAAAACCCTTCTACAAAGTTATACTTTAGCAAGGATACAAAAACACTTAATTTTACATATACAAATGAAATGTATGATAAAAGAAAAGAAGAGAGAATCCTTGCCTGGGACTCACATAGAGGCATAATCCAACACACTCATATGTGAAGGAATACATGATCTACTATAAAGATTACATGCCTCAACTTTAAATCACGCTAATCAACATATCAAATTAAATAATCGCAAACAACTATATTATTTCCCTTTAATCATGTATGCGAGATAAGACATTGAAGTAGAATAAATTACATACCTTCTTTGTATAAATTATTTTGTTGAATGGTTGTGGACCGAGTGGTTGGGATGGTTGGCTATGGCCATGCCCACCAGTTTTCGATCCCTCTACATGTACATGATGCCCATGTGGCGTCGACTCTCTTCTAACGAAAAACAAACATAAAATTATTGCAAATTGTACTCTTCATCACGAAAGTGGATCTATTCCTTTAGTATTAAGCTAAAATATAAATACAAAATCATTAGTACAAAAATAATTTTACTCTTCATCATGAAAGTGGATCTCTTCCTTTAATATTATGCTAAAGTATAAATACAAAATCATTGGTACAAAAATAATTTTTATATTTCAATACTCAATTTGAAAATAATTTCATATAATTATCCTAAATATAATTAAAGAACTTATTTTTTAATTTTAAAGAATCATAACATGTTTCCATGTTTCTCAAAACATGTTAGAAAAAACATCGATAATCATTGAATACAATTACATTTCATAACTTTTCATCAACAATTTATATTTTAATTTCAAAAAGTCATAACGTATTTCTCAAAGCATCTTAGAAAAGACATCAATAATCATTAACAAAATTTCATTTCATTAATGTTGTAAATTTTTCTTCAAACAACTTTTGAACCTTTATATTTGCTTAAGGTGACATACTATCAATTATCCACATCTGAACTTCTAGGCTTCTATGACAAGATTGGGAAGTGGAACAACAAGAACCATAATTACTATATATCATGAAAGACTTGGAAAGATTTTTAATACCACAATGACAAACTTGGTACCTTTGAAAGACTCGATCAATCACATTTTTATAGAAAACCCCTCCTAGGTTTTAAACATAAGTTAATATTGTGGCAAGTGCTTCAACTTGTTAATGCACCACATTATGTGACAATTTAGTATTAATTATATGTAGAATAAGTGTATATAGACAAGCAAGATGCTTTTATGGTTAGGAGGAGAAGATATATGTCATGTAACATGTGTCACATGTTACCAAACTAAAATAAGAAAAAATAGGGTATATAGTTTAATTAAAAAAAAACATCGATCTATTTACATTTTATTTATTTTTAATTAAATTATGATAACATTAAAAAAAACTACCATATATCTATTTTAGTCATATCTTTTAAGATGGATGTTTAACATCACAATAAGTTTTTAAGACATTTGTAAATGTTTTCTTAGTCCAAATGCTTCTGATCAACACCATCAAGCAACAACTTCTTGTTACAAGATATTACAATGTGGTAAAGGTGTCTTACAAGCTACGAAAGTACCCTTCAACGAAGCAGTGGCAATGAGATATCCATTCTATCATTGGTAGTATCTGTGGTATTATCTGTTTTGCCAAATTTGTCCAATGCTTGTAATTGCTCATCTGCAATAAATGACCTCCTTAAGAAAGGATGTCATCCCATGGTGTAATACCCCAATTTTGACCCTTATGAAATGTTGGCTTTTAATGTAAATACATGCAATGTATGTTTCCCTAGCGTGGAGCTCAAGGCCAAGGCCCCACTAGTGTATGCTCGAATTTTATTTAAATGGATAAGTATTTGATATTTTGTTACCCATGTGCTATTAAGCCATGGAATATTGTAAATGATGTAAATATTTGATATTGCAATAAAATATCAAAACTGGCTATGGGAGCAACGAATGAGAAGGGGCCATGTGTATCCACTAGGGAGTGGTGAGGGGGCTGTGGGGATGAACCATATGCTGCCAAATGTCATTGTGAGAACCCATTTGACTTTTCTTGATGACATTTATTTCTGTTGTAAGGAAGTAGTTGAAGATTTCAGTCCATGGCTTCAATGGAGCATGGGCAACCCAGAAATTCGTATGGCAGAGTATGGGCTCTGTTTTCTTGTACCACAAGTCACTCTACCTCATGGGGATTGCTTCTTCCTCGTCCCCATTCCATTGTGGAAGATTACAACATCATTTTCCATCCAAAAACAAATTCTCAGCAACGAGAAAAACGAGAAAGCACAACTTTGCAAGAACCCACGTTTTGAAGAGCCAAAAATGCCTATATTTGGCATTGGACAGTAAAATCCAATGGGGGATCCATAGATATGAACCTTGGGGCGAATTTGAGAGTCTGAGATACCCCGAAATCCATTGGGAAACCCAGTTTTTACAGCCCATAAATGAAATGACGGGATTGAGTTATTTGATGAACATAATTGTGAGAAATCGAATGGTGAATGACTGAGTAGAGGTTGGGTTTGCTTGATAAACCCAGTGAAGGCTAGAATCTCAAGAATTAGCAGCTGGACCTTTCTATACCCATCCTAAAGAGCACTGGAGGGAAGGGATGCCTGAGGGACTGTGTAGCAGAGAAGGGGACCTTCCTTGTGTTGGGTGTGGTAGGTAATGTGGGTGCCTTGACTGTTGAATTCCTTTGAGATGCCTGTAGCTCTGTGGATGAGCTCACTGGCTTAGCATTGCCTCCTTTTTTTGTTGTATGCTTGATAAACCCAACTGTGAGTTGGCTTAGCATAGCTGTTGAGTGAAACCATGGCTGTGAGTGAGCCTGTCTAGTTCCTCCTTAGTGGATACACAACCCAGCTTAGGGGTGATCTCTCAGCTGAAAGAATACAAGCTGGATAGAGATATATGGTTGGGTGGAACGTTTCTCTCACATAGCCAGTTGTTTGGACAGCTTCAACTCAAAGATAAGTGTTCTCTGTGTTTAAGTTATATGCATTCTGTGTTTTGCAATGTATTAATTCTAAATGATAATTATGCATATTAATGGAATTGATATGAACTCTGTGCATAGTGTGAGAATTGGATGGATTCTCTGCATGTTGATTCATCATTTGCCTGGATCAAATAAGCTGATGCATTACTGTTTGTGTGTGTGCAATTGTGTTTATTTCCGCTGTGTTTATATTGATTATGTATTTGCACACATAAGTTTTTATTTATAATGAATTTCTTAGTAATGTATGGGGTTGAGATTGTCAAATAAGCCTGATAAGTTTGGTTCACGTTTCCTTCCTGGCATCGGATTGATGGAAGGGGACGTTACACCATGGAGACAAACATTTCATTGCACCGAGAGTAGCGAGGTGCTTTACAAGTCAATATGGGGAAGATGTTGTCACATAATGTTCATACAGTAAGTGACATAAAAAATGTCAACTTAATTTTAAATTTTATGCTAAAAAAATAAAACCAACATAGACCCATCTTAAACTTGGATCCAAGAACAAACAATGATCAATTTTTTTAAGGTATAAATTAAAAAAACACAATAAATTTGTTTGATCTCTCTATGTTTACATTGATAGTTGCTTATATTTTACAATTTGGGGTGGACAAGGAAGAGTCCTTTTCTTGATTGCAGGAAGATGAAACAAGTGTACTATTAATATTTATTTATGCTTTTTGTTCTAAATTCGAAATAAACAATATATATATATGTGTGTGTGTGTGTGTGTCAATTTACATGTGATAATTGGTAATTGAGACATGGATAACGAGCAATTCGTGGCACTTAACTTGTGGCCTATTGGTGTTCACCAATCACAAGTTAAGTGGCTGTGCTAGTACACTTTGGGGTGGACGAAGAAGGGTCCTCTTCCTAGATTGCACGAAGATGAGACAAATGTATTGTCAAGATTTATTTTATGGCAATTTTTCCAAATTCGAAATAAACAATTATTTCATATATATATATATATATCATCTCAATTTACATATGATAACTAGTAGTCAAGACATGTATAACACTTAGTTGATAAATTAAATTTTATATTAATTTAAGAGAATCAACCTCAACAAATAACCAACACCACCATCTTGACATTGTCAATTAAGTTGTGTAGTAGTATTATATCACTTAATGTGACCCTTCGATGGGCCCTCATAGTGGCATGTCCATTGTCCAATAGCTAATAAATTTGATGTTGACAAAAATAAATTGGGAAAGAAATGGAAAACCCTAAAAAATGCTTTTAAATACAGTGTTACCGAAACCCTCTCGCATGAACCTTCTTCCCGTAAGAGCCTCTGTTCGAAACCCTACTCACCGGATATTTGATATCCGTAAAACCCTGTCAAGTTTTGATTTTTTTATCGCATGAAGTACTGAGGGCCAGACCAATGTGGATTGTCTGGTGCCTAATCTCGATTGCGAACAGTGAAAAGGGGTTTCCGCTTTGCAACTTAAGCTTCCCGGCCTTGCTGGGGCTTTTTTCTTCTGTTGCCTGTTTAATCTCGACAGTCTCATCAAAAGATTGAATCTAGCTTCCTTTTAATGGCGATACTTAACTGTAAAGAAATCGTTACAGAAATATCTAGCGGTACATACTTTACAACTGTTGTTTTTTTTAGTTTAATTCTGATGGTGTTTTTGTTCAGTTTTGGAAAAATCCAAATGAGGGCTTTCATAATTTGTATGCAAAACCTACGACGGAAATGTGACAAAAGAAGATAAATATCTGAGATTTGAAGGGATTCTGTATTACTTTTTCTACCTAACTCTGCGAGCTGTGGCTTTTGGTGTCTAGGCATTTGAGATTTGCCATGCAAAAATCCAAGCTTAAAAGCTGTGGTAAGATTTGTTAATGCGGATCTCAATATGTCAGCCTGTGTTTTTATGTTTTCTCATGATGTATAATTTTAAGTAGACCGGTCTTGATTATTTTTGCTGCGGGGTTGTACATCAACTTCTTATATTTGATCTTGTTTGTTAGGGCAATGGTTTGTGAGGTAAGCTGGAATGCTCATTACTATGATGACTGAGAGTCAACAAGATCGTGTGGGCTTTGTGATGATGTGATTCAAGTCTATGTTGTAAAATGGCAGCACTGCTTCTGTATTATGCAGAACCACTGTGCTGTTATGTCAATATTTTGTGGATGAGGCTTGGTGATGAGTTTGATTCAATAAATCCACTTATAACTGGAGGTCTTCTGGATGTAATGCTGTATGCTAGGCTGTTTTGTAGCATCTTTAGTCAAAAGGGTTTCTGATTTTGGAAAGAAAGGTTAATGTGATAACATCGACTCTGTTGTGATAACATCGATTCTGTTGTTGTATGTGATGTATTTTCATATATATGTATATCATTGGTAGGAAAATAATTGTTTTGTAGCATCTTTAGTCAAAAGGGTTTCTGATTTTGGAAAGAAAGGCTAATGTGATAACATCGACTATGTTGTGATAACATCGATTCTGTTGTTGTATGTGATGTATTTTCATATATATGTATATCATTGTTAGGAAAATAATTGGAAAATTATTTCACTTATGGGGATTTGTTGAGGCTAATACTTGCTACTTGCCTAATAACATTGCTACTCACAAGTTATAACTTGTGATTAATTGCTAATTGGCTAATAACATTGTTGCTCACAATTAGTTGAGCAACAAACCTTATTCGGAAGTGACTTATCAATTGTCCAAAAACATTGGTGACAACTAATTAAGTAACAAGTCCCCTTTACTAATTAGTAAATGTTGCAACCGTGCAAGGCTAATATTCCAACAGCATTGGTGACATCCAATTTAGTAACACGTTCCCTGTAATTATTGTAAGGTTAATAGTGTAAATATTGCAAAAAGTTATACAGTATTTCATTCCTTCATTTGTGGGAGTAACACGTTCCCTTGTAATTATTGTAAGGTTAATATTGTAAATATTGCAAGAAGTTATCACTTATCAATTAACGACTGGTTAAGTAAACGAGTCCCTTTAGACTAAATTGTAAATATTACAGCTTTAACATTCCAGCTTTGACATTCCAACAACATTGGTGACAGCCTATTTAGTCACTTGTTCCCTTGTACTAATATGTAAACATTATAAATATTGCAAAACGTTATAGAGTATTTCCTTCCAAATTCTTTAAATATGTTTTATTTTATCTTTTTGTCAATTCCTTTCATTTGGCCCCCACAATATTAAGAGGCAGCCAGCCTTTGGACTCGACCTAGTGACCTTATGTTAGTGACCTTATGTTAATAGCAGACAATGATGTGTGTTCAATAAGCATTCTGTAATGGTGTATTTAATGTTGCAGTTGCGAGTTTTTGGATTGTTGGATCTGATTCAATGGTTCATATGCTACCTTACAGCAGCAGCATTAAATGCATCAATGTGGGGTGCTTATTTAATGTTGTGAGCCAATTTTGAACTATTGGATCTGATCCAATGGTTCATATCCCTACAGCAATAACATTAAATGCATCACTGTGGGGTGCTCATTAAATGTTGTCAGTGATGGCTGTTTTCACTGTCTCATTAAATGTTGTCAGTAATGACTGTCCTCACTGTCTCACTGCCAGTAAGTTGTAATAAACCACTAAGCTATGATAAGTTTTGCCTAGAAAAAGCAACTGTTTTTTCACACAAACAATGTAACTTGCTTTTCAATACTGAATCAAAGTTACATTGCCATCTAGGCCAAAAAAATCCAGAAAAGGATTGAGATAAACAAAATACCTCAACCCAAAAGCTGGTTCCTATGAACCAAAGCTGTAACTTCTAAAAGAGTAAGCATTAACCACTAATCTATCCCCTCTGCTTTTAACAGCCTACGAAAAGCACCTTAACGGCATGTCCATTTCTTCTATGTATGTAATTTAAATATACACCGTCTTCATTTATGTTTTACTCATCACAGTGTCAGTATGTTTGAATGTGTAATATTTATATTTGGCTTAATTTGGTCATTGGGCTCAGTACAAAATATGAAAAAGATCAAACAGCTAAAATGTTCTCATTCTGAAATAGCCGTATTAATTTAGTTATGCTTTGCCAACAACGCATTCTGTACTGTCGATTGCCGTATTAATTTGATTGAACTTTACCAAAAATTGCTCTCTGTATTGACAATAACATTTGTATTTGCCTGTTCCATTGGAATACTCGATTGTCAATCACATTTGGATAGGGTTTTCATTGAAACGCCAGATTACAAACACACCTTCTATTTTGCAGGCTGTTGCCCTTTTCTTTGTTGGTTTTTTATTGGAAGAATTAAAGTCACAATCTTGGTGCATAGATAGAATAAGTGGGTGCAATCAAAACAACAGGTGCAGGGCATGAGACTCTTGGGTCTTGCATTTCATCGTTTCTGGTGGCATTTACATGTGGTATGGTGCACTTGTTTCAGAAGCAAAGGTTTTCCCAAGGAATAGATATAAAGATTTATATATATAAAAGAGCGGTTGGAAGTTAAATAGTTAGAATTACATAGAATTCAAAGTAGATCTATCACATATTTAAATCTGCAGATTGAAGATCGACTCAAAATTACTTCATTACAAATTAGGACTGATTGTGTCCTATAATATCCTCCATAGAAGTCTCCTGGCCTAGGCCCATGGTCTTTTGTAGGGGTGTTCTGATGTGCTTTTGAAGCTACTTCCAAATGGTGTACAATGTCTTCATCTACACCTTGCTCCTTATTAATGCAATCGAACGATTGAAGGGAAGGAGTGGCAAATGACTATGAGCTCCTTGTAAATCCTATAATTATATTCTAATGCATATTGTGTTTGTGATTTTCTTAGTTTTTGTCCACTACTACTCAAAATCAATTCCAATTCAATTCCTCTTGCTTTGCCACCTACTTCTCTATATGTATATTAAGATATTTAATTGCTTGATGCATGCCCTCTAATTGATTGGAGAAATGCCTCAAAATTTTCCTAATGTCCTTCAGTTTGTCCCCAAAATTGCCCACATAACTTGAGATATTAGCCATTTCTATATGATGAGTTTGAAATCCATTGACCTAAACCTTCCCACAGGGCTTGTGAAAATGCAAACCACCAATGCCCAGCACAAATTTCTAATAGGGAGACAATCTAATAGTTTCTCATAGACATTGGGCATAAAAGCTTGAGAAAAAGCAAAGAGAGGGGATGGAGCCCCTTACATTTTCTAGTGGAAATGGCCATGTCTTGCATTTGCTTCCTAAATTTGTTGAATTTTGTTTCAATTAGAATGCATCACAATTGTTTTCACACTTGATAATGATTGAATGAGTGAAAATGGAGGGAGTTGAAGCATTGACCTTCATTGCTAAGAGATTTGAAACAAACCCAAAATGCCATATCCCAACTTCACTCAGTTGCTTTATAATGTCAAACATAATTTTTGAAATGTGCGAAGTTAATCTTAATTGTGTGAGAGCACTAGAGTCACAAGGGGGAATTAAAGCTTTGTTCAATGTTCTTTAATAGTTATGTTGCAATTGCCAAAAATCTTCGTTTTGGTGGAAATTTGGGTGATGGTCTAGGTAATATTAGGATAATTTTAAGAGAACTCTTAGGTAGCTAGAGGGCATGTGTTGAGTGGAATACCTCAATACTCACATGGAGAAATAGGTAGCAAAATATGAAGAGTTCTAGCTGTGATTTGAACAATAGGGTATTAGAATGGAAAAGATGGCCAATGACCTTGATATGCATTATAATATAATTTTGGGTTTTGTAAGGAGTTCATAGTTACTAGATGCTTCTATGTCAATTGGGTTAGTTAGGATATTTCTATGAAAGAGGCTCACAATGGGCTTTTTTGGTCCAAAACTAATATAATTGTTCATGTTTTCATGTATTTTGTTATTTGGTGCTTTTGTTAAGCAATAGAGCTTTAAATGTTTCAAGACTTTGTTTTGTAAGACAATTCTTGTTTTTGAACTTGGACATACTTCTATTTATAGACTTTGTTTTGTAAGGCGATTCTTGTTTTTTGAACTCTATGTAACTCTCACTGGTTAGCTTACAACTATGTTTGTTTTTGTAAAAATAAAGTATAACATGTTGCTATGGTATCCAAACTAGTTTGGGGGTCCCCCATTTTTAACCAATATGCCTTTCCCTAAACTAGTCGCTTTATTTGCCAAAGATATTTGCAATGCAATTGTTTCCCTTCAAATACATTATTTGCCAAATATATCTGCAATGCATTTTTCAAGTTGCTTTGAAAGCATACAGTAAACATTGCATCAATTAGTGCCCTTGTAAAACGAAGCTCTCCATTGCTAGAGGTGTTTAACACATTCATTTTGGTGTTAATGGAAATGGCCTTGTAAAATGAGCAAATATTTTTGTGGGTAATCAAAATGCATCCCATATACGCACATAGAAACATATACTTAATGAATTCAATATTATGGGAAAACAATATTAGTACTTGTAGAAATGTCACTAAGAAATATTGAGAAGAGAGGATGCCATTGTCTAAAACACCAACAAACTACAAGCATTGAAATCTCTAGGTATGCTTTCTTGCAATTTATGGTATCAAAATTAGGAGAATCCATAGTGTAGACTATACAAGTTTAGGATATTAAAAACACATAGACATAAGGTTAAAGGAGTATTGCACGACAATGATTGCAAGTGACATTAACAAAAATATTAATGGTACAAAGAATAATTTTTATCTTGCAATTCATATGAGTGGTTTTTATTTGAAATTGGAATCCAAGTTTGAAATATATCCAACTTGGATTCCAATTTCAAAAGGCATAGTGATCAAGGTTTACACAGATTGTAGGGAATATTGCAAACTAAACCCATTTATAGAAAGAAATCACAAACAATGTAAATAAGGCATTTTACTTGTTTTCAAGATTTCACAAATTATTATAATGCTAGTAAATCTGAACATAGGCTTCAAAGTGCCTCCTATGATCCATGCATATTGTATGCAAAATTGGATATTTTGGAAAGATCAATTAGTCTAGAAATGACATCATTGGATTCAAAGCTTTCCATATTTGTAACAACATTTTCCAAGATTATTGTGGACAAGGGTTTTGCATAGTTAGAGAAAAAGTTTGATTGCGATTGCATTGTTATTTTTTTGACCATTCGTCATAGTGACTTAATATTATCTAGTGTTCTCATGGCATGCAATTACAATTGCCTCAAGATAGCCAACAATGTATTTCTCGTTGATGCCAATTGACGGAAAATAATGTTGTCCAACATAACTCAATTGCAAACCTATGCAATATTTTCGGTTGAAGATCATACAATTAGCAAGAAAACAATGCAATAAAGTGCATCACCCCTCTCATATGTTCACTTGTCTTTGACTACAAATCTCGCTGTGTATACTCATGCCACAAGAGAAATATGGAACATGCAATATTCTTGGTACAAGAGTTAGAATCTATGAATGTAAAAAATATTGTATGATATTGAAACAAAGGTTACTATTTTGGACTTTTTTCCTCTGTAGGCTGTGAGCTATTGTCATTATGCTTGTTGGATGCATAGTTGACATAGGAAAACTACTATGCAATGGTCATTGGGGCAAATGGAAACTAGTTGTCATGTGTGGTAGTCTCTTGTAGTCTCTTGGCACTATCCAAGCCCATGAGGTACTCGATTTTGCATAGAAATTTTATTTTAGATGCTTGATTCGAATTTCATGGGCTAGTTGTAAAATTTAACATCGAAAGAACACTATAGCAACCCAATTATTTAAATTTACCACCACAACCATGTATGGAGTCCTACTGTGAATTTTTTCATAATTACCATAGTTAAATCAAGGTACACATATTTACATACACTATAAAATAAATAAATACAAAACATTAATATAATAGATGGAATTTCATGTACATAGCACTTATCTTTTTGGGAAAATAAAATAATCATCCAACTAGTTGCAAACAAAGGACATTCTTCCCTGCCTTAGGCTCTTTCACTTATAATCTCTCTATGAAAGAAGCCCCCCCTCGAGTTGAGGCTATCATTCCATAAGGGTGAAGTCCCCAAGGTTTGGCTCCATGTCCTTCTACTCAATCCATAACCCGGAAACTCATTGGTGCCAAAAATCCCCTCTACAACTTCCCTAATTTGACCAACACTCTTTCCCCTTAGCTTGCACAACACCAAGAATGGGTTTCCCTTACCTGCAAGCAGTTCCCCAAGCTATCCCAGTTCCCTTCTATTGGTCTAGGACATGTTGTCCAGGGAATCTCACTGTTGGGACTCCATGGATTATAAACTGTAGGCCATATTTCTTCTCACAGTGGCACCATGATCATTACTAGCAATTCAATTGGCATTGACATAGACTTCCATGAAAATACAATCCACTTTTCCCATCATTTTAACAATTCAACATCATGAGGGAATGAATGAGGGAATGAATGAGTGAATGAATGTTGGAATGTTCCAATTCCAAACATTGCATTTGCAATGTGATCACTTAGTCATGGATAATCGTGCATGGTATACACATATATGCCATACAACATAAAAGACATCCACGCCAAGATGGGTTTGATACACAATATATTTATGCATCCCTTCCCATATTTTTTCACTTCATTATTCAATGGTTGGAGGTAGACATCCATTCACTTCACTCATTTCATACCAAGAACTATAAGAGCCAGCATAAGATTCATTCTTCGTAGACAACCATGGAGGGGTATTATTATTTATCACTACCACTAGTCAAACAAAATGATTAGTGTTTGAGGGAATATGGATTAATTCCATCCATGGTTATGTTTAATTGAAGGATTCATACTTCATCCTTGAATTTATTGGGCCATGTATCCTTTATATGATTCATGGTTATTGAATCCACTAGGATCCCTACTCTCTTCTATGCGAGGCATGCCACCCTCTGTAACAAGGCTAATTCTCTACAATGAAGCATTGTTTAAATCCTTGGGACTATAGGCACGTGCCTTAATATTTTATGAGGAGGACCATGCTTTTTTTTTATAACATAAACGGATAACCAAATTATATTAAAAAGGCTGTGCATAGCCATCCATTTACATAGCAAAAATGCAGTCTGAAAACTATTGTTGTCTTAGGAGAGAAAACTAGAACATGGACTAACTTATATTTGCAAAAATTCCCGGTAGGCTTCTAGATTTTGCCATATTATAGGAGGGATATACCCTTACAAACTGCTGGCATAAAAAACACAAAAAAACATTTAAAATTCAGTGGGAAAAGATCTTTTTGCCAATCCTTCTTGCCTTGAAAACCATAGACCGGTTGTAGAACAGAGGTTTCATCCATCAGACGGGCTCCATCAATTGGAGACTCTTGACAGTGATTGCACTGGTTCATCTTGGCCATTTTGAGAATTTCTTCCTTGATTATATCAACTGTGCCCATGAGCTCATGCATATTCCCCTCCAAATTGTCTATCCCGGAATCCTAATAGGTTAGATGCTCCGATATGTATCTAACATCCATTGCGACCACTCTTTTCTCCTGCATACCTTTGCAAACAACCTTGAAGACCCTGCACATATGCATTTCAAGTCTTCCATGCTGCCCTTCATGAAAGCGAAAACGTTTGACCAACCCACCATTGTTTCCAGCTTCGAATCCAGAGAGTGTCTGAGATTTTCTCGGGCCGAGTTCCAAAAGCGGAGGGATCGGAACAACTCACAAATTTCCTTCTCATCCAGACTGCATTCCAGAAACCCTCGCTTCTCTGTGACCTCCACCAATTGAATGAGAAGAGGACTCGATACATTCTCCCTATTAAACTACATCGTTTCCATCATAGCTCCTTTAATGTCACTTGTGCCAGCGTGTCCTTTTATTCCTGAGGAGACGACCGACTTAATTACGCCTGCAAAGTTCGACCTTTCAAGAAGAAGGGAGCGAGACCCTTCATGAAACCACCCACGCGTCCCCTGGTGTGGAGAATAGGGGGGAAACACCAATATTTTAAACATGTAATTCACCTTTGAGTTGCCATGGCCTAGGGACATTTTGCTAGGGAATGTTACATAACACATTTGTTTGCCCTTTCTCTGCTTGCATAGGTTACAATTCCTTGAGCGTTTCTAGTTCCTTGGTTTGCTAGTTTGTTAGCAATACCATTATTCTCTCTCAATATGTGGACTTAGAGATAGAAGAAGGCTTGTTGATATGGGTTATTCTCTCATGTATCCTCTTGCATATGGAGGTTCCCTTTTCATACCTAAACCTCATCTTCTGTATTACCTGCCTGGAATCCCCAAAGACCAATAGCTTTGGAATTTTTAGTGTCAAGATTAGCTCTAGACCAAGAAGACGAACCAACCATTCAACTTTGTTGTTAGATTTGTTTCCTAGTCTCCAAGCAAATGAATTGACTATTTTTCCTCCTAGATCAAAGATGACCCCACCCGCACCTGCCTCCCCTAGGTTGCCTTTGGAAGACTCGTCAAAGAACAAGGAGAAACATTGCAGCTTATTCCACCATTGCAAGAAGAGATCCCAATCTAAGTTCTTTTGATCACTCATTTTGGACTGAAGTGAGCTCACCTACATAAATTCTTTTTCCCAGCTTTCCTCTTTGCTTGATAGGGGTTCTGAGATAGGGAAGGAAATACCATTGGATGACAATCTTTTAGTTGTCAAATTGACAACTCTGGAAGCAGCCGTGTTGAAATCCACTCTCTTTTCCTAAAAAATTACTTTGTTCCTCTCTAACCAGATTTGCCAACATATATTCATTGGTAGAGCGTTCCAAAATCTTTGAAAGGTTGGTTTCTTTCGAAATGAGCTTGGATAAGTTCCTTTCCAATTCTCTATCAACTCCTGGACTTGTCCAGGAATTGATAAATTCACACTTAGATGCCCCACCATTTTTTCCCAAACCTTCTTTAAGAAATCACAAGCTATAAAAAGATGACTGGATTTTTCTTTAGAATATTTGCAAAGAACACATAGTGAGGGACCTCAATCCCCCTCTTAAGAAGATTTCCAACAGTAGGAAGTATATTATGCGCAAGCAACCGAAAGATAGAGTTAATTTTTGGGAGGCAGTCTGAACTCCATACCTTAGACCACAACCTGGAAGATGAACGAAGAGTGCTAACCTCAAGTTTTTTGTAACCCTCTTTGACTAAGTAAGCTCTAGATCGACCCCAACCTTTGCGATCCTTCTCCCTGAAATGGATGGGAGCCTTCCCATGCAGATGAGTTAGGAAGGAAGAGAGTTCAAGCTGAAGAAGAGGAGGGTTTAGGGATTTCCAACCCTTCCAGGCTCCATTACTCAACCAAACTGAAATATCATAAAGGCGAGAGTGTCCATTCTCTTACAGCCATGCACGAATGCCTTCAAGATATGGGAATGTCCCTAGAGGGGGCTTCCCGAGAATACTGTTAGTCCATATTTTGATCATTTTTCCATTACCAGGAATTTAATGAAGAGAGTCTCTAATTAGTCCAACAGAGGCTTTACAAAGGTCCCAAATTGGAGATCATGTATTAGCTAAGCCATAATCTAAACATCTCAAGCGAGGTTTCCTTATATATTTATTCCACAGAACTTCCTTCCACCATTCTTTTTTCCCGGAGATCATCCTCCATATCAATTTAGCTCCCATCTCTATATTCATTTGTTTTGGTTCTCTTAGTCCAAGCCTTCGTTTTTCCTTAGGCTCCTTAACGATATTCCAATTCACTAGGGGGAATTTTTTAGTGGATGTCCTTCCTCCCTACTAAAGGAATTTCCTTATTTCGAGACCAATATTGTTCATGAATCCCTTTGGTGCAAGAATCAAAGCATTGGTATATATGGGATAGGAAGATAGAACTGATTTTATGAGAGTTATTTTCCCTGCCATGTTGAGCCACCTCATTCCCCAGGACTGCATCTTATCTTTTAGTTTTTGAATGATTGGATTCCAAATTGCAGAATTGATTTTTTTAAGAAAGATAGGAACACCTAAGTATTTGAACAATGTCCATTCCATCTGCGCTTTGAATCCTAGAATTTGAGATAATATATCATTTATAGTCCTAGGACTGCAATTCCATCCATACAAGCTGCTTTTGTCAGAGTTGGCTTGTCCTCCAGATGTCTCGAGGAAGAGATTCCAACGTGCTTTTGAACCTTCTAGCTATTTTCATTGAAGCACATCCAAAAGGATTGTATCGTTTGCTAATTGCGCATGGTTCACCTGGTGAATACCTCTCACAATCGTAATACCTAGAATATTTCCTTCCATTAAAATCCTGTTAAGTCTTCTGCTCAAAGAATCAACAACTAAGATATAAAGGAAAGGGGACATGAGACATCATTGACGAAGCCCCCGAGATATGATGAAGAATTTAGTGGGATGACCATTCATAAGGGAAGCTATCCAGAGCGCGCTTATGCAAGCTTTGACCCATTTTATAAAGGAGGGGGAGAAGCTAAATTTCTCGAGAACCAGAGAAATTAATTCATGCCGAACTTTGTCATAGGCGCTGGCTAGATCTAGGTTGATAACCATTCCAACTTCTTCCTTTTTTTCTTGAGTGTATTACCTCTTGGAACAACAAGATGTTGTCAAATATCTGCCTCCCAACAATGAAGCCACCTTGGTTGGCAGATATGAGTTTCAGAATGAACTTCTTAATCCTATTGGACTTGATTTTTGTTAAAATTTTATAACCCGAATTGCATAAGGAAATAGGCCTGTATCTTTTGATGGAAGAAGGATTCCTTTCTTTTGGAACAAGGGTGATGAAGGAGGAGTTCGTGGCTCCTCCTATTTTATCCCTATTTCTTGTCCAATTTAACATTCTAATTAAATCTTTTTTAATTATACTCCAACACCTTATGTAGAAATTAATTGAGAAATCATCCGGCCCAAGCGCTTTGTCAGGGTGAAGAGTCCACACAACCTTATAGACCTCATCCTCAGTGATAGGAAGGCACAAGAGTGAGTTCTCTTCCTTTGTGATTAAGGTTGGAATATCTTCACACAATTGTTCCATTTCTTCTTGAGCTTCCCCTTCCTCACTATAGAGATTTTCAAAGAAGGATATTACTCCTTTATTTCTTGTTGGTCGGGTAACTTCTCTCCATTGTCTTTGTTTTGCTCCAGGATGGTGTTCTTTCTATGCCTCTCTTTGCACTGGTTATGGAAGAACTTTGTGTTTCTGTCCCCTCTTTTTAGCCAAAGACTTCTAGATCGTAGACGCCATTCCTCTTCCTCTTTTCTTGCCAAATTTTGGACTCTTCTATCCATCTCTTTTTCATTTAACAAAATTTCCTCTGTCACTGGAAACTCTTCAATTTTTACTTGCAGTTGGTCTAATTTCTCTTGTGCTTTTTTTTTTTTTTTTTTTTCAGCTCGTGGATCCTTGTAGTTAGACACATCCCAAGTTTTGAGAGCTATCTTAACATTCCTTAGTTTTTTTTCCCATATATAACTTGGAGATCCAACTACATATATGTTCCAGGCTTCTTGAATTACTTCGAGGATTCCTTCTTATTTCATCCATACATGATTGAATCTAAAGGGAATGGGTCCAAGGTTCCCAATAGAGGAGAAGTATAGAGCTATTGGTCAATGGTCAAAGACCGTTGAAGCCAAGATTTTTGATTCTGGAAAAGAAGGTTTGCAGAGAAAGGAAGAGCTTACCAGGAACCTATCAAGTTTCGCTGCGATGTGCCTCGGACCCACTCGTTTGTTATTCCAAGTGAACTTCCCCTTTTTTGGTCTGATGCCGATCAAATTCCAGGCTTCATCTTCCAGTCTCTCGCTGTAGGGGTATCTGACTTTGGATAAACCTCTTCTCTCCTAAGTCGAGATGGTGACATTAAGATCCCCTGCGATTATACAGGAGGGTTGCATCTTTCCTCCACATTGTTGATCCAAAGAGTTCCAAAATTCCTCCTTGTGCCAGGGAATGGTAGGTCCATAAAGGTTTCCCACCCAAAATAATTCCTTCTTGACTAGATCTTCTAGTTCAACAAAGAGCTAATTATGATTTTCTGAGGAGGATCTCAACCTGTAATGGTTTTATCCCACCAAGTTAGTATTCCCCCCGAAGCTCCTATTGCACTAACTGCTTTACCTTCTCCATTTTCCCATATTTTGCTCATTACCCCTTTGCTATCTTCTTCATGCATTTTTGTCTCCTGGAGCATGAAGATTGTGGTGGATTCAAGTTTCTTTAATCTCTTCATTGCTTCTAATTTTTGTTTTCCACCTAACCCTTTGCAATTCCAGGAGACAATTTTCATTATTTCTTCTGGCTTTGAAGGGCGGTCTTGTCCTTCTTCTCCTCCGTTATCCATTGGATTTGTTTTCCTGTTGAAATTACTCGTATATGCTGGTCTAAGCTAGTTTGCTTTCCTGATGCCTTTTCCCAAGCTGCTTCCATATCTCTTAGGGTCTTATTAGGGTTTCTTCCTTTCTTCGCCCGTGGTTATGCTTCTTCTTCTTTGCTTTCAGAAGTTTCTTCCAAGTGTGCCTTTGATCTGGATTTTGTTATTGAACCTCTTGAGCTGAGCGATGCCTATGATCTAACCTCTATGTAATCTTGCGAGGGAAGAGTAGGAACATAGTTCTCCTCTTGAGCCACTTCAACCAAGACTGTTGCCGCTTCTGGCTCGTTATTTTCTTCATATATGTTTTCTTTTGGTGCTTCCTTCTCTTCTTCCTCTTCTTCCTCTTCTTCATTATAAAGAACTTGGAAGTTGTTTGAGGGAGCCTTCTTATTAGTGGGCGATTGTTGCATGTTAGAATTTGCCTTGTTCCCTTTTTTCCTAGAGACTTCGTTCCATTCTTCCCCTGGAGCTTCTTCTGTGTCTTGCTGCTTCCTTTCTGGGCATAACCTTGCAAAATGCCCATACTCATGACATACTTTACACTTGAATGGAATTTGTTCATAGTCCACAGTTTGAAGGTGATTCCAACCATCCATAGTTATATTTATTGCTTCAGGAAGGCCCTTCTCTAAGTCCACTTCTACACAAATCCTTGCACATGAGAACATTGGGGGCTTTGGATTTGATTTGTTGATATATTTACCTAAAGAGTTCCCTATGGATCTAAGATCCTCATCGTTCCGACAGTGCAACGGAATATGTGGGAGATTAACCCACACCGAAATAACGGAAGGAATGTCTTTCTCCAGGTCGAAAGAAAGATCCCATTTGTTGAGGTACATGCCCCATTGGGCCCATGAAATACAAACCATTTCTGAAGATTAAGTCTCGATCCTCCTTCTTTTCGAAAACGAATACAAATAACCCTCTTCCATAGAAGTTTTGCTGAACCTCACCCTGAATCAATGCTCTCCAGTTCTTATTGAGCCAAGTTTCTATCGCGCGTTGAGAGGGCCATAGTCCAGTAAAATGATCGACTAACCCTTTTTCACTCAAGACTATAGCTTTGTATTTGGAAGCTGTTGAGGACAAATTTACTTCCGGGACCGTAACTCACTTGACAAACTTCGAGTCAGGTACCGGAGTAGACTTGATGGAGGAACGCTGAGCCGCCACAATTCTCCTGAAGCTATCCTCCAGAAACTGATGCCTTTCCTCTGGGTTAGGATACAAGGGAGGGGGGGATCCATTGAAAACCTGGAAAAACCCTAATCGCTTGCAGAAACCCTCATTAAAAATGAGGAGGACCATGTTCCTTACATTTAAAATAAATAAATTTATGGTATGTGGCATGCCCACATTCTAGACACATCTCTTTGTCTGCATATTTGCTTCTATAAATAATACAATCATTTAGACAAGGGTGATATGATATGTATTCAACACCCAACATTTTTAATAGTTGTTTTGCCTCTTCACAGCTGTCGAGGAGGACATTATCCCTTGGAAGTACCTTATCTTTGAATAGCCTACAATTATTGGGTAAAATAAATGTACACGATCATTAAGCACACATAAAAATCCATTTTCATTATTGATTGTGTTAAGAAACATGCATTTGACATACCATACATTGATTTCAAGTTGTACACTAAAATTGTTGTACTTGATTTCTTTGTTAGGATGCAAGAATTACATGTTGTAATAAAACTCACATCATGACTTAGTTATGCTTTTGTACTTTTTGTGTAAATAAGGTCTATCATACATTCACAAGTGGAAATGATTTGAACTCCTATGTAATGATCACACCAATTATTCATAATATCATATTATATTATTGTGTGTATCTTTGTCATGTGTTCCTTGATGTAACCCTATCTAGGGTTTTTAGATTATATAATATGGTATTAGAGTGGGAGTAAGCATAAGACTAGTCATGCAGATTAGCGATATATTTCTTTTCTTGGAAAGTTAAGTATGTTATTCTCTTGCATCGAATGATGATTTACAAAATAGAAAAGACTTGATGGAAAGACAATATCCTCACAATATTTCGTCAAGGAGTCTTTATGCAATATTGAAGGAGTTGAAATCGTTGATCCACCTTTCATGTTTATGAATCCATGAAGGGAATGAGCAATGTTGTGAAGACAACATCCATTGAATGCAAGGGACATTTATCTATTTGATTCATCATCATCTTAGAATTTTTTCTTAGCATTTCTTCTTACAACATAGATACATGCAACAAATCAAGCATAGTTTTTTTCCAGTTCCATAGGGGGCATATCTAAACACTAGGTTTATAGAAATTAATTTATGTTTAGACATTTATAGTTTAGAATAATTTTTGTTACATATTTTAGTATTTAAATCAAGAAAAAGATAATTTTATCTTTCTTATTTCTCCGATAGGATGTTAAGCATGGAGATTCCATTAGAGAAATACTTTGGTTTGAATTTCCATGCATAGAATGTAAAAAAATAGATTGAATTGATGAAGAAAAACCCACAAGGAATAGTAAAAGGGACTAAGCAATCACCTATAGATCCCAACATATTACTGGACTAACAAAGCATAGATGATAAATCCAAATATATTATTAGCCTCGCTCTCTCATATTCAAAGTTACTTCATATAGATCTAGAAAAGTCATCCAAGGAAATCTAGGATAATCTGAATTCATTGTTTGGAGCAAAACAATGAATGCAAAATTTTATTTGAAGCTATAGCTATTTAAATTAAAGATGTAAGTCAAAGTCATTGTATTACCACATAAGAAATCTAATACCTCTCACTAGACAACTAGCAGAAGTTGAAGCTACTATGAGGAAGAAGATTCCAAATACATCTTACTAAACAATCTACCTTTTAAAAACAACAATGTTATTTTTACTCTCAGTTAAATGTTTTCAAACAATCTAGAAGACATGATTGCTATTGGCTTAGTTGAAGAAAAGGGAACCATTGTAGGCGATACATAAGACGATCCTCAACTCAAGACTGCATTATACTCGAGATACAACCTTAGTAGGTTGATTAAAGACAAGGGGGAGCTGAAATGTTATAATTACAAGAAAATGGGCCACACAGCCTGGAACTGTAGATTTCAAGCCAATGAATTTTTCAACAGAAAAGTCAAAGACAAACCACATCTAGCAAATGCAACCATTGTTGAAGATCAGTGTATATTGACAATGGTGATCACTTACTGAAGAAAGGGCATTTTATGCATTTTAAGAAATCCACACCTTGAAGATAGAAAGGGATCTAGTGTATATCAAGCTCATCATGGATTGTTTCCCATATAGTTTAGGAGGTTATGGATCTCGAGAATTATCCCTCATTAGGGTTTTGAGACATGCAAGTGTATTTTTTTTCAATAATGAGGTTATGAGACATACATGTGGATTGTTTTCCAATAATTTATTTCAGGAGAATTCATAATTTTAGAGTTCAGAGAGATGGAATCCGAGGATTCAAGAATTCAACTTGAGAGATACATCTTTACTTGTGTTATTAGGCATCTTGATGGAGCTCTATATGGTTTAGGATTTGTTTTAAAAGAAGAAGCTTTTAAAAAAAGTTTCGATCTAATTACTCATGATATTTTCCTTTTAGTGTGTTTTTTGTTAGTTTAGGTTTCGATATTGTAAGCCTTGAGAGGGGGTGTTAACATATAAGGCATACATGTTGTAATAAAATTATTTCATGACTTAGTTATGTTTTTGTACTTTTTGTGTAAAGCAAATCTATCCCACATTCATACGCAAAAATGATTTGTTTCGTGAGTAACGATATATAAGGAGGTGGACTCCGATGTAATAATTACACTAGTTATTCATAATGTCATATTGCGTTATTGTGTGCATCTCTCATATGTCTTATGTGATGTAACCCTATATAGGGTTAGTAGTTTTGTAATATGGGCATACCTTGACCCATGTCCAAACAAAAGGTTGGTGGAAGAATATTTCAAACTTTTGAAGAAGGTATCGAAGATATGAGCATCGACCCTTGGCTCATCATGCTAGAGCACATCTAATAAAATTATTTCCATGGAATGGGATATCCCATAAGAAATCATCCATACCAACCTTTGTATCATTTTTTTCATCCCCGACATGTGAAGAACTAATGTTACTATGTATTTTAAGAATTGGTGACTCAAGATAATGGGAATTGAATAGGTGGTCAATTCAACTATGCTTGGTACGCTCAATTTTTGAACAATGCTTGTTTAGAAACCTTCTCTCAAGTTGACATCATAATGGGTGCAATGGTATCTTGTTGTCATTCATCATCCGAATTCTGATTGCAAAAATATTGAACATTAAAGTGATAATGCATTTAATATGTTAAACCATTAGACCAAACATTTATCATAAACATGAATTTTTTTACTAATACACGCATAACCAACCACTCTATAAAACAAATGTCGAACTAAGTAATAAATTTATATTAATTCCATAGAAAATCCAAATATACAATTACTCTATGATCTTTTTCTTATGCCCGAGGGGACATTTAAAGGTAGTCCCAATGGAAGTTTTGTTTGACGAGTGATTGGTGATCTATAAAACTTATAGTTTATTAACATTTTTCACTGAGAGATAAACTACGTATTACATGGACAACAACAAATTTGGATGACTTCATTTCATAAAAAAACTCTTTATCATTTGAGTGTTCTTCAAATAAACAATTTGCACTAAACAATAAGAACCTCCAACTATTTATGAACCCTACAAATGTTGTTGCGAGTGCATGGATGACCATTGATATGTAACATGTTCTTAGTATTAAAGTTTCTGAAGCATAATTGTTCATGCACATACTATACATGAAAATGCTTTGTTTGTATTTTGTGATATTCAAGTAATCAAACCAACTATAAAGAGGACCATAAAAATGCATAAGTACTACTATATGTTTGGGAGGATTGAAAACATGTGAAAGAATAAACAACCTTATTTTTTGCAACATCTAATTTAGACTTGGAAATCTTCTAATTATTGCCATAAAAAGGAGAATTTGATCCAAACATTGGGCACATCCAATAAAGATAGCCAAGTGCCATATAAAGTGTGGTTGTAACAAGTTTGGTATTGAATTTCCAAATAGAAGGGAAAATAAAAGCCATCATTTACCTCCAACAATTGAACCAACCGTTGGTGTGTACTTGGAAATTGTTTCTCTAAGCTCACACAATTTTTTATATCTCCTAGTATAGATGCTTTGGATAGTACATATATCATACTTTGACTCATCATAACTTTCAATTGAATCAACCAAAGGGGATGAGTTGGTCAATTTTGGATGAAACACAGTGAATTTAGCTTCCAATTTTAAACAAAATATGGATTTGTTTCTATGCATATTTTTTCTATAACCCATTGGATCCTTAAGGGTAGTAGGAGGCATCATACCATCATATTTGGGTAGTTCATTAACATAATGGAACGATGTGACACATAGAGAGTTAACCTTTAACCCTTTGTGTTTTAACAACCACATACTACTTAGGTGTCATAAAGTTGATATAGTTCACGGTGGAGTACCATTGGCCTATGATGCTCATTAGAAGATGGTATAGTAAGTTTGGTGGAGTAAAGTGGCTATCCATTTTATTCCACCATATACTTGTAATATCTTGCGCCGAATAAAATCTTGTGGCATTTTTTCACTAGTGGAATATCACATGCATCTAAATTCAATCCCGAATCAAAATATTGTAGAATTGAGTGCACAATTATTCAAATGCATGTGCAAAGACAACATAGATTCAATCATATACTCAAAATATTAATAAAATATCGACTTATTGTAAATGGAAAGGGAGAACTGGTGAAATTGGAAAGATATAGATTGAGGATATGAAGAATCAACAATGTGATATTATCACCTTTCCCCCACTGCCTTTGTTCGAAAATCACAATCAATATGTGTATGCATTCTTACGAGAAAGTTTGGTAATCATGTAGCATTCTAACTTCAATAATACTTTTGAAGGTATTTTTTTAAGTAAATGGTGCACATGCACTGGTCTATTTAGTTATAATAGATGCAACGATGTGCTTGATTATTATGCACTCCAAAAAAATTCAATTGCTAAATCCTCCACTATGGAAAACTTCCACAAAGTACTCACTGAGGAGGTTTGAACTTCTATTTTTATTGAAAAATGTTAGTATGGCGTGTTTATGGTAATATGGCACACCAATGCACATACATATGACAAACCCACCATGGAATGAATTGTTTATCTTACAAAAACAAATTGTACATTTTTCATCAATGTGTTGAAAAATGAAACAAAACCCTAGACCCTAATCCATTGTTGTGCCAAAGGGGAGACTTGTGCAAGAGAGATTTATTAGGTAATAGATTGGAGTGGATGGATTTTTATGAAGAGAATAATTTGCAAGGGGTCACCTTGGGTCACATAAAAATATACATAGGAGAAATTTTATGTATGTAACTTCATTATCTTCATCTCAACAAATTCAAAATTTCTCATTTTTTAAATTTTTTTTCCATATTCATATTTACCATTTCAACAAAATATAAGGGTTTCAAACTCAAATTCAACACAACAAACCCTATATTTGTTGTTGCTTTCCTTTTGTTTCATGTCATTACATGCTCTAGATTTATTGTTTCTTCCCTATGTTTTGTACTGTTGCAAACTCTAGCAACAAAGGTTTAATTTCTTTACCACTTCACAGTGATTTTGTTTATTTGGCAGGAGCTTTGGGTATTTGTTATCCTATAGTTATTTGATGTAAATAATATATTAAGGGACTGGGACTACTCATTTCATTGGATTCCAAAATATGTCCCTATCAGTTAAATTTAAAACATTGTTTTTAGTTTTCATAGTGCACATTGTACATTGAATTATGTACTTGTATGTTTTATAATTTAAACAATACCACTTGGCCTTGTTAGTTTTTTTTAAACATTTTTAGGTTTTCCAATGTGCATCGTATAGTATATATGCACCAATGCATATATATATATATATATATATATATATATATATAGTGCACATTGATAAGTATCATTGTATAATGTGCAACGATTAACTCGAAAACATTTTAAGCTATAATTCTTTATTTAGTTTGTAAAACTTATTTCATAATCTGTATATTTCTTTATGCAGGTATTTTATTGATAAAACTTGGTTAATAGAAGATCAAGGAAAACATTATAGCGACGAGTGCGATGGAAGCATGTCCCAAAAAGAGAACATGTCAAGTTATTTGAAGTTTAATACGAGTAAATATTTGAATTATCTACAAGTTTAAATGATGTCTATTGATTAACATGTGTCATGTGGAACACAAACTTGAGAAGATCTTGATAAGATTGTTTATAGTATAATGGGTAAAGAGTGAAAGCATTATGGAGATGTTGCAAACATGGAAATTAGGTGGATCAAAAGGTGATTGCCATTAAGTTTTTCTTTGACATTAAGTTTTTGCTTTCTGATTTACAATCATGTATACTATAAACATAGATAAAATGATTAGAAAATTCATAAAAGTTATATATATATATATATATATATATATGAGAGAGAGAGAGAGAGGGGATGAATAAGGATCTACAGGTTGCGATTACTATTGAAGAACTAAAGATTCTCCTAACATCTTTCAAAAAGGGGAAGAGTCACGAACCATATGGTTTGTTTGTGGATTTTTATTTATTTTCTATTTTTTTATAGCATGAAGGATGACCTATTTCAAGTGGTTAAAGAATCAAGGTCATTAGGGAAAGTGCTAGGTGCCCTAAACACTACCTTCATAGCCCTTATACCTAAAAACCAAGATGCTACTTCTTTCAAAGATTATAGACCTATCTCAATATGCATTCTAATTTACAAACTTAATGAAAAAATGATTTCTAATAGGATGAAAGGTATGCAATTGGGTATAGTTTCCGATGAACAGTTTTGATTCCTTAATAATTGTCAAATTCACAATGCACTGGGCTTAGCACAAGAAGGAATGCAGATAGTGCCAACAATTATTCTAAAGATTGATTTGGCCAAGGCATATGACGATGTGATCTTATCGTTTATTAGATTATTATTACTCTAGATGGGCATGAACTAACAGACAATAAATTTGATAATGGTTTGTATTTCTTTAATATCTTTTGAAGTTTTGATTTATGGATCCCCATCAAGTTTTTTCACTGCCTCAAGAGGACTTCAACATGCTTGCTCCTTATCTCCTTTTCTTTTCCCGTTGGTGGTAGAAGGTTTAAGTATGTTAATAAGATAAGCAAGAAGAAAAGGTGACCTAAAGGGGATTACGATCTCAAACTCAGTCATGATCTCACATTTTCTTTTTCTAGACGATATATTGATCTTTGGTCATCCAACAATAAAATAATTGAAAAATATTAAGAAGCCATTGGATATTTATTGCAAAGCAACATCTATGGTGATTAATATGAACAAATCTAATATATTGGTAAAGGAGCTAACTAATGATGTAAGAAACCAGGATGAAATTATGTTTCCTATAATCTTCTATGAGTCATATCAACGGGTTAAATACTTTAGTTTCAATATAAAACCAAATTGTTATCTATACGATGATTGGATTTGGTTAATAAAGTGGAAGCTAGAATATTAGTATGGTGTAACAAATGGTTGTCACATGAAGGATGGTTGGTACATGTAAAGACTATTTTGGAAAGCATACCAGTGTAGTAGATGACTATTTCTAAGATCCCCAAAGATAAATAAAATAAAATAAAAAATAAGTGTTTCAGTTCTCTTTGGACTAACAAAATAGTCAAAGAAGGTATACGATTGGTAAATTGGAAAAGGTTAGCAACCCAAAAATATGTTGGAGGGTGGGGACTGAAAAAAATTCATCACTTCATCCTAGAACTCACATCCAAAAATTTGTGGAGGTCGGTATTTATAGAGGGCATGTGGGGAAGAGTTATGAAAGCAAAGTAATTGAAAGGAATATCTATGGAAGAGTGGTTTAAACATGAAAGGAAACAAGTTTGGGGAGCCTCAATAGTATGGATAACACTTGTGACAACATGGCCTTTAATTGGTCATTGGGTAGTCTAGCAAATTGGGAATGGTTTTAAGTTAAGGATTGGAGAGGCTCCTTGGATGGGTTCAATGGTATCTTTAGATGATCAGATTCTTTGTTGAATTGACTACATGAAATGGGGATTTATCTCTTAAGCAATGCAACTAGACAAGAGAATAGAAACACATGAATGCACATATGGGAGGCAATGGGAGATCTAAATTTGCAAGGGAATCTAGTAGACGAATGGGATTTACGTCAACCAATTTAAACATAATGCAATAAAATTGAATGAAGAGGAGGATAAACTCAAATGGTAAAAAAATATGGGAACATGAGCATACACACTAAAGTTGGCGTATAAAGTAAAGATTGATGAAGAACCGAGTGACGAGAGAGTTTAATGGTGGAGATCTGTTTGGAAACTAATATGCCCTTTGAAAACAAAAAAATTCTCTTATGGTTGGCACTAAATAATAAATTACCAATGTGGGAAAATGGATAGAAGAGAAATTGTATTGGGGGTAGATGTATACTGTACAAAAGTAGTGTTGAAATAGTGAATCACTTGTTTGTGACTTGTCCTTTTTCTAAATAGTATGGAAGGAGATTACACAATCTACAATGGGCTTGACTAAGTGGTATCAAAAAAATTGGGTTGAATTCCTTTTTGACTGCTTATATAACAAAAAGGTAGTAAATTAAAAGTCACTTCCTCGCTTATTTGTTTACGGGATATGGTGGAATAGAAATCAAATGATTTTTCAGGATTTGGATTTCATGATTGCACACGTAACATATAGAGTAAAATTGGCATGGTATGATAACACAAAATCCCAAAAGTGATCTCCAGTAAAATTTTACTAAGGCCACACATTGACCAAGAAAGACCTTTGGGATACTTTGATGGAGCAAGTAAAAATGACCCTAGTATCTATGGAGTAGGGCATGCACTATGATTTAATTCCATGCATTCACTACATTTGAATTACGTTGTTGGACAAGGTTCGAACAACTAAGGTGAATTCTATTCTCTTTGACTAATGTTGAAAATTGCAAGGGAAAAAGGGTTAAAAAATATTCAGGTGTTTGGGAACTCAAAGATCTTCGTGTTTTTTGCAAATCAACATCGTAGTATTGTAAATATGGGATTGTTACCAATCACAAACTTAACACAAGAGGTGAAATCCACTTGAAACTATTTCTTTTACACATGTCTATCGAGAGTTCAACATATAGGTGGATAAATTGTCTAAAGAAGCTATGCTCTTGCAAGAGGGATGATTTACCGAACTTGAATGTAGAGGAGGTATTCTCACATATGCTACACAAAGGAATATTTATTAGAGTGGTTTTAGAGTCAGTAAAAAATTTGTTTCATTCTGAACTTTTAGAAAAACGTGTGTTATTTAATTCACAGGATAGGTAAGACAATGAACTGGAGTTCTTGGTGGAAACATTAGTTGTCTACAAGACACTAAAAAGACTGTAATATGTTTTGACATAGTATTATGAGTGGGGTAGACAATGCTCAAATCTTGATAGGTTTTTGCGTCCTTTATTGACAAACCAATGTACATTTTGATTTCTCACTCATAAATATTGAATATAAGGATTTTTTCTTTTGGGGAAAAACCCATTTCACTTTATTTCTAATCTTGTAGGTAGAACATGCAGAGACAGAACAAAATCACACTACACAAGATAAAAATTGCAAATAACTCAAGTACAATATTCCTTGCAAGTGATGGATAAAGGAGGCATGAAAGTATCTCAAGTAATGACAACAATTGAAGAGATTAACGCCAAACAATGTAATTGAATGCTACAAGTTTAATATTTTGGAATGATTGTCTATTAAATTCAAGCATTTTTTAATCTGGAGATATTGTCCCAATTGATATGATGAGGACTTACCAACAATTGTAATACTTATTTATTGACATTTTGATTGTCATGGACCTTTATTCTATCCCATTTTGTATGATGAAGGGCCTCTTATTCATATATAATAGAATGTGTTTTTGTAAGTCTTTGGTGTTGTAAGATGTTACATTGCAAGATTTACAAATTACAATGAACATAGTTTTAATTAGATGAGATATTGGTTTAACGATACAATTTATTAAACCAATGATTATATGCAGTCACATTAATTAAATTATGAAAATCAATATTATTATAAAAATCTTTGATTTTATGATGAGTAATTGAATTTTATAAAATAAAAACGCATTGCATTTGCATACCAAGAATGCAGGGGCTGAAAAATAGTATCATATTAGTGCATTTTACCCAATTAAATGAAATGGTGCATTGTATTCATATCTAGGTCTCAATTCTTTTGAATTATTGTTATGCACCAAAAGTGTTTTACATATACTGACACACTAGCACTTATAACTTCAATACAAGCAGTGGTGATTTAAACTACAACAACAATACCATTCCTTTCAATTATACCATTACCATAATATTTATTGTTATCATTACCATTATTAGGACTTCATGGTGTGCAACATATATCACACTAGTGTTAATTCACTGGTAATATGCATCGTTGCTTTTAAAATATGTAATGCACACCAATCCTTTCAAAATATTTAGTACACACAAATGATTTTAAAAAATATGTGAAGCACCGATGATTTAATATACTAATATGCACCAATGTGACTTATTGTTTGAAGCAAATCGAAAAAAAAGACCTTTGCTAGATCCCCCGACTACCTATAATTTTAGCTATAGAGAACAACTATTATCAATTGTGGAGGTTCAATGGAGTTTTTTTTCATAACTTTTTCAAATCTTGTAACACTAAAAATATTCGCTAAAACCTTCACCAACAAGTGTTTTCCTTGTATATGCTAATTCCATTGTTCAACCTACTAGCTGACAACCACCTTGCACTACTGTGCTCTTACCCAAACATTTATATCTCCACATCACAATAAAAACACTATATATGCAATCATCCTTAGTTATTTGTTGCATCTAGTATGATAATAATTCATCACATACCTATTTCCAAAGGTTTGAGATACAATCGGGGTCGTCCATAATGACAATTGCCTTTTCAAATCAAGCCTAAAGGCTCTATTATGTGATTAGTTTAGAGTTAGAAGATCATTTCCCAAACATGAATCTTATGCTATATTCTCTAAAATAATTTTCCCACGCCTATATTATTGTCCCATTTTGAGTTTGAAGTTGCCATAAGTTATGACACCCAAAAGATCACAACTTACATATCTTATACACTTATGCTAGTGTAAATCAATGTTGAAGACCATCTTCCATCATTAGAGGAAAAAACCAAGTGACAAGTATACTTTTTTTTATTTTATTTTTTATATTGGGTGTCGATAATATTCTCATTAACAAACTCTCAACAACTTTGACCTTGGTAATCTATTTTTCTAGTCAATTTCTACATGCTTCTAAATATGACATCTTTCCTCTTTTGGCACTTTGTCCAATGTTAGAAAGTTTGGTGAACCCCTCATATTTTATTGGGAGGGGTGGTGGTCGAGGGAGTGATTCATCTCACCCTTCCGCCCCCCATGTGAATGATATGGAAACAAAGCAAGCCATGTTTTACTTGTAGGCGTATATTTATGTGGGCCTTATTCCATGTTTCTCATTGCCTTACCTACAAGCAATCCAGGGCAGTAGTGTATGAGACCGAAGGTTGTGTCTCAAATGAGAGACGAAAAAGGAGAAGAGAGGGATTCAATCCAACCATAGGGTCCCCTTAAGACTAATTTTATTCATTTGTAAGAATGGACACTTGATTCATTCAAAAGAATGAGAAGAGAGATTCTTTAGTGTCAGAACTATAGATCTAGCTAAACTAGCTTACCTATCTTAGCAATCAATAACATATCAAAATAAATAAGAACAGAAAGAGAATAAGGAAAATAATACACCAGATATACGTGGTTCACCCAATTGGACTACGTCCACGGGAAGGTTGTCTTCTATTATCTCCAGAAATCTCCTTCAATCTTACAAGAGAGCAACTACAAATAACCCCAATACAATATAGCAGAGCTTGTGATCACAATACCATGTGTTGATACTATCTATGAGCGTATACCACTATACCATCATGTTGTTCTGATGTGACTCCCTTGAACCTATTATATACCAAGAGATGTGGAGGAATTACTCTCACATATTGCATGTGAGATAATATAATTCTCTATAATAACATCTCTTTATATAATGATGGATATCAAGAGTATACTTTACCATAATGAATATGGGATATAATGTATTACTCTTTCACATAATATTGTGGATAACGTCCGACAGAATACAAAAACATTATTACCTTCCAAGGAATATAATTAATATATTCCAACACTCCCCCTTAATAATGGCTGGGAGAAAAGCCCTTACTAACACTAAGGAAGGAAGGAGTCATTACTGCTCTCCCTTGATGACAACTTCCAGAATATCCATAAGCTACAAAATGGAATTTGATGAAGAACAATCGCTTCTTACTTAATCATGAAATTGCACACGAACCAAGTTGTACGATGAAATACCAACAACAAGATGCCCATATCCAAAGAGAAGCCTTTATGGCTACTAGATCCAACAATAAAAATGCCGAGAACATGTATTGCAATCCAACAGCAAGGTGCCCAGATCTAAAGAGAAGTCGTGATGGCTACTAGATCCGCAAGATGCCTAGATCACCACAAGAATCATCACAACCAGAACTGATAGCTGAAGAACTCTGATATAAAATCCACACCAGTGTACAGATACCTTCTGACGACTGATACACCAAAATATGTGGCTAAGAACACCCCAACAGTGTACAAAATACCCAGATGGCCAATACACATGCGGATAACATACATTCTTCCTATCAAGGTGCAATATAAATATCTGTATAAGACCTCAAACATCGAAGAAACAAGACCCCAATGGTATATACATCGAAAATGATATCATACAGATGAACATCACGACTTTAACAGTAGAAGATGGTGCTTCATTATTTCTGGAATAAGGTGATAACAAAGATCAAAGATTAATATGATCAGGAAGGAAGTACAAAAACCAACTTCTTACAACTTTTCACATAAACAGAGAACTTATCTGCACACAAGAACTTCCAAGATTAAAGCATACAAAGATAATAAAACAAAATTGCTCATACATAAATGAAAATGCTTATACAACAAAGGTTAGCAAACCTCATATAAAAAGATGGAAACATAATATGATCAAATGCAAGATTAACTTGACTTACTCACAATGAAGTTACTTTTACACAAAAAGTGTCAGCCACAACATATCATAATAGTGAGCAATAGTTCACACAAGATTTAGAAATATGAGATTGCTCTTATAAAATTACTCAAGAATATATAGATTGCTTTTATGCTATCGCTTCTATGCAAGACCATAAAACATTATTCCATGAAGAGTGCTCTAATTACATGTCACAATCGGAGTAGCAACTAGTATATCATGTTAAAAATAAGATAGGAATGCTTCTATGCGATTGCTTCTATGAAAATCTTAAAAAACAAATATGAGCAACATATGAACAAAATAAACATGACATGATTAGAAATCAACATGATTAAACATGATCAACAAAAAAAAGAACAATTTAGTCACTAAGCATCTTGTTAAAATATTAAGCATTAGATGGTTTATAACTATCATCATGACAAAATACTAGAGATCCATGCCCTTAAAAAATGCCAATGCTTCCATATAGGAATGTGAGACAAATATATACCAAGAACAAGAAATATTCTCTTAAAAAACATGATTAGAAGCAAAACCCAAATGCAAGAAAAAGGTGAATAACAGAAAACTCAAAACACTTTTACCATTCAGATCTGAAGAAACACAATAAAAAATAGAGAAACTTTACTTACGGCCTCTTTTAAAAAATGCCAAGGAAAGTCACTCGCGGGTCTGCCAGTGTAAACTCACGAATACTCGCGGGTCTCTGCACAACAAGGTCACAGTTGGATCTAAAACTCGCGGGTTTCTGTACAACGAAGTCGCGGTTATGCCGAAGTACTCGCGGGTCTCTGCATAGCAGGGTTGCATGTATACTGAAGTAAACGCGAGTTCACAGTAGAGTAGGTGCGGGTATGCCGTAGCACACGCGGGTCTGTACACTGTAAGTCATGGGTCTGGAGTATACTCACGAGTTCACAGTAAGGCAAGTCGCAGTTACACATGCTGTCTGCGAAGCAAAAGTCGCGAATGTCCAGTTTTAGGCCGAAAACAATGTCGATTAAGCCGCTGAAGGAAACCTGCACAAAGTCTACCAAAATTGGACGAAAACAACAAATCTGACAATCGGAAGATAAATCTCCTCGAGGAGAATCCAAAAATCATATAGATCTACAGAAAAAAACATCAAGAAACCCTTGAAAAATTTCTGCAAAAAACTACACAACAAAGTTAGGGTTAGAAGTAAAAAATTACAGAAACATGCCTAGATCTGAAGAGAAGCCTAATGGCTACCAGATAGAAATCAAATCTACAAGAATAAATAATGCCCAGATGATAATAGTTATTGATTGAAAGCTATAGAAGGTGCTAGATCATAGCAACCAGCTCTGATACCATGTTAGAACTATAGATCTAGCTAAACTAGCTTACCTATCTTAGCAATCAATAACATATCAACATAAATAAGAACAGAAAGAGAACAAGGAAAAGAATACACCAGATATACGTGGTTCACCCAATTGGGCTACGTCCACGGGAATGTTGTCTTCTATTATCTCCATAAATCTCCAATCTTACAAGAGAGCAACTACAAATAACCCCAATACAATATAACAGATCTTATGATCACAATACCATGTGTTGATACTATCAATGAGCGTATACCACTATACCATCATGTTGTTCTGATGTGACTCTCTTGACCCTATTATATACCAAGAGATGTGGAGGAATTACTCTCACATATTGCATGTGGGATAATATAATTCTCCATAATAACATCTCTTTATATAATGATGGATATCAAGAGTATACTTTACCATAATGAATATGGGATATAATGTATTACTCTTTTACATAATATTGTGGATAACTTCCGACATAATACAAAGACATTATTACCTTCCAAGGAATATAGTTAATATATTCCAACATTTAGTACATGCTTTATCTTTCAAATGTAAAGATTTGTGCAATTTTCACTAGGACAAATTTATCAAAATTATTGAGGAGATGAAATGTTTACTTGGAAATGTTTTCCAGATTTGTTATCTTGGGCCAATTTTCCTTCAAATGTAGTTTCCAAAATTGCTAAAATTTTTACCATAATAATGGATTTACTGTCCATTTTCCCATTTCCTTTCAAAATACTTTGGGAACCCGTTGAAACATTTTTTGGGGGTTTTCTTGTGCCTACCCATAATCCTCCATATCCAAGTTTTGTCATGAATAGGATACTAGTAGAAAGTATAGTCTCGTCCTCCTAAAATTGCATTTTGTAAATTTTCAGGAATTTGGTGTCAAATATACAAACCTAAGATTAAGGATATTTTTGTAGATACTTATCTCTATAGAAATCCAACTAAAATTGTAGCTCCATCCAAGTTCGTATGTTCAAGTTATGCCCAAAATAAGATTTCGATTCCAAACTCTTCTTGTAACAATCCATTTTCATATGTTGAGGTGGCTGGCATCTTTTCTATGTAGCTTGTGCACTCAGCATTGGGGTTGAAGGCTTATTCTTAATATTGGGCTTTGAACATCAGATCAATTTGAGGCATCGACCCCTTTACACTATGTCCATTGAAGTATTTCAAGGTAAGGTCTTTGAGTCTTTTTCAATTATTGGCTCAACAATTATTTTAATCATCCTTGTATTGCATAAGATTAATGAAACTATCTATGCATTTAAATTGTTAACTAGAGACTGAAATGCTTAAGAGATATCATGTATTATATGTACAAAATACACATTTTATGCACCAATTTACTAAAATGAGTTTAAGAAAGGAAATTGCATTACTAAATTATATTCACACCTGGAAAAATTAAACTCACACTTTGCATAATTGAATAGAAATCAAGCTTACAAAAATAAAAGTTGTGAAATTAAATGAAATTCAAACACCAACTCTAACCATGAATCAAGCTGACTAACTCAAATTGAATTGGAAATTTAGTTCAAAAGGAAATTAATCTAAAAGCAATTAACCACATAATCATTTATTCAAACAAAAACACAAAAGAAAAGGAACTAGCAGCACTGATATTCTATTTGAGTGGGCCATGCATTGATAAAATAAGAGTTCTAAAAGTTCGACAAAGCAATATGATAATCATTAGCAAATTTACTTACTAACTATAAAAGATACATAATTTATCTACCCAAGAAAGAATAGGATGAATTAAAATTTCATTTATGCACAAACTATAGAACATTAAACAAGATCAATGACCTCACAACTCAAGGGTGGCCACTTCTTCGCCAAGGTTGCCTTGGCATCAAGCTATCATTTGATCATTGTTGACTCTCAATACACTCGGGAGGCTAATTTTAAGACCAATTTCAAGCTTTATTATTGGTTGTTGATGCATTTTTGGCTTACAAATGGACATGGCAATTTTTAGGGAATAATCAATGATGTCTTTAGGGATTATTTTGGCAAGTTTATAGTAGTCTACCTTGACGATATTCTTGTTTTCAACAAGAATTTATAAGTTCATATGCACAATGTGGAGGCTATATTGTATTTATTTCATCAACACAAGCTCCAAGCTAGAGCGATTATTATTTGGTCTAACCTCTATTAACTACCTTGAATTCATCACAAATGAACATGGAGTTCATGCAAATATAGATAAAGTCAAGGTGGTTTGTGATTGACCTAATCACTATAGTTAAATTGAATACTTTCTTCAAAGAAATGAATCCATATAGGAAGTTCATCCACTATTTCTTACATACTACTTGTCTTATAATCAATTAACTAATCACAAGACTTTTGCACGGGGACCATAATATGAAAGTGGTTTTTAGAAGTTGAAGGATAGATTGTTCAACTCTAGCTTTGGCACTCTTTCACTCATAGAATCCTTTTGAGGCTGAGTCATATGCCTCACATTATCCTATAGACACAAATCATGAGGGGGACAGAGACATCATATTGCTCACCATTAAGAGACCTTGTCATCGGTTGAACTAAATTGCATCACTTGTGAAAAACAATAATTGTTTTATGATTTGAAATTAGCAAGAAAATATTGTATATGAATCATCTTGTATTGCTCAACTTATCGTTACTTACATATCTATTTATGAAATAATCTATCGAGTGCTTATATCTTGAAATGACATTTGCAAATCTATCTTTGAAAATTGAGTCATTGATCCATCCATTAAGCATAGATTTATTGAAAACACACACACACACACACACACATATATGTACATAATCCCAATGGGTTAGCGTATTGGGGTCAAATCCTCGGGTGGTTATGCAGGGCCTCACTTGATGTCCCCACCGGTTAGGCTCTGTAATCAGGGCCGATGGTTTACCTTGGTACCATCCTCGAAATGAGGGGAAATACCTGAGGGTTTCCCACGATGTGTTCTATTGAAAAAAAATACAAATATATATATATATCATCTATTTTGAACTGGACCTATATATTGTAGTAGCATATTTAGTGGATCTATCATCCATTGATCATATGTTCTTCAACTTAGTGTTCCAAGAGTTTATAGGATTTTCACTGCATAATTCCTTTCAATCTTTGTTTTTCTTTCTATACCATTTTTTTTATTTCCCTCAATTTTTTTTATCAAGATGGATAGCAACTACAACAAGCTAGGACTAGAATTTAAGGGTGGACCTTCCATACTAACCCTAAAAAGTCTTTGTTACTAATTATATGCAAAGATTAACACAATCATAAACACACAAATAATGAAAGAAGAAAATGATATTATGTTTCAAAAGGTTGTGATCAAGTCAATATCTAATATTGAAACTCACATGGACACTATATAAGCAAATATTCATTTAAAATTAGTGGAAGTAGAAAGTAAATTAAAACCAACAAATGGAGAAACAAGAAGAAATTGATAGGGTACAAAAACTAGGGCGAAATGAATCTAAAAACCAACCTTCTAACTCTATTTATATACCACTCTCATAGAAGCCACTATTAACCTCAAAATCAAAGAGCTTGAAGAGTTCACCCCTCAAATCAAGGAGGAAATGAACTAGCTTCTTGAAATCAAGCACGAGCCCAAAAAACAAGCTTTGAACCTTATCATAGTTAGGCTAGATGAGACAACATATGAATATGTTCTAACCTTATCACATGAGCTGATTTGTGAAAGGAAGTCCAAAATGTTAAAGATGCTAGAAAATTAGGAAAATGGGAAATAATAAGGAATAATAAAAGATAAATCTCAAAGCAATAAATAGGGATTAAGAAAACTTAGGATGTTGAAATGGAATTGTAAAAAAGATTTTCTCGAAAAAAGGGTCCTAAGCTACATTGGATACCAATTTGAATTGATCTTATATTACTTGTTTAAACATCTTAATTTGGAAAAAAAATGAGATACAAGGATATGATTGGTACTTATTGTTAATTCAAAGATTAAACTGTAAAAGAATATCCCTTTAACTAATTCATTTTCCTTAACTTTATTTATGAATGCAAGTATATCATTGTTCTTGCGATTTACTTCTCACCCCTTTCAAATCTACCTTTTACAAGAACATCATTCTTGCAATTGATCACCCTTCTACGGACTTGGAAAATGATATTGCTACCCTCAAAGTCAAAGAGGATATTATAATTCTATCAAACATTAATGCTAGAAATGGTAGGGCTTAATCTAATATTTTAACTCATAATTTTCCTCTAAACCGTTTATGGATCGAAGAGGATGCTACTCTAATGCATGAATACATATAAGTTCAAAGATATTGAAATGAAGTCATATGGCACCGAGCTTCTTAAAATAACTTGTTTTGGCATGAACTAATCATTTGTAACAAGATGGATTATTATCATAAAGTTCAACTTATGGCATACATTCATAGGAAGGGTTGAAGTGTCGTTGATCATGTCCTTTATTCCTTTAATGAGTAAAATTAAATATGTTGATATGCTTAAGGCTAATAGGGTAGAATCTAATCATTGCCCCATCTTAGAAACTTTAAATATAGATATGGGTCTTGAGAAAACTACCATGCCTAATAGGAAATCCTTCCCATTTTTTAAAAGATTTATAGGAAGGGTTCAAATATGACATAAATATGACACACTTAGTTATATATATATGATATGATAGTTTCATGTTTTTTTTTGTTGGTAAAGTGGTGGAACCTCTTTGATTAGCAAGTTTGCCTTTGGCTAAGTTACCATGAACCAGCGGCATCTAAGTCGTCAAAATCACCAAGGGATCGCACCCGGCCTGGACCGCACCAACCCTTAACATGGTTGGATTTTTTGGTATCCACGAGATTAGATCGACGACCTTTCCGCTTAGGGGGTGTCTTAACCATACCCCGCTACCAAATGTTCTACATCTCACAGATGATGTGATAGTTTCACGTTAAAATTAGCTATTTGTTTAAAAATTATTCTAAAAACTACATATAAGAGGCAAACATATTTTAAACCCCAAATTGCAAGAAATATATTATAACCCTCTTTAATGACTAATGTTGGAATATGTAATGATGACTGATTGTATTAATTTGGAAGGTAATAATGTCCACTCTTATGTAATAGAGTTATCCCACATGTATTATGCAATAATTTACTCTTGTTACCATTTATTATATAAAGATGTGAAATTACATTTATCCCACATGTGAAAGATGGGATGTAATTCCTCCTTACCTAGTCTTATCAAGGCATGATGGAAACAATGAAATACATCTAATGATCATCTTGTAGACACATTGTGTGTGTTGTTGGGAAGATGAAGTGTGATGTGTGGGAGATCTCTATTGTAAGGTTGGAGATTATTGATGAATAGTAAGAAGACAACCTTCTCGTGGATGTCTCCCCATTTGGGGTTTTACCATGTATATTTGGTGTTCTATTTTTCTCTTTTCTCCTTGTTCTTGCTATTTGATTATTTGTTGTTGTATGCATAGGAGGATAGGCTAGTTATGCTTTTCATGTTATGTATTGCTATATGTTATTCACCTATTTTCATATTATAACATCTAGTAAAGTCAATGAGACTAATTATTATAAGTTCTTAACAAAAATGAAAAATCTTATATTGGTTCTCTATGGTTCTGGTCTAATCCAATTCATTATCGATAGAAGGATAAATGGGTTGTTCTCTATTCTATAATGCATCAATAAGCTAGGTTGGTTCTCTTTGGACGATTTATATACTTCACTTTTTTAATAAATTAAGGTGGTAACACATAAAAAGCCACTATTGGTCCCTCTTCCTCTACTAACCCTTTATTCTCACGAGCATCAACTGGTCTAATTATAAGCTTTACTACTACTTCACCTGCTACTATAACAAGTGCATCCAACAATTGCACTAGCTCTTCTTAAATCATTTAGTTTGAACCGTGAATAATATAACCCCACCTAGTCGCATTATAAAACCTTACTTTTTAATAAAATATATGGTCAGTACCCGTATAAATAGATATAAAAAATCAAGAGAGGTTGTTGCTAGGCCTTTTTCTTCCAAGGAAATACCTCGTGGGATCCCCCTCTTCCACAAAATATCTAGATGGAGTGCAGCTCAACCATCTACCACAATCGTGATTGATAACCTCTAGAGATTTGATCAAATTTTAACCTATGACCCAAGGTCTCTCGATCAATAACACACCTTAGGAAGATTGTTCAACCGTTTGAGATAACAAGTGGGACTACAAAGAATTCTAGACTTAATAAAAGAGAGCCTATTTTTTGGGTTATCATCGTCCATAAAAATCCTAAAGAATCGGGAAACATGACATAAACAACTAAACTCCTACCTAAACAAGCTTTATGTTTCACGTCTAGTCTCAGAAGACATCCAAACCACTTATCTCTACCTCGAGGTTTTATCCACTCATAATATAAAATCCAACATTATATGTTTCACAAAGACGTTAAATATATTGAAGGATACCAAACTAAGATCTTAAAACTAGGAAATATGATCATTGTGCCTCATATGGAAATAATCAAGTAAGCCTTCCCCAAGTAAGCATTGAAAGTTTAATTGTTCATATTTTCAAATGTGAAAACCGAAGCAACTCAAGGAATTAATGACCTATCCTAACTAGCCCCCTTTAGGAATTAATGCCTATTCAATTTATGGAATAACAATTGATTACTAGGTTTCGAGTTCCATCTACTCTTATGTTTGACAATGCTTCTTATTTTTCCTCTTTGAATTTAACTATGTTTTCTCTAGACAAATGAATTAAGCTACAATATTCATCAAATTATTATCCTCAGGGAATCGAGGTAGCTAAATCCACCAATAAAAATATGATATGCATTCTGAAGAAAGTGTAGTTGATCACTAGAGGGATTGGCACAACACTCTTCCTAACACTATCTAGGCCAATAGGATTACTCAAAGAGTTTCATTAGCAACTTCCCTATACTTCCTAGTGTGTTGAAAAGAAGCAAGAGGTCAAGCATGTCCCACTATTCAAAATAAGATAAACACTTTACTGAAATTGGAAGAAAAAAGGGACAAGGCACAAAAGAAATTTGTTGTGCATCAACAAATGGCCAAGAAGTGGTTTGACAATAAATCAATTGGAAAAAACGATGTTGATGTGGGTGCTCTTATTCTAAAATGGGTCAAGCCTCATGAGGAGAAAGGTAAGCATACTAATTTTAACAACTTTGGCTTGCTCCTTACTTGATAGCAAAAAATATCTATCCTGGCACATATCATATGCAATGCCTAGAAGGGGAAGTGAACCTCATTCATGTCAATAGCCAAGTTCTGAAGTGGTATTTCACCTAGCTGTGTCAAAGATAGTTAGTCTATACATAAATAAACTTGTAGTTTTAGTTAAGTTTGCTTCTTTGCTTTTGATTTCATTTGTTTTGCTTCTTTGCTCTTGATTTCATTTGATTGATTTTCATTCTCTTTTAATTGTTTTGGTCATTTGGATTTTCCCTTCTCAATTAATGTTTTGTTTAATGATATGTTGATTCAATTCAAGATGTTAAGTAGTATTAGGGAAAGCAATCGATTTTTTCCCATGATTCTTAAGTCACTAGTATCCGAAACTATTGATCCAAATATTCATTAGAAAGCCTAAGATTTTATCTCAATGGTGGAACACAGACCCGATATTACAACAAGCTTGTAAGTAGTTCAACCCCCAAGCATTGAGTAACTTGTCAATATTTTTCAAGGATCCATCACTTCACATATTAAGGACTGATGCCTGGACCAAGGTGGTAGCATAAGCATCATAGATAAGTTTTAACAAGGATTCTCTTATATCAATAAATTATTTAAGCATTGATGATTAGTTCTCAAGAACATGCTCCATCCCTTTGTCCTTAAGGGATCAAGGTTCTCCCCTATCCACCGCTTGACCTAAAGAAAATATAAAAACATAAAGAGTGAGAAAGGAGTTCATATCATTTGGGACATGGATGTATCTTGGTTGAGGCTATGGAAACTCACTGTCAGTTGAGCAAGGCTTATGAGATCGAGGTGACTTTGTTGGGGCTATAGACACTCATGGGCAATGGAACAAAATCAAGAAAACTAGATTAAATACCTTGGGTAAACTATACCTATCCAAATCTAGAACATTTTGAGAAGTTATGATGTTTGTCTTGAGAAGACAATAAGTCTAGAATATGACTCCATAAACTCAGCTCTAAAGTTTCAAGTGGCAGGTGAACCAATCTTGAGAATGAATACTTCTAGTTAGTCCAAGGCTGCTTATGGTGGGACTCATGGATGAAACATAAGTTTTCTAAATAAGGATGACTACACATTTGAAAGATGGTATTAGATATTCATGGTTTCGACCAGTTTGTCGACAATTGTAGAGCTAGCAACAACCTTCCCTTTCCAAATTTTCAAAATCCTAATGGATATCTAAGTTTTGACATGAAAAGAGGCCCCGACTTCTTTTCTAACTGAGATACTCTGATATTTCTTATTGCTTTCTTGTTAGATTGATCCTTCATGGATTTAGGTTTGGATTGCAGACCATCAAGCACCCGTCTTTGTGCTTTTCTGATGACTATCTTATATTGAAGTTTGAGTTGTTTTCACTATTAAAAAGTTCTATCTCATTGAAGTCCTTATCGATCAAGTTTGGAAAATACCTTAAAAATTTTCTTAGTTTTCACACATTAAAATAAGACATTTCACAAGACATTTCACACTGAAAATAAATTCTACCACAACAAAACACATCTTTTGACTCTTATAAATTGCATCATTTTCGTCAAAACACACTAAAGAGCGAGAAACAAACCTTGACTTTCGTATTAAACTTTTGGAAAGTTTCACATCACATATCATTTAGAAGAACAACATATCGCAAAAAATGAAATTTACTCGCAATGTTGTGTGTCAATCATTTTTTTTAGAGCCGCAAAAAAGCAAGCAATTCAAAGACTTTGTGAATTTTAACTTTGAGATCATCGCATGAATAAAATTGAAATCCTGCGACATTTTGCGACAAAGGAAAGGGATAAAGTGCGGATTCTCGTGTGATGGAAAACTTTATGGCCGTGATATGTTGCTTCATACAAACTTTTGACCATCTCATTTGTTTATTTTAATGCATTCTTGTAACAAATGAGTCACCATGATTGTGCCATACCACATATTAAATAATTAAACTAGGGTATCACAAGGGTCCATTTAACTTGCATTTGAATTCTTGGTAGCCCAGGTTTCTTTGGTTTGTTTGAAGCATGGATAAAATTTGCTGGTGGCTAGCTTATTTCCATGAATCACATGAGGAAATTGGAAGCCCTAAGACATTATTTCGAAAGATATTGATTAAGAAGATTCTAATCTTATCGCATTTGGTTTAAATAACTTTGTTTTGCTTGCTAATGATATTAATGGGTTTTGATGATGATGATGATGATATACAAAACTATAGTATGGTTCACAGAAGGACCAAACATCAAGACAAAACAATACATGAAGTATCACCATGACATGAGGGGAAAAGAATTGTTACAAGGATGTTGTATGGAGACACGAATAGTAATACCAAAGCATACCCATCTTATAAATGGGGTGAGATATATCAAATCTTCAAACATCACCACTATCCATCCATCCATCCTAGGAGAAGATGTTGATGACCTTGGAGTCTATCAGAACATAAGGAAATATATTCTCCATAAGGTGGCGACTAAAGCAATTGTTTTCCCTTGTGTCAAAGTCATTTCATGGTTTCTTCCTAGAGTTGATATTGAAAATAAATTGATCAAGAGTGTAGATGATAGAGCAATCATGCCATTTCAACCTTCTACTCTTGATGTGTACTGCAAGTTTCGAATTCCAATTGTTCATTTGATAGAGGAATGGATAAACAACTATCAATTTGGACTATCACGTGCTCTTGAAGGAAGTGGTGAGTGAAAGGAAAGAGGTTTGTCTACACCTACATAGTACTTGATACCACCATACTAAATGGTTGTTGCATTGATTTCCAAGTTATATGGAGAAAACAATGCCACACTATTCAAGGAATTATGGGTACCTCTACTACAACAAGTAACTTCACTTGGTGTCATTTTTAATTGGAGGGTTATTTTGTCTAACAATTTGATGCAAGCTATCTATGTTGTGAGAGATACAACCCCAATGAAACCCTCCAAGTCCTATATGTATTCCTATTTATTGGATGTTGTATGTGCTACAAATGGATTTTCAAGAATTGGATGGAAGTAGCTCCCAATTGATGTGCCCATTCATGTATATTGCAATATACTATAGGAGCACAAGTATGTCAGCAGCTCTATGAAGATTTGTGATGATTTCATAATCCCATTGTATACAATCATCCATAAGCAACCAACAATGTATATATCAAACAAAGCATAGGAAGCATCGACTACGCCTGGAGATTGGTATACAACAGAAAAGGGCACCCACTTAAAGATATATGGTGGCACATAGCCTCCCCACACTTTCCCCTCTTAGTCATATAAAACATGGTGGTATAAGAAATTACCTATCAAACTTATATAAATGTAATTGGAGCAGTACTCACAAATGCAAAAAAAAGTTGCACGGCCTCCCTTTCCATTGGTCATTGTGGGTTATAGTTTGAATTATGTGATAGATGCCAAGGAAGAAGCACAAGCTCTAATTGTTATTTACTTCAATATCAAAACTTCTAGAAAAAAATGACTCAGAAGTTAGTGGAGTGCCACTTTAGTTCTCAAAAATACAATTGGGTTTATGCTAATGAGTTCTAAAGAAATGAAGAAATTTTTAGAATATCCAATTCACTTGATGAAATGGAAAACGTGTTGGGGACCAAAGGGAAGCAATGTACTACACAACCAAATCCCATGGAGGATACATAGAGACAAGAAACGCTTCTTAGGAAACAAGATGAAGCTTCCAAGATAGTTTCAAAAAAACAAAACAAGAGGGAGACATATAGGAAGGGTGCAAAGGATCAGAGAATGAAGGAAGCAACAAAAAAGGAAAGAATTGAGATGATGACAGAAGAACAAAGAAAGAAATAAAAATAATTAAAGATGAGAAGAAAGGAAGAGGAAGAGAAAAAATAAAATGAAGTTTATACACAAGCTTCAGCTGGAGCAAGACCCTCGTCCATGTCTCAATTGACAACTTCAACTACTCAATGTCATTTCCCCCCCATGGAGCTTAGCCTGAGATGATTCACTCCATCAAAGGAAGAAGCAATTGCTTCATTAGACTCCTTTGCTTTTTATCAAAATATGAAGCAAATTGTAGAAGAAACACAAAAGAAACTCAAGCTAATTTGGATGCCTACATTGATGATCACAAGAGAAAATCTGGTCTTCATGAATGTCAATGAAGATCCTATAGCTGTAATGTATACAACTATAGCAAGTTCTTAGGTGAATGAAGCAATTGTGAAGGACATGGCAAAAAAAGAGAGAATATAAGCAAAAGATAAAATCCTTGAAGTGAGAGGTAGCATAATTGAAAGATGAAACCAAGGGCTTATCGGAGTTTAAAGCCTATGTATTCTCTTTGTAAGAGGAGTTAGCTGAGACACAATATCATATATGCAACCATCTAATGAATTGCAAAACTATCACTCTCAACTAAATGCCATTCTAGAAAATACAAGAGACCAAGAATGTGTTTTGGATGGTGTGCATCTAGGTTTAGAGGAGATGATCAAATGACAAAAGAAAGAGAGAGAGAGGCATTGAAGTACCCCAAAATGACGCTGACTCACATACATTGCAAATATGCATCAATTTACAACAACAAAATAGTTGGCACAACACTTCAACAAGATGTATCTACAACCATGGACAAGTGCCAAATATTGTAGTGAAGTTGTTGCAAGAGTGTTGGAAAGATGGTGATATAACTAAGCCTCAGTCAAAAGCAAAGAGAAAGAAGTGAGGGTGGTCACTAACCAAAGGCAAAAGTCACCCAAACTAAATTAATGGAACACAGCTAAGTCCCAACTAAAGATATTAATATGCTAAGATCTACAATTTCTTTGAAAAAGGGCTTGAGTATAATTTTTAATAAAGTAGTCACTCGTGAAGTAACTTTTCAACATTTAGGCATCAACGTGTTGACTTAACGTCTAAACAATATGATAGGTGGTTCACCTATATGACCAAAAAGGGGCCACCTATTACATGATTTTTATAATATGTAAACTTTAATATAACTCTTTTTAAAAAGGAAGTCAAACGGCTTAAGGGGTAGAATAGCCTAGGAAGTTGAAGAGTCAATTACTCTAGTTAGTTTGTATATTATAAAAGGAGAATTTGAGTTAGGATAAGGGACTTATTGCTGGAAAAACCTCCTTTTTAACTATTTTAAAGGAACTCACGAGGAGAAACATGTTCTTGGCCTATGAATTTCGAGATGTTTTTGTGTCCAATGTATGAATGGTTGAACTCTTTCTGTTGTTTATTTAATGTTGGAACTTTATCTAAAAATATCTATGTATGTTATGACTTTCTACTAGTTAAGTGTTTCTCATTTATGTATCTTTGGATTTATTTGCTTCACTATTGGGTACAAAACTTGAATAGAGTCTGTTCTTGGCCTATGAATTTCGAGATGTTTTTGTGTCCAATGTATGAATAGTTGAACTCTTTCTGTTGTTTATTTAATGTTGGAACTTTATCTAAAAATATCTATGTATGTTATGACTTTCTACTAGTTAAGTGTTTCTCATTTATGTATCTTTGGATTTATTTGCTTCACTATTAGGTACAAAACTTTAATAGAGTCTGGCTGAGACTAATCATTATTGGCTATGTTCATGTTAAATATATATTTCTGTTAATTTCTAGAAGAGCTACCTAATCTTGAATCCATACAGTGATGTATATCTTCCATGGTTTTAGTTTATGTAATCTACATTTAGATTAAAAACATTCTTGCATATTTAAAGGACTTAACACCCAAACCATTAATGATTGCTTGGCCAAAATACAGACAAATTCCCTATTCCAAACAATGTAGAGTCTAACTAAGACTTTACATTGGGGAGAACCCATGTTTTTAGAGAGGGGCACTTGCTCGCCTCAACAGCTAGAAAGGTAAGTTTTGTACTCTCTATCTCACTATTACTACCAAGTTGATTCTTCCATGTATCATGATGTAAGAGCTTATTGCATAACTCTTTAACTTTAAATCAATATTTGTAGTCGTGATATTCAAGGTTTAAATGAAGTGCTCATAAACATGTGGTAAACTTTTGTATGATTACCACCATGTCTTCCTCTTACATTTTTCGAGCAATGCCCAACCATTGTTTTTTAATATCAATGATCTTGAATAAATGCTCATGTAATGATGCATTCTCATCCATCATGATTGAAAACGAAATATTATTTAGGATGAAGAATCTATGCTTATATGAAATCTCATACAACTCTTGCAATTTCCTTCAAATCATTGTTGAAGTCTTCCCAATCTAAGCCTCAAGGAGCATTTCATCTCTTACAAACAACTAATTTATCATTCCCGCTTTTCTGTTTCGCTTATCATTCTTTTTTTTTTAATATTTATTTTGTTTTGTTTTGTTTCTATTCCCATTTGTTGCGCATATTTCTTTAACTAAGATGATATCAACCAAGTACCCATACTCCAATATGGCCAGCATGCATTGCTTCCACGTATTGCAATTCTTACCAAGGAATCTTTGGTTTCCTTCCAACATGATGTTGAGTAAAGAGGCCATTGCTACAAGTAAAAAATGCAAAAAATATATATTGAAACAAAGTAGAAAAATACTTGAACATTGGCTCTAAACACTTGTAGCAACCATGTATTAATAAAATAAATTAATTTTGATATATCTACCCAAAAACTAAATCTTAGAGACCTACAAATTTGGGCAACAAAGGCAAGAACATCTTCAACCTACTTCCAAATTGTTCATATTGTCAAGAAAACTAAGAAATTTTACAACTTGAATGTTCAACCAATGCATACAGTTCAGAGTCGAACTAAAAAACAACATAGCAATGTCCGTACATTCAAAGTTGAGGCCCGCATATTTCATTTGTGCATGTACGATCCTTCAAGTAAAATAAAACATAAAACATAATATAACATAAAGTCAATGGCTTTATTATTGCCTATCTAATATCCAATTGACTGTTATCAATCTTATATTACTCTATATGGTATCACTTTACCTTGTGTGCGTATCTTGACCATTATCATATTATGTGATTGCTAGGCTACATGGTTCTCAACTTCTCGAGAATTCCTTGGTTGAAGCATCCTAGTTTAGAAAGAGGGTATTGAAAGATATTTACCTTACCCTAAGGAGTTTGCAACATGCATATATTTTGATAGAAGACCTAAAACAATTTTATTTAAGGTATTATTAGTTCTTTTGGTTTATTAAAATGTTTTGGAAACCTAATCCTAACCACTTGCCCTCCAGTGGATTGTGTTTATACTCTTTTTGAGACTCTTGGGCGACCATGTAAACTTGAGAGCTTAGATATCTTGTTGTTGGGACTCCTTTGTACTTGCAAGTATGTGACTATTGATAAACTGTCTTGGTAGTACTTTATTGTTATTAAGACTTTAAGCTTATAGTATAACCCGTTTGTACACTTTTGGTTGGTAGGACTGAGGTAGTGGGGCCTAGGACATGGGCAAAACCCAAGTCATTCCACTTGTTGGATGGTGGTAGAGGCTTCGTGAAAGACAAGCATTCTGTTTGTGAAGGATTCTATTTAGGTTTTAGTGGTTGTTAATAACTTTTTGTTTCAATAAGTTGTTTTATTTGCAAAGTAACGAACATCTGATTGCGCATTCTCGAAGTATACTGAGAGAGCTTGCTCGAGAAAGTGAAAAGTGATTCTCATTCCTTAAACTAATTACATCACATTTTATTTATTGTTCTTGTAAAATGAATCTCGATGCAAGTCCTCATATGCTCTTGTGAACATTGCAAGCCTTTGGATGGAACAATGGGACAATTAGAAAGGGATTAGAACATCTAGACTTAATAGGGCAATCCACTTAACACTTGTCTTTAAGAACTCGGGAGGTTGCTTAGAACTTGCCACAAAATCAAGAGGCTGCCCAAAGCAGACCTAGGTCTCGCCTCGTTGGACACTTGGCATAATTGCTATTGCGCTTAGTTCAAGGGGATAAGTTCCCAGTGGGCCAAACAAGAACAAACCTACTAACAACCATAATCTAATAATAAAATTTACCAACAATTCACAACATTTTCCTTTCAACGTTTAGTTTTAGCACTGGTCTTTTTATTTGATATATTGTGGTATTGAAATACTTATGCTTTTATAATGATAGAAGTTGATTGTTAACTTCTTGTTGCATTTAACTCTTGTTTTTTTAGCTTTTCTTTTAGATTAAAAGACAATTTATTTTTATAGGGACCACCTCCCTTGGTTTCGCACCCAATGGCTTGAAAATTTCTGACACGTGATCCGAGGTGCATATTGGGCGACAACATTTAAGGTGAGAATACATTGCACAAGGGCTACACAAAAACTTCGAAGCCTAGTTTCCCATCACCAAACTTGGAGCAAAGGCATGCTCACAATATAGTATTAAGTGAGAAACACTTAACACACCAAGTCCCCTAACCATCCACTCTTTCGCTAAGTTGTTTCTATTAAGTTCTCAAAATATTTAATTTCCTAAAACTAAACATTCTACAATCTTTTTTGGATTACGATCACCATCACAGAAATCCGACCTTAAAATCTTTGTTGAAATTGTAGTTTTGGATTGTTGGAATCGTTGTTTTTAATGCAGAAATGGATTCAACACCCCTGAATACCTTTGCTGCAACTTGATTTTGCAACTCCAAATTCAAAATGATTCTTGCTGAATTTTAGGCAAAATATGTTGATCTCCTTTCCCACTATTGTGAGTCACCTAAAAAGGTCAAATTGGTAGAAGATTTAGACTACAACATTTAAGTACACTTAAGGTATTAATTGCTTGCCTTAGTAATTGAAATGCTAGACCCAATGTCATACTAAGGGCAACAACAACATTCTTGCTTGATGACCGCCACAGTTGAGTGATAAACCACATTAGTGCCATTGCATAGGGCTGTTACACGTGTCAACTGCCACAATTGAGTAATAAACCACAACAATGCCATTGCATAGGGCTGTTACACTTGATGGAAAAACTAAATGAAGAAATTCGCTATACAATTAAATCAACCAAGGGACCGTTCAAGAAACATAATTTTACACAATTTTAGCCAATTTGCCCCAATTGGGAGGTTGTGGTTACACCTAAAGATATAATCAAATAGTTAGCCCAAGATGCTATCTCTAGAATATTGTTACAAGAAGCAAATAGAATGCATGTCGTGAAGGAATTGATGAAAACATTACATTCACATAAAAAAGACTCGTAAGAGAATTTGATTTCAAGCAATATGTTGATTATCAATTGCAGTTGTCCAAAGATACATTAGAAATGTGGAATTCTTGATTAGGACATAAAAATAAGGGAATAACATAATACACAAATTCAATGCAAGGGAATATTGTTACAAGAAACAATTAGGATGCATCTCGTAAAGGAATGGATGAAAGCATTCACATAAAATAGACAAACTTGTTAGAGAATTTGACTTCAAGTAATACGTTGATTATCAATAACTATTATCCGCATATACATTAGAGATGTAGAAATGTTGATTAGGACACAAGAGTGGGGAATAAAATGGTACAACCAAATGCAATGCAAGGTATACTATGAGAGTAATGACTTCACTCTCTACTTCAACTTGTGATTTTCAAAGGCTTTGACATAGTTGGGATGGAAATATGGTATAAATGAGTTGAGCAAGGATTGTTTAGATAATCAGCATGCTTGCATCAAACAATTCCACAACTGATTAAGCAGGGCAAAGGATTCATTGAGTCAACCTAGTACACAAGAACATTTATGGATCGATGTAGAACAAATCAAGTAATAGTTATTGGTGGTTCGTCACTTTTATTGGTATTCTTCTTGGAAAACATTCATTTATTTCTAACCAACATGACCAAGAGGGATCTAATTTATTAAGGTGTAATTTTTTTTAACTTAAATTTTTTACACATCAAAAATACATTACACCAAAAATTTGGTCCCTCTTGGTGTTTGATAGATTAAGATGGATCTGTGTTGGTCATAATTTGTTATTATTTTAGGACCCGACATGGATTTTTTTAATTACTTTTCATTTTATTTTAATTTTTTATTTATGAGTCTACATGAATTTTTTCAACTACTATTTTCGCTACGTTAAGTGAAAACATCTCCCCCAAACTGGGTTGTAGAGCACCTCACTCCTCTTGGTGCAACCACTTGTTGAGAAGTAATCTAGGAGGCATAATAAGGTGTTGAGGAGGCAAGATGACAAGGAATTAATGTTGAAGGAGCTTATCGAATACTGTAAGCACTTTTATAATATTTGACGGGACATTTTCATTTACTGTAGACCACAATTGAGTGGGCAAGTAAACAATGGTTGTGCAAAGTGGACGTTGTCATATGGGTCTAGATAGCATGTTTTGGGGAGTAGTGGGTGAACATAACGACATACACCAGAAAAAGGGTTTTGAGTTGAGTTATGCATGATATGAATCTAGAGTCAGAAGAACTGTGGGTACAATGAATGCTTCAGCAGAAAAATGAAGATTTTCAGATGCAATCTATACCTTCAAGGAGTAATACCAGAAGATGTACCTTCAATGGATATTGTAAAGGTGCGCAAGGTTATCGGTTGTGGATACAATGAAGGCTTCAGCAGAAAAATGAAGATTTTCAGATGCAATCTATACCTTCAAGGAGTAATACCAGAAGATGTACCTTCAATGGATATTGTAAAGGTGCGCAAGGTTATCGGTTGTGGATACAATGAAGGCTTCAGCAGAAAAATGAAGATTTTCAGATGCAATCTATACCTTCAAGGAGTAATACCAGAAGATGTACCTTCAATGGATATTGTAAAGGTGCGCAAGGTTATCGGTTGTGGATTTGAAGGATAAAATGTGATGTTAAGAGTCATGTTGTATTCCATATAGATGAAAGAACAAATTGTCTACTTTGAAGTCAGAGTTGACAAGAGAGATGGCAATGTCAATGATTGATACATTAGATGGGTCAATAGAAACCTATGGACGTGAGGACATTTATCATATCTAAAGTTGGGGAATCATCAAAGGAAACCGAGATTAGACTATGGGAAACTTGGACAATGAGCACTCATTGTGACATTGATGATGAGACCTTCTAGGAAAGGCAAATTTGGTAGGTTGGCTCAAATTAGGCACCCTCCAGAGAACCCATGATAGCACAAGAGGCACAAGGCAAGGAAGATCGATCGAATCAAGGTATTGGATTAGGAATTTGATTCCTTCATGTGTAATGAACGTGGCTATTAACACCATTGCCGATAAGTTGAAAGATTGTTGCTTATGGTCATTCTGTGATCTACCTTTTGGAAATTTCCAGAGACAACTTTCCAGTTCACACGATAACAGGTTACCCTATGGGTCTTTATCCATATGAAAAGTTTAAACATGAAAGAAACGACAAAATAAAACACAATTGTTAAATGAAACCAGATCCTGAAATGAAACAAGTAAATTCAAAAATCAAGTTTCTGAAGTGATTTACTTCCTTTGAGGTAATAAAATTTCCCAATAAATTAACATTGTCCACCACCTACTATCAGAATAATTGCCTCGATCTAAAGCCTTGAGTGTAATGTAAAGCAGGTTAAATATGAAAGAAACCATACAATAAATCATTATTGTTAAGTTGTAACGTCTGCTGTAAATTTCAATTGAAAATGTATCTGGAATGCTGAAACAAGAAATAAGATCTTGAAATGAAACAAGTAAATACAAAAATCAAGTTTCTGAAGTGATTTGATTCCTTGTAAATAAGATTTCCCAATAAATTACCATTGTCCACCAACTAATCTAAGAATAAATGCCTCGATCAAAAGCCTGGAGTGTTATGACAAGCAGGTTAAAAATGATATCAGGGAAGTTTTGGATTGTGGCCTAGGCCCTTCATTGAAAACATAACCCAATGAAAGTAAAAATACAATAGATATTAATTATTTGATCCCTCTGGGTTAGAAAACCACAGGAAAATGATGCTTATAATATACGCCCATTTCATGAGAGTCTATCTATGAAAGGGGTTCGTCAATCTGCAAGTTTTGCCACACCTGAGTCAGCACAGGTTTATCGCACAATTCACATAATGATTCATCCATTAACCAAAATCAGAGCTACATCGTTTTTATTAGATATGTAACATATTAGAACCAAGAATCACCATTTTTCTACCTAACTGCTGAGTATCTGCAAAAGCTATACATAATGACATTTTGTACACCATTCAAATGGAAATACAAAAATAAACAAGAACTGGAGAGGGTCCTTGATAAGCAAAATTGATAAAAGATCCAATTAATTTGTATTGTGACTTTCATCACTCTAATACAGAGAGGCAAAAATGTGGACATGCAATTTACCCAACTCCAACTACCCCATTCAAACTAAAACACTACACCTGTGTATAATGACATTGAACTGCACCGATATTTTATTGTACAACAGAGAACCATCAAAAGCATTATATTTTAAAAAACAGACCATATGACAGAACATCAGCTAATGCTATCCTAATCAACGTCAATGGCTGTAGGCAATTCACATTTGCTGAGCATGAGCCTTAATTCAATCTAATAAAAACTCAATTTGTGTCCTTGGTATTATCCCACATAGAATGACGTTAAATGATTGCAAAAAACACCTTACAATAAATCATTTCTTCCCGCCAGAGACATTAAATTTAAAAAGAATGATGTCACCATCTTGGACCACATACGTTTTCCCCTCTTGTCTGTACTTGCCCGCAGCCTGCATGGTTCCAAAAATTGTCAACTATTCAACAAGAAATCCCCAAGCTTAAGAAACAAAAATACAAAGAACCATGAACAGATGCTCACCTCACTTTGTTTGTATCCAGAGTGACATAGACCCACTAACTAAAAAACATGATCCTTTTACTTTGCCTTTGCCTAGTGCTTTAAACAAATACAATCATGTTAATTCATAGTTGAATGTTTAGATTATTAGAAAATGCAATCCTGTATCCCTAAGATCTTGTTTGTCTGACACATTTTACTTTTGCCTCAATCAGTAGATAATCATATTCAGAGTAGGCTTTTATCTAACGGCCACAATGAATTCCATCCACATCCCACAATGGTAGATAAAACAATGGGCATAAGCATATAGAACATTATTTGTACGATGTGGTTACATGAATGTGATCCTGACATAATTCAATCCCATATGGGTGATTTGTAGCACTCTCGCAATATCAATTACCGAGGAGAATTCTACTCAAATAGTCCAACAGTCAAAATCAACTTTTAGAAACTATATGATATTTCATTATGAGATTTACTTTCAATGAAACCCGAACATGCCTTGATCTTGAATTCCTCCATTGGACTCCCGAAACCCAAACTTAAAGTTCATTGCTTGGACTAAGATCAACCCCAGGTTAGAAGACTCTAGTGAGCTTTACAATATAATTACCTTTGGCATTACTTATATATTGGTTTGTGTCCAGGCATTTAGCTCTAATTGAAGAAAATAATGCATTTCTTCTAACAACATAGGACACAGAATCTGCCCATGGAATTTTCTATTCAAAACTGAAAGTGAGCTCATTATACATGTTGAAATAAAGTGAACAGTTAAGGTACAGGAAATTAGGATTTGTGCTTAGGGAAATCACTTATCATCACAATGCATGGGTTAATTCCATCCTGAAAAGGAAACCAAAGAGACAATTCCTAATTTCCTGTATTATCCCCTCACAATGCAAGCTTATACACTTCTAGATTTTGGTATGCCTTGAATGGAGCCAAAGAACTGAGAAATACCATCTTTTCAAGGAACCCTTTAAAATGCACAATCTAGATGGCCCTGTTCCTGCACATATGAAGAGTTAGAACATAGGTGGGATATAATCTCATGAAAAGATGCTGCAAGAAAACATCTTTATGAATGCCAAAAACTGGGAGGAGAAAATGAGCCAGCCACAAGCTAGAAAGGAAAATGACAAGTAAATTCAAGAAATGCTTTGCAGAAACAGTTCTATGGAAAGTAAACAACCTAGAAACCTAGCAGCAGGGTACAGGGTTAACTTATCAGTTGGTTAAAGGTGCTAGTTATCCTATAAAAAGGAGATTCCTGGTTCTTCTCAAAGCAATCTTACAGGATCCAACATCAAAATCGTTCCATGGCACAAGCAGTATTTCCAGTCCAACAGGAAATTTCAGTACAGGTAATCCAACTTCTACAGTTGTTACCACTACAGGGAATCCTGTCCATTCTATTGAAGACCTCAATATCAATAGAAAACGTGACCCCAAGTCACAACACAGGGATGACTCCACCTCCTTCAATTCCAACCCTTACCTAAAGATCAACTATCCCAAACACAAGAGACCACATCTCTGGAAAGTTTTAGCAGAAGGTCTGATACTGAAATGGATTTATCTGTTCAAGGCACAGGGGAGACTTCAACAGGTAAAGAGTACTGGTGGTTTCTCTTTATTGGCTGAATTTGTCCCGGATTCCTTAAGAACATGCAGAAGCACATGTCGTAAATCTTGGTGTAGAGAAATTCTCCACCTCCTTCAATTCCAACCCTTACCTAAAGATCAACTATCCCAAACACAAGAGACCACATCTCTGGAAAGTTTTAGCAGAAGGTCTGATACTGAAATGGATTTATCTGTTCAAGGCACAGGGGAGACTTCAACAGGTAAAGAGTACTGGTGGTTTCTCTTTATTGGCTGAATTTGTCCTGGATTCCTTAAGAACATGCAGAAGCACATGTCGTAAATCTTGGTGTAGAGAAATTCATGTTTGACCCCAAGAAGAAGACTGTAAACAAGCAGATTCATAAAAGAATCAAGCAAGAGGCAGGTAAAACTGTTATTCTTGAAACCAGAGAGCAAACATTGTCTATGGCACAAGATGCTGCCCCAAGAACAGTAGCTTCCACTTATGTTTTAGACTAGCAAAGTTATCCCAAAGTCGAGAAATTGTTGTGGAGGATGAGCTTAATAAAAAGATCCAGAAATTTAAAACCTGAAGCATCAAGTGGATTACTCTAAGATGTCGGTTTCAGATCTTCCAGGTATCCTCAAATATTCATGCAAGCTGATTTATGATCAATTAAAGCAATAACACAAGTGCGTGTTACAAAATATGGGTAAAAAGGGTAAATCACAAGTTTTTCAGAATGTGCACCCCAGATTCAGCTTGCTTCCCAGGCCTGGTGACGAATTTCAAAGTCGCTCAATTGAAGGCCTTAATCAAGAATGGCTGAGAGAAGCTCACTCCTATTTGAACACATTTGGAAGCCAGCATGTTTGAAATAGACCCTATGCACTCCAAGGCCAGAATCTTAATGACAAATTCAAATCTTCCCGATTATGTCAAGGACAGCACCAATGTACTCCCACAACAGTTCAAGCAGGGGTTGAAGAAAGAAGGCATTCTTGGAGGATATAGGTCTAGACAGTCCAACACATTGATGAGCTGGCACTCAATTCATATATCACAGGGCCCATTTGAACCACTGGGGAAATAGAAGACAAAATGGTTAATTGAAGGCCAATTCATCTATATTGAAGCTTCAATACGAGATTGTACATTTTCCTCATGCTTTGGACATTAAATAGAAGACAAAATGATTAATTGAAGGCCGATTCATCTATAATATATATTGAAGCTTCAATACGAGATTGTACATTTTTCTCATGCTTTGGACATTAATAAATTTTTTTAAAGGCATGTCTAAAATAAATGTGGAGACAAGTAACTGTCCCAGCTGCTTCGAATACCTGTAAATGTGTAAATGGAACACTAATAAGGGGTTCACGCAATTTATACACAGATTTTGGAAAGCAATTGAAAGGGATGAAAGGGTATTCTCTGAATGATGGAAATTGAGTGTGATTGTTGCAGTGATTAATTTCCACATGCATTCCCTTTCAAGCAAACATAACAAGATGTAAGCATTGCTGTTCAAATTTTAAATTCATGTTTTTACAGTCATTAAATTAGTCTTGCAGATAATCTAATCAAACATTACTGTATAAACACATGGTATCAGTGAATTGCACTTTTTATCTTCTTCTTTGTCATATCATCATTTAATTTGTAGTGAATTAGTTATCACGTTGTGATTGTTGTCTTCCTTGCTTAAATTACTTTGTAATAGAAGCATGAGTTATCAGTTCTTTCTCATTTAAGTTGCATTATGATTGCTATTGTTTCTTCCTAAAGTGAATCCTTTTTGAGTTCTTTGTCTTTTACTTTCAAAATCATAAATAAAAAAACCTCATTACTTTCAAATATGTGTATATTTTTTTTCCATGAAAAAAGCATATTTCCATTAATAAATTCAGAAAATACATTTTTCAGTGCTGGGGGGGCATAATCCAACCAAAAATAATCAGCAAAGCTGTAGACAGCTCAAAATGATCAATACATAGAGACAACATACGTCCACTAGGCTGCGGAAAGACAACTGAAACTGGCCCTATATCAGGAGGTATATAAAAAAGGGGACATCTGAGAGGAGACTAAGGTGCCTCCATGGAATTCTTCCAGGAATCCAGACTGAGAAAACCAGGATTCAAAGATAAACTCTGGTTAGAAAGATTGTCAGCAACAGAGTTCAATTCCCTGAAGATGTGCTTATACTTAACAGAGAGAAATGTACCACTGATATGCTTCAATTGATCAGCCAAGTAAATAAGTCCAACAGTTCTGATCTCAGCATCTACCTCCAATTGATAACCAACCTAGAAATTAGAATCACCAAAAATTTGAAGTCTTGAGATGCCTCGAAGTGATGCTTATTGCAGCAGGAAAAATAAGCCTTTAAGTTCAGTATAATCATTGGTACTAACCCCCAATAAACCTTTACCTGTCAGATAATGATCCTTCGAGATATGAATCACAAAAACCAAAACCACTAATTCGATTTTCCTCCTGACTGGCTCCGTTAAAGAAAGATCAGGAGCAATCCTCTTGAATAACGGAATAACCAGAGGTACGATCGTTCTGACAGATCCATAATTGGATTGAGTTCGAAAATGCTGAAAAAAAAGAGAAAGCTTGGGCTGAAACATGGAAAGAGGGCAAAAATGAACCATTGAAAACAGCTTTGTTCCTCGCAAGCCATATGCCCCACGACACCAGCAGAGGAAGAGCTCTAAGGAATTTTAGATCTGGGTTTGAACAAAATTGTTTAAAGCAAAGTTCAATTGAGGAAGTGGACCAAAGATTTTAAATATTCAAATATCTTTCTACTTTTGGAGTTTGGCTGGAAACCTGTGTGAGAATTTAATGTCTCGGCATACGTTTCGGACTGCATGCCTGCGTCCATCTTCAGGAGAAATTGCCTCAAGGATTTTAAGAATGATGTGATTGTATTAGTAATAATGAAACTTGCTTTTGATTAAATTGGTGACAGGTGTTGACCTTTGTTCCAAAATTATTAATTAATCTCAATTTTTCTTTTCCTCAACGGTTTCCAAGAGTTGCAAAGAATGAACCCATCATCTCTGTTAAAGTTTCTCACATACTTTTCAACTTCTTTCGAAACCGATATGGCAAACGGACAAAGAAGAAAGACGTGGCCATTAGATTCATCAGCTTCCCTGCATAGTGAACAGATTCCCGGGCCACTAAAATTAAACTTCTGCAATCTATCCCATGTTTTGCAGAATATATGCCCCCAGAGGAATTGAAGATTTGTTTTAGAGAATCAGGCTCGTCTGCAATCCGTATGTGTGCCTGATGTAACATCCGCACAAAGTTATCCCAACTCCCTCGCCATTTCTCAGCTAACCCAAGATCTTCCACTGATAACCAACCTTGTTTCCAAATGGTAGATTCTGAAGGTCAAATGAATTTGTCCAAACAAACTTTACCAATAGACTGAAAGTGTCAAATCAAGTCTTCCAGGAGAAAAGTACCTTGACTCCCCATCACAGCATCAGCAGCTACTAGGACTGATTTCCCGTTTCCCACCTTCCATGCCAAAAAAGGGGCTAAAACAGGAAAAGCATTGAATAGAGCATTCCACTGGTTAGAGACCAGCTGAGTGGGCTTGTTCCTTTTTCGCACCCAATCCACCACTGAACCAGGACTGGTGTATTTAGCACAAAGAATATCCTTCCAAAAACTATCTTTGGTTAAGAAATTCCAGAGGGATTTAGCAGCAAGGACTTTATTAAAATGAAAGATATGCTTTAGACCCCAACCACCTGCTGATTTAGGTGCAGCCAAGTCTTTCCAACTTACCAGATGGAAACCTTGATATTCCTTGCCATTTTTCCTTTAAATAATTGAAGCACAATTTATGGATTTTAAATTTTTATCCAAAGTGGCTTTTGGAATGTGCGCCAAAAGATGCCAATAAACCGAAATCACTTCCAGTACCGATTTAATCAGCACCAATCTCCGCCCTCTTGAGATTCATTTGTTGCACCACAAATTGATTATAGCCTCCACCTTGGATATTGTTGATGTTTGTAGCCACGTGAGGTATCCTCACTAGCTAAATCGGCCCAGAAAGAAAGAAAATAAATAATTGCATAAAGACAAGTCGGCTCAACAGGAAACATTAAATAAATTGTAATTTATTATTGAAGATGACAAGTCGGCCCAGATAAAACAAACAAGTCTGCCCTAGTGAAAAAGTCAGCTAGAAAACCAGTATAAATAAGGGTATTGTCCTCCTGATTTGCACCACTCAAGCAAGTTCGCTCAAGTTAGCTAGGCAAATGCACAGGAGAGAGAAGAAGCAGCTGGTAGAAGACTAATATCTCTGGGTTTGAGATATCTCTTATTTCTTGTATCTGATTTACTTGTACTTTGAACTGAATCTCTAAATACGAAAGGTTGGCTGGGTTTTTCCTGAGTTTGGGTTTTCCCAGGGTAAACTATTGGGTCTCTTATGTTTCTGTGCATGGTTATTCTTTCAGTGATCCTTATGTGTAGTTAAAGTTGAAAGAGATGAAAATTATACTGCAATATTATTAAAAATCTAACAGGTTATGGGCCCACTCCACGCTTCTGCTGTGAAACTGTGGATGGTTCATTAAAATCTAACATGGTATCAGAGCGGTGTTGAATGATGCAATTGCCAAAAAATTAGGCCTGTGAATTGAGGCCCGAGAATTTAGGGTCCGAAAATCAAGGGCCGAAAATTTAGGGTCTGAAAATCGAAGGCCAAAAATTTAGGGTCCAAAAATCAGGGGCTGAAAATTTAGGGCCCAAAAATTAGAGGACGAAAAATTTAGGGCCCGAAAATTAGAGTACGAAAATTTAGGGTCTGAAAATTAGGGGCCAAAAATTTATGGTCCGAAAATTTAGGGCTGAGAAATTGCAGATCTGAAGTTTCAGTTTAGACCTAAATTTTGCAAAAGTTGCAGAAATTAGATTTTTAGCTTACGAGTTGTTATGTCCAAGGCAGCGAGGAAGTGCCCTAGGGCCCCCCCGCTTCGCTCCCAATTCGCGCTTCCAACGGAAGCGGATAGGAATCGATCTCGGGATTGCGATTCCTGTTTACTTCTGTTCGGGATTGATCCTGTAATTTGCGATTCCGGTAAAAAAACAATCCCTGGAAATTTCAGAATCATTGAGGGAGCGATGAGGGATCGACACTCCATGAGCGATCCCTTATAGCTCCCTCAGCGATCCCATGCTGAAAAAACGATCCCAAAATCGATTCCGAGGGCGCTTCCGTGGGTTGGACGGCTCGGTTTTTCATTTGGTGAATTTTGCTTGGTTGAAATTCGTTTTTAATGATTGGCTAGGCTTGCTTTGGGCTATATATACACAATGCGATCTCATTTGGACTCATTCTACTCCTATTTTCATTGATTTCATCTCTTTGCTAGGACTTTGAGAGGGTTTGCTAGTTCTTTGTGAGCAAATTTGTGGGAGCTTGGAAGAAGGATTGAAGGGGTGATTAAAGGAGAGCTTGGAGAGGAGATTGAAGGCTTCCCCAACCACCATTGTAGAGCTAAAGAGGTAAGCTCCAAACCCCCCCCTCTTTGTTTGTTTTTCACAATGTTGCACGGCTCGGACTCGGCAAAGACTTGGCTGGCATGCGACTCGTCGACTAGGGAAAGACCCGGGAAAGACTCAGGATAGACTCAGCAAGACTCGGCAAATAGGAAAAAAACTTAAAATATGATCAATTTTGGGGAAAAAAAGAGGTTAATGGAATTTCCAATCCATATAAGTTATAAAACTACAATCTATGCAATTGTAATATCCTCATTGTAACTATAGGCAAATTTTTATGATTTGGCTGTGTGGTTTTGCCAAATGGTTTGCAATTTATATTGGTTTAAACTTTAAATTGCTTAAAATTATAAATGGTTTGCAATTCATATTAGTTTAAATTGCTTCAAATTATATCTTACTTATATCTATTTATATTAGTTTAAAGTGCTTAAAATTATAAATTATATTTTATAATCCATTTATTTATATATATAATCCTAAGTTATATATATAATACTTATTATATACTATTAAATGTAAAACATATAATATATTAAAGTTATAACCTATATTGTGAACATACCCGTGAACCCAAAACTTAGTTGCTCGATTAATTCGTGGTCGTCCGTTTGTGGCCCTGGGCGGCGATACAAAACTGTTCTCCACATTTCCGCGGGCGAGTCCATCTTTTCCCTAAAATTGTTTGCTCATGGAGATCAACGTTGAGCGATTTGTTGTGCCCTTCTCTGTTGTCTCCGCAACCATGCTACGATTGGTCATGTACTCAACCCCCCCTCCCCTAAGGTTCTATGATATTATGAAGAAGCGAAAATAATTGGGTTCGAAACTAGGAAGCTACCCTCGTTACCAAATCGCCACGTGTTTGATTACTGGAGGCATAAATGCTGCCGTTAGTACCCGTGGACAAAGCCCTTGCCTTAAAGCACTTGAAGAGTTCTGTCTTTTTCCTTAGCGCAACTCAGATGCCAAGTTCGATGCCAATTCTGTCGAGTTTGCCGAGTTTGATGCCGGTTTTTCCGAGTTCAACAAGTAATCCTAGTCGCCGAGTCTTGGGGTCGAGTCTTGTGCGATTACCCGTTCCGGCAAGCCACTCGAGGAGACTCGCGAGTACCCGCGAGTCTCTCCCGAGTCATGCTTCACTGGTTTTTCAAAAAATATTTCTCTGTTAAAAAATTTAAATCTTGCAATGTTCTTTTCTCCTACTCTTTCCAATTTCTTCTTCTCCATCATTCTATTGCAGGCAACAAGTGATTCTCATCTTGAGTTAAGAAACATGATGGGTATGTGCTTTTGGATTTTGGTTCCACTTCTTCTCATTATGATGGTATGTTGGGAAGCAGATATGGTGGTGGTAATGATGATAGGGGAGAGGTAGAGAGTGACACATACTGTGGAGAAGAGGAGGAAGGGGAAGAGGATGATGATAATGATGAGATTGAGAGTGATGAGGGGCAAAAACAAAAAGACACAACACCTTTGTGGAAGTATGTGACAAGGCTTGGGGGAGGGAGAGGAGGTGGAACCACAATGTTTATATGCCCTCATTGCACTAAAACTTACACTGGTTCAGAGTGATGAGGGGCAAAAACAAAAAGACACAACACCTTTGTGGAAGTATGTGACAAGGCTCGGAGGAGGGAGAGGGGGTGGAACCACAACGTTTATATGTCCTCATTGCACTAAAACTTACACTGGTTCATATACCCGGGTGAGAAAGCATTTGTGTGGGCTTATGCCATGCGATCAACGTAAGGCTGTTGGAGTCAAAACCTATGACAAAGTGCCAACTAAAGATAGAAACAAATACAAGATGGAAGAAGAGGCCGCTCAAAACACTTCCAAGAGATCAAGGGTTGAATCTGAATCCTCTCACTCACATAGAATGTTTACTGGTGGATCATTATCAGCTCCATCAGGATCCTCATCCCTTGGATTCTCGTCTATGCAAAGAACATTATCAGATTTCCTTGATTAAGGTTGTAGAGATGATGTGGATTCAGAAGTTTACAGATTTCTCTATGCATGTGGTGTGCCTTCAATATTCTTCGCTCACCTTATTGGCATGAAATGGTACAAGCCATCAATGGTGCCCCTAAAGGATACAGGAGCCCTGGGTATGACAAAGCCAGAACCATGGGACTTGATAAGGAAAGAGCCAAAATCAATAGTGCTCTTGGAAAGTTTACAAACGATTGGTCCAACTATGGGGTATCCATTGTATCTGATAGGTGGACAAATGTTGAAGGCAAGGCATTGATAAATATTCTTGGTGTGTCTGCTAGCGGTGCGGTCTTCCTTTCAATCCATGACTACTCAGATGGCTACAAGACCGGTATTAATATTGCACAACCTTTACTTAAAACCATTCAAGAGATTGGGCCATACAATGTCATTCAAGTCATCACTGATAATGCTGCTAATTGCAAGGCAGCAAGAGTAATCATTGAGGATAAGTATCCCAACATATTTTGGTCAGAGTGTTTGGTTCACACATTGAACCTTTTGATGCATGATATTGTTAAGATGAAGGACCCTAGTTACCGATGGATTGGTGCCTTGTACAAGAGAGGTAAGAAAATGATCAAATTTATTACCAATCATAGCATGGCCCACCACATTTTTCGCAATCACTCTAGGTTGGAGCTATTGAAGATTGCCAAGACTAGATTGCTAGCTACTACCTCACCTTCAGGAGGCTTTTGAAGGTAAGAGAGGCATTGGCTAGTATGGTCTCAAGTGATTCAAGGCAAGAATTGAAAGACAAAGATGCAAGCACAACTGATAGACATGACTTTCAGGAGGTGGAGGACACCGTTCTTGATGGTCATTTCTCGGCACAAGTTAGGTATGTTCTGTAGTTCATCAAGCCTGTTTATAGTATGATTTGTTTTGCAGATACAGATCAACCGGTGATTGGGGAGATATATGAGCAAATGGATAACATGCTTGGTCAAATCAAAGACATTGTTGAGCAAAGAGATGAAATCTTGTATGACCATATTCATAAACACGTGATCAAAAGGTGTGATAATCTAAATGTTCCACTCCATGCCCTTGCATATGTCTTTACCCAAAAATATTATTCTCCAATTTGGTTGGCCCAACCTACACCTGGGCGTGGAGTTAGGAAAAAGCCACACAGATCCAAAGGTGCAAAACGGGTATATGCTTGCATTAGACAAATTGGTCCCTGATGAGGAGTGTGCTCAAGTACAAAGTGAATTGAGACAATACATCAACGATCATGGAGTCTTCGAGACCCTGCATGCAACCAAAGACCGAGGTAGGTTGGATCGTATTTGCTGGTGGAACATGTATGGCTCCAATACCACATATTTGCATTAATTGGCGGTGAGGGTGCTTTCACAGGTTGTTAATAGTTATTCTGCAGAGAGGGGTTGGAGCACCTACAACTTCATCCACAGTGTCAAGAGAAACAATGAATGTAGAACGCAGAGAAAGCTTGGTTTATGTGCACTACAACTTGAGGTTGTTGTCCCACCGTTATTGTGAGGCAACCAAGAATGATATAACATTTTTGACTTGGGACAACAATCCAGAGGAGGCTAATGTGGAGGATGGAGCCATAACATTAGAGTGCTTGGAGGCTGAACTATTGGGTGATAATGATGGTGATCCAATTCATATAATAGAGATGCCACCCCCAACCAGCAGCAGGTTTCTAGATGTTGGAGTTTTGACTTTAGCTTCACAACGTCCAACAATCCGTGGGGGGCCATTCATCTTCTTCTCATGTTCCACGACCACTTCCAGTAGCTCCCATTCTGCCTAGACCACAAGAAAATAAATTGGAAGTTTCTCATGGCAAGCGGAAAGCTTAGTAGATAGTATCGTAGTACTTTGTAATTTGTATTTCATGTTTATTATGGCCTATTTTGTAAACCTAGGTTACCAGGATACAGATACGGATCCGCCGGATTTTTGAAAAGCCAGGATTCAGATACGGCCAGGATACGTCAAGTACACACATATATAATAATATTTTTTAATTTTAATATATATAATTCTACTGTTTATATGTATATATATTATTAAATTTACAATATCTTTTAAAAATATATAAACTTATTATAACATTAAAATTTTTAATATTTATGATTTAACATTATTATTATATAGTTTTTAACTTTATTACTTTAACTTTATAATACTTTAAATTAACTTTATAGTTTATAGCTTACCTTTAACTTTATTGTTACACGAAGTTAAAAACTTAAAAACTTAAAACCATAGAAAAACTTGATAAAGAGAAAAAAATATCGGACAAATCTTTTGACTTAGCTGAACATCAAGCTACACACCCGACAATGGATTGTCGTCAGTAGTCGCCTGCTAGGTTGATGCCATCACTGGTCCAAAGTCCAAGCTACTTGCACGTTGTCTGTCTCTGTCCGCCTTATCGTTGCTCTGTGGGGTAACCCGAAAGGCGGCTGTAGACAAACTACGACGAAAGGAGGGTAGGGCAAAATGTGGTGGCAGAGAAACGCCAAAAGAACGAGAAAACCACTAAAAAAATTGCAAGATCCATTTACCTGTGGTTGGATCCGTTTCCGTTTTCAAAGGATCCGGTTTAGGCACGGTTCCGTCGCGGATCCTAGCGGATCCGGATCCGGATCTGGATCGGAACCGCAGATCCCTGAGTCACCCCTGACGGATCTGGTAACACCGTTGTAAACATTATGGCCTACTTTGAAATTTGACCTTTGAATCTTGAACGGTTGAACCTACCTTTGAAGTTTGAACTTTAAATAGTTGATTGCATCTTACAACTCTTTGGTAGTGAATATGATATTATGATGCTTTGTTTCATTTCATGGTTGATGTTATCTATTAGAGTTTGTTGTTGGCAAATATTATATGTTGAAATTTGAAGGTTGATGTTGATATTTGGCTTCATACTCCATACCATCCACTTCAATTATTCCTTTGTCATAAATGGTTGATCATCAATGACAACCTATGCTCAACAAACTCCCCCTTTGTCATTGATGGCAACATTTCCACAATTTCTCTCACCCTTTGACATTAATGACAAACGGTGCCATACCCAAAAAAAAATGTTTTATGGAGTACCTTCTTGAGATCAAACTAAGATGTCTGCTATACTTCTTCGGTGACTTTAATTGCTCCTCATGTGATCATGATGATAAGGACAAATCTCTGCTTCTCCCCCTGTCAATGATAAAGTCTGCTTCCTTTGATAATCACTTTGTTTGAAAAACTTCGTTTGAAGCCTTCTTATGTCTGCTTTTGAGCTATCCAGAATCTGCTGTCAATCTGCCTTTATTGTCTTGTGCCCTACTTATTTTGTCCAAAAGTAGTCCTTTCACCTGTGCTCTTCAGAATCATCAGACTTTAATCATACAACCCTTGGCTGTTTTGGACAAAATATTTCAAAACAGAGATCAACTACATAAAAATCTTCAACGCCATCTATTCATGAGATTTATTGTTGCAACTAGAGTTTAGTGACTTGTTTGCCTGAGAGTGTAATATCAACTTCTTTGTCCAAATTGCTTCAAATCTGCCATTGCTCAACATATTGCTTTACATCATGCTAAGTTGATTGCTCCCACTGAGATGATTATTTTCATCGTTCATTGTATAAATATTAATGGCTGCTCCCCCTATTTGAGTTGTTTGTAAAGCTTCTTTTGAAGCCTTCTTCATGTCTAATTTGCCAAATATTCTACTTTGTACAATCTTGATTCTTACCCTTCAAACAATTTATGCTCAAACGATCTCCAACAATCCTGCTCAAGAATCTGCTCATACACATAAAAGAATCTGGTTACTTGCTGCCCATACCAATATCACACTACTTCATTACTGCTCTCTATGTGAAGATGCTTTTGGATGTCCTCAGAGATCTTGTCTTGCTTCAAGAATTTTAAATAGCACGTTCTTCTTAGTCATTCTTGCTTCAACAGATGTCTTGCATTATATTCATAGGGCTAGAAAGACAATGTTAATGAGATGAAGCCTTTCTCCACGATATAGATCAGTCCTCCCAAAATGTTCTTCAAATCTACCAGCACAACATGTAGATATACAACTGTACAATAGGTAATGTTGCACCCATAATCACTAAGAACTCAGTAAAGGAAAAATGAGCTTTTGTCTTCAGTTTTGGGGAGTTTTGGTCCAAATGTTTCACACAAAACTTGATGATGTTGCCACAATGTGTTCAAAAACATTTTCACAAGAGGTGATTACCGTCCACAACTATACTCAACAGAATGTGCTCAACATGAGTGCTTATAAAACTGCCTTTAAACAGTTCTCAAATGTATTCAAAATTCTTGAAAGTTGTGCCAAAACAATGCTTCAGACAGTTCTTCAAAGCAGCTCTTAGGTTTGTGAAATCACCCTCCTTGCTGCTGATAGAGTTCTCAGTGCTATAGCTCATTGTTTATTCTCAATTCTCCCTTGAGTTATTATTCTACCTTTCATATACTCAAGAAGCTGAGTGATCTTAAACTTGGCATGCCATGTGGCAGTCTTCCTTTGAATGATATCCACAGTCATTAACTTCACTTGACTGTGCATTGTTACCTTGTTCATCCTCCTGTTCACATAACTCTTTAGACTACTTGCTTTCATCAGCTGTAGGTTGTTCTTTCCTTTTCCAAAGTCTGATGACCTTTGTTCGGAGCAAAGTAAGTCTTACAATCAAATACCAACAACAGTTGTTTTCTGAAGACACTTTTGTCAAACATATCCAAGGCTGGAGAAAGCCATCATTCAACAAACATCCAGTAAATTCATAAAAGGTAAGCATGCATCAATGACAACTACTTAAAGCTGCTTCACCATATTGCGCACCCTATCAACATGCCAACATCATCACTTATTAAACTTTATCCTTGCCTTACATTAGTTTTCAACTTCAACCAAGATCCTTGGACCTATTTGTACTTGGAGAAACCACCATTTGCTTTTGAGTTCGACGTCCAACATCATGAACTCAAGGTCTGTCCAAGCTCTTTTAGAGGACCTCAAATTTGGCTTGCCCTATGGCAGCCATCATCTCCTTTTGTGCATTGATCCTCAACCTCATTTAGATCTAGCAAAATGTTTTTCTTCACCCATACCTAGGAAGGTCCTTGGTTGTGGATTTTAGTCCTTTGATCTTCAACACTTCTTGCACTGTTTTCCTTCCAAAATTTACTTGATCTTCTTGTTGGTGTGTATGAAGAGCTCTTCCTAGGTGGACTCCTTTGACTTGGGCATTCTTGAGCTTTTTGATCAAAGTTAGAACAAGAAAAGCAATATCCATCAAAACTATTTTCATACCTTGATGTTTGGCTTGGAGTTGTCTTTCTTCTTCCAAATGAATTGCTTTAATGAGTGGGAGCAAGTTCATGAGTCATTAGTGATCTTCCAACTTCTTTGTTGTCATGTGTAGGTACATAAGGAGCTATGCTATCTTCCTGGGAGTCCTGGGAGGATGTGGATCCAACTTCAGGAGTCTTGGGGGACCAAGTGCCTTCTTCCAATTTATCTTCTACCTTTTTATACCCAAGGCCAGATTTGTCAAGTGGAGACCTTTGACAATCTAAAATTTCATCTAGGATAGCTGAGCTGTGTTGGAACTTGCCATATGCATCAAAATTTTTATTTTTCCTTCTCAATTCAACTACCTCCATTTCAAGCTTTTGAATTTCCTTCTGCTTTTCATCCAAGTGATTTTCCAATACTTCTTCTATCTTCTTGGCTTCTTCTAGTTGAGTCTTCAAGCCAATATTATTTATTCTTGTCTCTTCAAGCTCGTTAGAATCTTCAACAATCTTTTCTTGTTCTTTTCTTAGTTCAATTGTTAATCTTCTAACCTTAAGATTTTGATCATCTAGCTCACCTTGTAAGCTTGTCTTGAGTAGGTCCATGGTCTTCTCTTTTTCTTCTAGCTGGATCTTCATAGTTTCAGCTGAGTCTTGAAGTCTTATCATCTCATAAATGAGTTTACAAGACAACTCCATTGACCTCTCATGGTACTCTTCAATGAACTTCTCAATCTTCCTTTTAAGCATCCGATCATGCTTGATATCTTTCACCTTAAAAAGGTTTGCTAGAAGATTCTTCTTAGCGTCTTCAAGGGCATTTTCAAAGTTATCATAACCAAGATTACTGAGATCAGTAACATTCTTACCTTCATTAATATCTGAACCCTTTTCTTCCATTTTTTCTTGCTGTATATCTTCAGTGCGTTTAGTCTCCATTTCTTGATCATGTGCCTTTTGGTATTCACCTTCTAGCTTGAACCACAAATACTTGGCTGATGTGTGTTCTCCTAAACTCTTTTTGACCGAACTTGAGAGTCCATCCAAAAGAAACTTCAATGCAATGGAGTTGTTCTTCTCGACATCTTTTTGAGTAGCTGACTTTGTCTTCTTGTTGGAATGAACAGGTGGATTGATCACAATCTACCATGCTCCAAATTTCTTCAAGTAAGCCTTCATCTTGCTCCTCCAACCAAAATAATCTTTCATATAAAAAACTGGAACCTCATTGTTTGAAATTTTTGTTTGTGCTTCCATTGTGTCTTCTGATTTCCTTCATGCTTGTTAGGCTTATGTTGAAGGCCTGCTTTGATACCAATTGTTAGACACAATGGCTCACTGAGGGGGGGGGGGGTGAATCAGTGAGCATACACTTATACAATTTTCAACTTCTTCAACCTCTAAAACTTATATCATCATTTTGCAATCACATCAATATCACATTCATCAATAAACTAAGTACATGTCATTTATCAACATCAATACATCACGCAAAGAACAAGAGACAGAAGGTATAATCTTTGTAATCTTTTTGTATTTATTTCAAACGGCTGCAACCGTGAGGCAATTCAGCACCTACTGAATACAAAGAGCACCAACTCCTTATCTAGGACCCTGCCTAGGTTTCTTGGTCCCTGCCAAAAAGGGTTTGAGGTATCATAACCTCAAATGCAAGAATTACTTGCATTTACATTACAGTGTACATCACAATCACATCATCATATCAATAATCAATAAATAATCAAGCACTGCTTCATTTCAACTCTGTGCCCAAAACATCATCATCAAAATATGTCATTACTGTCATCAAACTTCAACCATCATCATATCTTATCATTTAGCATTTTGTTCAGCATTATACTCATCCACAGATGTCATCTAACTATCCATCATCTTCAGCACTAAATATGACTTCAAATATATCTTTACTCCAGCATTAGTTCAACCCAGAAATCAATGATAAAAGAATTTATATCATCATTATGTCCTTTAGCTTGCTGCCAGCATCATGTCTTCATACACATCATCACCATGTCTTCATCTAGCATAACATTAACATTATGTAGCTCCAAACATATCATCAAACAGTCCTGGAATTCATACTGTTCAGCTTCATCAAATTCTTTCCATTAGCAAGCTATCACCATCATCATGTCTACAATCAAAGATCAAATCACTTGACAACTAGAAGTAGCAATCACCCCAAATAGCATCATTTGTGTGTTAAACTTCTACCGTGGCTGCCCGAATTTCAAACCATATAAACAACACTTCTGAGTAGCTTATACACCAAAAATTAGGGCTGAAAGTCAAGCTTAAAAATCAGTCTTAACCCTCTGTGGCTGTAGCAGTCCACTATACCCTGTCTAACCTGTCAACTGTGCTGTAGCAGCCACCTGAAAATTTCATCTGTGCTAATCTGTAGTTGTTGTTCTGCTCCTACTGCTGCCCCACGAATTTAATCAGTAAACAGGCCGAATTTCCTCAGAGACAGTCTGTATAACCCACGAATTTTGCAAAGCTAATCCGAATTTTTCAGAGCTGATCCGAATTTTCTTTTTGTTTGAGTGAAGTGCCACAGTATATTTATACTGATTTTTGTTATGAATAATTTTTTAGCCTTGTATAAAAACAATTTTTATTTATTTTTATTAGCTGAGCCGAATTCCCCAAGTTTATCTCATCAATAATTAAAAAGTTTATCCTCCAATGTTGGGTTTACTTGTCCTTTGAAAGGGCATATAATAGTTCTCATACATTGTTTTATTTACATGCTTGTTTTGATTTGACAACCATATCAAAGATCACGTTAGGAACTTAGGGCTTCCTCATTCCTTTTGTGAGCTTCTACATTATCATGTTCAACATCAAAGGTTTCATGAAGCAACTATAAGAGCAAGGGCTCCATCATACATCAAGTGTTTTACATAATGGCATTCTTGAAGGTTCAAGAGCTTCAACATCCATCATAATAACAAGGAGCCAACTATGGGTACTAAAGACCCCAAAGTTAAGGGTAACAATACCACAAAGACTTGTGGGTCAAAGAATAAGGTGCCCACAACCAAGTATTTAAAGAACAAGGTGCCCACAACCACGTCTTCCTCAAAATAGGCATAGTCACTTACATCCATAAGAAGACCATCAAGGGTATCAAAGATCTTCTTAGGCATTATTACCATCTCCAAGGGTTCCATAAGATCATTAACTCACAAATGACCACAGAATGGGTCATTTGCCCACTTTGGTGTTCCAAAGCCCAATCATGCCATGTCATTAATATTTAGCTTCATACTCCATACCATCCACTTAGATTATTCCTTTGTCATTAATGGTTGATCATCAATGACAACCTATGCTCAACAACCTTGATCGAGTTCCACAGCTTTTTGGGCCTTGCTAATTCTACCATAGGTTTGTGTTGGGGTTCTCTCATGTCCCTTGGCCCTTAATCCAAGTGACCAAGGGTAGATCTAAATCCAATTTCACCTAGTCGAGGTCACAATAGAAAGCATTCGAGGATCTGAAACATCACCTTTGCTCAACACCAATCCTCACTCTACCATACTTGCAACAACCATTCGAGATTGAGACAGACACCTCGAACTATGCTATCGATGCAGTCCTCACTCAACAGGGACATCCAGTGGCATATCACAGTGAGACACAGTCTGATACTGTTCGTAGATATCCCACCTATGACAAGGATATGTACTCCGTTGTGCAGGCATGCCGACAGTAGAAGCAGGATATTCTTGGGAAGGAAAATATCATCCACAGTAATCACAAGCCCTTGCAAATAATGTAGACACAAGGAAAGTTACAAAATGACTGCCATAAGAAGTGGTCCACATACTTGTAACAATTTAATTTGAACATTAAGTATAAGAAGGATAGCATGAACCGTGTTGCAAACTGCCTCAACTAACCCTTGGTTGTGGCACTAATTGTGGTCCTTAACTCTTGTGGGCATGAGACCTCCCGATGGCCCCAATTATATAGTAGTGACCTTGACTTTGTTGCTACATATCAGACACTGGGAACTGGTGAACAAGTTCCATATTTTCACCTCTAGGATGCAATTTTGTGCTATCTGGACCATCTTTGTGTTCCATGAAGCGAGCATGCAAAGCTAATTTGGTAGGCACACTACAACCAGGTGGACAAACACTTCGGCATGGAGTATTTCTATTGGCCAAAACTCCGACAGGACGTCAACAGGTATATTCAATCGTGCACTGCATGTGTCGTCGCTAAACCTGCCTATCCCGGACAAGCTTTCGGAGTTAGTCTCAATAGATTACATGTCAGATTTTTCCTCCACGAAGCATGGTCACATCTGTGTTTTTGTGGTTGTCGATCGGTTCTTTAAGATCACCATTCTAGCATCATGTAAGAAGAATTTCATATCTAAATCCACTACTAAGCTCTTCTTTGAGCGTGTTTGGGTTCCTTTAAGGATGCCATGAACCATTATTTAAGATCGGGATAGTAGATTCCTTAGCACCTTTTGGTCCTGCTTATGGTCTCTAATGGACATTAAGCTGACCAAATCAACTTCCTTTGATCCCCAAACAGATGGATAGACATAAGTGGTCAATGAGATGATTGTGTATATCCTATGCATGTACAACTCCAAACATCCACGCACATGGGATGAGAGCCTTCCATATGTTCAACATAGTTACAACAGAGTCCTTCATAGCTCTATTGGTCACATCCCCTTTCAGGTGTGCTTGGGGTTCTAACCATTGGATCCCAATGATGTACATATACCCATTGCATCTACCGAGGATGATTCATCCCATGCTTAGGCCGAGGAAGATAAAGCAACCAAATTCATTGAACAGATCCAACACATCCAACAACAGGTTCATGATATAATGCAGAAAGTCAGTACCAAGTACAAACAATGACATGACCAACATCGGGTTCCAGACAAGTTTCAAAAGGGGGATAAGGTGTGGTTTCATTTGTAGAAGGAGCGCTTTGCATGCCCCCACAGAAATATCGGGCCACTCCGATATGATCCCTACACCATCATGAAGGCTGTTGTTGAGAATGCTTTTGAATTAAATATTCCCCCTTTCCTTGGTTTGCACCCAATATTTAATGTGGAATTGCTTCGAACATATTTTCCACCTCTTTTGGACTCCTTCGAGGTGGCCGAGCATTTGGCCCCTGCAGAACTCAATCTAGACTTCATTAATATTTAGCTTCATACTCCATACCATCCACTTAGATTATTCCTTTGTCATTAATGGCTGATCATCAATGACAACCTATGCTCAACAAACTCCCCCTTTTTCATTGATGGCAACATTTCCACAATTTCTCTCCCCCTTTGACATTAATGACAAAGGGTGCCATACCCAAAAAAAAAAGTTTTCTTAAGTACCTTCTTGAGATCAAACTGAGATGTCTGCTATACTTCACTTCAGTGACTTTAATTGCTCCTCATGTGATAATGATGATAAGGACAAATCTCTACTTCTCCCCCTATTAATGATAAAGTCTGCTTCCTTTGATGATCACTTTGTTTGAAAAACTTCGTCTGAAGCCTTCTTATGTCTGATTTTGAACTACCCAGAATTTGCTGTCAATCTGATGTTGTTGCCTTTTCATGTTTTTTATAGCTAATTTGGCATAATACATGTTTTTTTAATATATATGCGTCAAAATATATTTAAATATGTATTATATAAAAACGCTCCCAAAAGGGAAGCTTTTGAAAATTTCGCTTTCCCCTTCCAGTTCCCGCTCTGTTCCGTGCTCCCAACAACATAGGTTCTGTCCACAGATCCAGAAGAAAAGAAGGGCTACTCAACTCGCCCGGTTCCAAATTTAATTTTTGACCTAGCTCCTGCTAGGGTTTCTGCAACAAATTCCAGGTTTTTGACCTATTTCTGAACCAAGGTCAAGATGGTTGTTGGACTCAGAGTAGAAGGCATTGGAGGGAGTTTCAAACTTCCGATCTTAGAAGAGTAGCATGCTCATGCTCCTAAATAAACATGATCTCAAGGATCATATACTAATTACTAAAAGATATGCCAGAGCCAAAGGTAGCCCAAGAGAAAGCAAGACACAAGAAGAATGAAGCCATAGCAGAATCTTTATAAGAATGCATTGAATAAACTTTACTAGAATGAGAACCCTAGCAGAATCTTGGCCCTAAAAGATCAACTTCGCCAAGTGAAGTTCCAAAATGATGATTCCGTTTCTTCTTATTTCTTGAAGATTGTCCAAATCAGAGATCAACTAAAAGTTGTTGATGAAAGTGTCCCTAACAGAGATCTTGTGATGACATCTATGGGTGGAATTCCTTCAAAATGGAAGCCATTTGTGAAAAGAATATGTGCTTGTGGTCAATTACCCAGTTTTGATCAGTTTTGGTTAGAATGTATCGAAGAGGAAACAAGGTAGCTTGCCTCTACCTCAAAGGAAAAGGAACTAGTTCTTGCAACCGGAATTGGAAAGAGGAGAGGAAAGTGGATCAAGGGAAAGAAAGGCATCAAGTCAGTCCAAAATCCAAAGATCAAGAAGGATCTTTCTCACATTCAATGTTTCAATTGTAGAAAGTATGGCCACTATGCAAAAGAATGTACCTCAAAGCAGAGAAAGCACCATGCCTCATTTGTTGATGTTGACGAAGATTCTCCACAAAAGAGGTCAAGGAATACAGAAGATGATCTTGAGGATACTGTAGAAGATCGTCGAAAGGAGTACTTCCTCTAGTACACTCTATGAGTGCACCAATGATTGCAATATCAAGATGATGTGATTGTCATTGGTGATGTATGAAGATCCAGGCTACAGAAAGAAGATGAAGATCTAAGGACTCTTGTGATTTCTGCAAGGAGGCAAAGATCAAGAGGGAGCCAACAAAACAATAAAAGATAGGTATTTGTACTGTCATTTGAGTTATTCTTTAAGTTTTTGAATGTTTAGTTTAAAGGATAATGTTCACAATATTTACGTGTAGATATGTGATTCAATTTTCTTTTATGCATTTATATATGACTGAGATTGATGAACAATAGGCTCATGTAGTGCATATATGTGTTGGGTAAGTAGCCTATAGTGTTGGACAACAACCCATGAGCCCTTGTTGGAACTATTCTAGGATGAAACCTCTTTGTTGACATACTTGGAGCAGTGCACACTCTTGCTAGTATGTTCTAGTGGAGATGGAAGGCATCCAGATAATCACCACGTGTTTGGGATATGGATGGATGTTGTGCTGAAGCATTGGCCAAGATGCTCTGCATGAACTATTGCATTGAAATGTCAATATGATTTGATTGAATTTCATGATTATGCAATGTTGGTAACTAATTACCTGAACTTGATTGGGAAAGATCATATGCTATGACCTACAAGATACTTGTTCCAAAGAACAAGTGATAGCTATTCAACAAGAGGACAAGTGATGGATGTCAAGGTCCCGTTGAGTTCTATGTGGACTCCTGAGTTTTGTGTGGACTCCTTGTCCTATGCGGACTATGGTTCTATGTGGACCAATATGACTTCTGTGTGGACTCCTGAGTTCTGTGTGGACACCTTGTCCTGTGTGGACTATGGTTCTATGTGGACCAATATGAGTTATGTGTGGACTCCTTGTCCTTTATGGACTGTGGTTCGGTGTGGACCAATATGAGTTCTGTGTGGATTCCTTGTCCTGTGTGGATTGTGGTTTTGAATGGATCTGACCATGTACCACCAGTTGATTGGTTCCTTGTTGTACATGGTTAATACCAAGGCCAAATGTCTATTATGTAGTGAACGCATTGAGTCAGCACATGGTTGAGCTAAGACAAGTACATTGGATAGTAGCTAAGCATGTGCTGAGATATCTTCGCAATACAGTTGGTTATAGATTGAGATGTTGTTTTAGCTTGGGATCGGCTATGGTTTCTTGGTTCAACAAGAAATAATCTTCTGTGGCACTCAGTACAACAGAGGAAGAGTACATCGCAGCCAATGCAACTAGTAAGGAAGCAGTATGGCTTCAAAAATCTACTTGCAGATTTGTATGGTCATGAGCTTGAGGTGACAGTGATATTCTACGATAACTAAAGCTGTGAAAAGCTCTCAAGAGAACCCTATGTTCCATGACAGGTCCAAACATATTGAAATCAAATCACTACATTGGAGACAGTTCAAAAGGGAGTCGACAAGCTCCAATATATCTCCACAGATGAGCAAATTGCAGATATCGTTACCAAGCCTTTACAAAGTTTGCATACTTCCGCGAAAGGCTTGGGGTGGTGGAGATTCCCTTCCTCGAGAAGGGAGATTGATGACCAACCGAGACTTGTGCCTGGATACTTTGTGGAGTGTATCCCTGTGTGGGATGGTTCCTGTGTGGAATGCTCTCCTGTGTGGAGAGGACTCCACTGTGGTGTGTATCCCTATGTGGGATGGTTCTTATGTGGAACGTTCACCTGTGTGGAGAGGACTCATTTGTGGAGTGTATCCCTGTGTGGGATTGTTCCTATGTGGAACGTTTTCCTGTGTGGGATGGTTCCTGTGTGGAGAGGACTCCTTTGTGGAGTGTATCCCTGTGTAGGATGGTTCCTGTGTGGAGAGGACTACTTTGTGGAGTGTATCCCTGTGTGGGATGGTTCCTGTGTGGAATATTCTTTTGCGTAGAGATGATTCCTTTGTGGAGTGGACCCCTGTGTGGGAAGTTCACCTATGTGGAGAGTGCTCCTATGTGGAGTATGGGCCCAAAGGGGCGGACTAGTTGTAGTCATCACCGCCTTACAGTTGTAATGACTGGTAAATTGGAAGAAGTGTCTTCCTAGCAGTATAGCCTCCCTTCGATTTGAGATCGATAAAGTGCTTGGAAGAAGTGTCTTCCTAGGGAGTGTGGCCTCCCTTCAGTTTTAGACTGATAAAGTGCATGAGGAAGTAATCCTCTTTGGTCTAGGATGATCAAGTTGATTAGATAGATCATATATTATCTTTGGAAAGATGATGTGGTTCCACTGGGGAACAATTGTTCTGGTCAGAAGGACTTGATCAAAAGAGACCTTTTTTATGATGACAAGATGTACAAGACAAGCCGTGATGATCACATGATATCCCGATGTGTTCCAACGTGATGATATCTCTTATTTCTTGTATCTGATTTACTTGTACTTTGTACTGAATCTCTGAATAAGAAAGGTTGGCTGGGTTTTTCCCGAGTTTGGGGTTTCCCAGTGTAAACTATTTTGTCTTGTGTTTCTAAGCATCGTTATTCTTTCAGTGATCCTTATGTCTAGTTAAAGTCAAAAGAGATGAAAATTATACTGCAGTATTATTAAAAATATAACAAGTTATTGGCCCACTCCACGCTTCCGCTGCGAAACTTCGGATGGCTCATTAAAATCTAACAAATATCAACCAAGCCCAATCTTGTTTACCATATTTGTTAGGTTTGAGAATGAATCCAAAGTATTGAACACCATCTTCCATCTTGTAACATTCAAATGGAAAAATCCTTCGCTAAAAACGCCTCTAGTTTTGAAGGAGATATAGTGAATATTTTCTCTCATTGACTTCCATACCTGTATCCCTACAGAAAAGGGAAGGAGAGCTCGCCAAACATTGACATTCCACCACAGATTGGAAGCAGAAGAGGAAGATATCATGAACAAACATGAGATGGGTCAGGTTTTCATGTTTTCATGGCCACTGTAGGACACCCCTAACAAATTACGCCTTGAACATTCAAAGAGCAGAAGTCTACTCATACCTTAAAGCACCAGTAAAACGAGATAGGGTGAGTGAGGGAAACCTTAACGCACACCACAAGTAAAGGAAGATATCATCAACGAACATGAGATGGGTCAGGTTTTCACGACCATTGGACACCCCTAACATATAATGCCTTGAACGTTCAAAGAGCAGAAATCTACTCAAACCTTCAACCACCAGTAAAAAGAGAGAGCGTGAGAGAGGGAAACCTTGCCGCAAACCACGAGTAGATTTGAAGAAGTCCAACCACTATCCGTTGATTAAAAATGCGAAATTGGAGGAGACCACACATGCCATTATCCAATTAGTCAACTCCAAACTAACTCCAATGTGTAGAAGAACAAGTATGATAAAGAGATAGGTAGCTTTGTCATAAGCCTTCGAGAGGTCGATTTTTAAAGCTGCGACTCTTTGATTTTGAATTTTGATGGAATGTATCCCTTCCTAAGCAGATCCAACCGCCTAATGGATAAGATGACCATTAAGAAAGCCAAATTGTTCCTGAGAAATATACCTGGAAAGGATAGGCTCTGTGGACAACAATGATCTTGGCTATGGTTTTAGATACTCTATTGCAAAGAGAGATGGGCCTGAAATCGGCAAACGATGTCGGATGATCCTTTTTAGGAATTAAGGCCATAAAGGTAGAATTTAGCGAACTAAGAATGGAACCCAAGATCCTAACCTCTTCATCCACCTTCAAGAGATCATCCCCCAAGAGATCAAAAAAGTCAACAAAAACTTCAAGGGGCCAACCATCTAGACCAGAGCTTTTGTCTTGTTGGAAAAGTATTAGAACAACCGAGATCTCTTCCAAGGATACTCGTTGATAAAGTTCTTCATTCTCTTCTTGGTCAACCATCAGAGGGAATTTTCCAATGACCTGAACTATTGTCAATTTCTTACTTCTCTGGATCCGAATAAAGCTCCTTGAAGTGATTCATAACAAGTCCTGCTATATTGTGGAACCCTTTCACTGATTGACCTTCATCTTTTTGAATCTCCCAAATCGAATTTGAAATCCTGCAATGCTTTACAAAGTTTTGAAAAAACCTTGTATGTTGATCCCCTGCCTCAAGCCACAAAGTTCTACTCTTCTGTCTCCATTCCATCTCGACATCACGAAGGAAATTAGATTTGATTTGTTCTAAAGAAGCCATTTCCTGCCTAACATCCTCTAAAGGAAAACTAATAGAAGAGGATGCATAAAGAGATGTTAGACGACTTTCGATCTCCATGAGTTTTGGCAACCTGGCTTTTCGTTTGTCTTGGTTCCATTGAATTAATGTTGCTTTTAGTTTACGAAGAGAGGCATAAAATTGAAGAGTAGCTTTGGATTTGACCCTATAATTTACTATAACCCCTGTTCCTTTACTATCTGCTGAACATCTGGGTCAGACGACCAAGAGGAATTGTACTTAAAAGGAGTTCTTGATTTAGCTTCAACCCTTCCTAATTCCAAAAAGACGGGAAAATGATCCGAGAAACAGGATGAACCAACCCAAGAATGAAAAATATCGAAATCAAGGAACATATTATCATGCATAAAGAAACAATCAAGACGTTTAGAAATACCTTGTTCCTCGACACGCTTATTGATCCAAGTAGGTTGTGGATCGATGGGATAGGTTGATAGATCTATCCTTTACGAGCATCAGCCTCAAGCAAAATGCACGCCACTGATTTCTTCTGGGAGGTAAAAAGGTCTGCATCAACAACCATAAACTTATCAACTACATCCCCTATCGCCTTTAGACCTACCCGAGACCAAAATTCCAAAGGTAAGCAAGGAAGTTGAACCTAGTTTGGGAAAGATTCCAAGGATCAAATAAGGGATGTCAATGCTTCAAAACAAGAGGGGTTTTACCCAAACTCCAAACTCAATGCAAAATTTTCTCTGCTTCAGCTGGGTCTCTAAACCCAAAGCCTATCCATCCCCTCGCCAGCCAAGAAAGGTCCAACAAATTGGAAAACAAGGGCATCAAATTCTCCTTAATCCAGGGATTCAATTCAACCTTTGAGACCCTTCTACAGTAAAATTTTCCAATTAATGTTTTCCCCGAGAGTCTACGAATATGTTTTTTCCAACCACTAACACGATCCCAGACCCTGTCGAACCCAAGACTTTCTTCTTTTTCTTGTTGGATGACGAAGAACCCTTTTTCTTAGATCGAGCTTCAAGGTCTATGAGATCCAATCTACTATCGATAAAACCCGTCGATCGAGCTTTCAAACCCTCAAGAGATTTAACAAATGCGCAATTATTCCAAGAATGAATCTGATTCTCATCATCGTTCGAAGTGGGAAGTGAGGGTCTGGAGTGCAAAGTCAAATGATCATGTGAGACGCTAGATCCATCCACATCCACCGACCAAATCTTCGAATGAGCCTGGAGCAGAGCATCAAAATATCCGACTCTTGGAGGGAGTCATCAAAATAATCTACAAGCTGACCACACCTCCTCCATACTGTGAACTAGATAAGAAATCACAGATAAAACCTGAAAAGAGAAACCCTATCATCCACCGCAACAAACCCTATCTTTGCCATCGCCATTTAATGACCTCAAATGTGTGTATATATATCTATATATTATACAAATAAAATTTATAGAATTTAAAATACTAAACAAAGAATCTCTACTCTTTATTTTTAACCACTACCTATTAGAAACTGGAGAATAGATCATAGGTGGTAGGAATCCAAATGCTGAGATTTTAGCCCAATATATTCGTCAAGTTGAAAGGTCATTTCAACCTCTATGGCATATTCATCCTTCATCATAGCAGAAAAGAGGAAATAAGCAAAAAGTTAGTGCAGCTGCGAGACCCATTCTCAGAGAGGATGGTACCATAGTCAGATAACTAGGGTTCCTGGTCAATTAACCAGGAAGAGTAAAAAGTAAGTCCCTAGAAGGTACCCTAGGGCCCCCAGTTGTCTCTCGGGGTTCTTGGTCGGGGACCAAGCAGGTTGATGCCATGGCAAAGTCCCTAGCAAATGGCTAGGGCCCCTATTGGTCTCTAGGTTATTCTGGTCTGCGACCAGACAAGTTCTTGGCCACGAGGACCAAGCAAATCCTGCAGGTTGAGACAGAGACCACCTGGTCTGGGACCAGGCAGATTCTTGGTCACGAGTACCAAGTAAATCCTACATGTCGTTGATCAACATTCAGTCTGGGATTGAAAGCTCAGCTTGGGGGTGAGGACAATTTTCCGAGAGAATGGAGGATCTGGTTAAAGACAAGGGGGTTGATCAACATGATTCAATCTGGGACTGAAGCTCAGCCTAGGGCTGAGATCCATTCTTTAAGAAGGGAGCATCTTGGTCAGTTAACCGAGATGATGATGTGTGATGTCCTCTTCTCCCAAGTCTTCGAGATGGTTGAGCTAGATGGTCTTCTCAAGGGACTGGCCACCCCTTGATGGAGTCACTAGCATTTGACCTATGGAGCAGTCTGGAGGACCACATGATCACATCATCCAGTGTGGACCTTCCTTATACAGTGACGATGAACTTTCAGTTGGTATGGAACACTTGTACATTTGAGAGAGAGATGATTGGTTGTACCACCCCACCTTGGTCCTTCCACCTTGTTGTTCTTGGTCTTGTGATTTGGAGGTTTAGCTCCTTGTCTTGTTCACCACCTTGATTTGTGGTTAGAGGGGTTATCTACCCACCTTGGTTTGTCTTGACACTTACCACCTTGATGTTTTGGTCTTATGGGTATTAGGGTTGATTACCCACCTATGTGGTACACCCTTTGGTCCTAGGGGTTGTGGGTCATGTACCCATCCTTGTTTTATGTTTTGACTAGTACCATGTGTTGGTCCATGTACCCTCACCTAATTAATTTATATGTGGTGGCTTGACCCTAGTACCCACCTAAAGACACTTTAAATATATTTTACATTTTTATAAGTTGTCTTAAGTTAACCCCTAATTGTTGGTACCTTCCTAAATTTAATGGTACCCTAAACATTTAATTTAATGATCTTTCTAGAAGTTTAAGATCCTATTTATTGAAGTCCTATTCTCCTCATTTGACAATCATCTTATCAACTTATCTTAGCTCTGTTTCTTCTGCTGCCTAACGTCAAGGGTTTTTTTTAGGAGATTATTGCTGCTGATTTCTCAATTGTTTAAGGCCGCCCACCTGTTGGAGACTACCTTCATCACACTCCATCAGATCTGATCTAAAATTACCACTGTAGGTTGACGTCAAGGCTCTTTTCCAGCTAGGGTTTGTTTAAGAGCTTACTGCTGCCATGGCTGAATGAATCGTGAGCCTTCTAATGACTGATCTGCTAACCTATGAGCATATTGAGAACAGCCGTGACTCTGTTCTGCTAGCTGAAGACTTGTTGGGGTCCGATCTGCCCTTTGTGATTGAGCCGTGAGCCTTGGAAGCCCTGATCTACCTCAGCTGAGGGTTTAATTGAGTTCAGATCTGCTATTTGTGTTCTTGGTCTGTTATCCATGAGTTTGTTGGGGTTTTGCCGAGGTCTGCCTTGAGTCCAGAGATGAGATCTAGCCTGCTGTCTGCTTATTAAGGAGGCCGTGATCCAGTGACCTAGTCTTAAGCTCTCAATCTGTCTGCTAGCAGCAAATTTGTGGAGGCCGTGAGGCTCTTAGATCTGATCCCGTCTGCTGTGTGAGCACCTGTGGAGGCCGTGAGGCTCTTAGATCTGATCCTGTCTGCTGTGTAAGCACCTGTGGAGGTCGTGAGCCTCTTTGATCTAAATCTGCCTGTTGACAGCTCATTTAAGGAGGCCGCGGGTTGTATGATTAGTTTGGTCTGAGCCTTGGTTACTTGTTTATGTTAAGACCTACCTTTGATCAGATCTACTGCCGTGGCATGCCTTTGACCAGATCTATATTATTGAGATTTGATCTATGAGCTGAAGTTTAACTGTGATTTGATCCCTTGTGCTACTTGCTTGAAGCTTTATTTTTTGTTTGGGGTTCAGACCTATTGTGCTGAGTCTTGTACTGTGTTTTGACTGTGATTGACCATCCCTGTTTGATTGTACCTCATCCCAGTCATCTCTCTCTCTCAGGTTTGTACTTACCCTCTAAACAAGGGTCAGCTTGTTCCAAGAGTTTGACTGGCATCTGAGAGGCACAGTCTTTTCTGAAAGTAATTTCTTCCGAGTATAAATAGGAAGGGTCCCACAGTCCAGGTAAGTACCCTAACTTAACCTTTTTATTATTAATTAGACATGCTATTGTTAATTAGTCTTCTACTGCTGATTACATGTTACTGAAAATTACTTTAACACGAGGACCTACTTGGTAGTGTTAAAGATGAAAGAGATGAAAATCATGTTTTAATTACTGTGTTTAGCTACAACTGTACTATTCTGCTTCAGTGTTAATTTGTTATATTTAATTTTGCATTAAAGTATATAAAAAATTTATTTTTCTGCATCAAACCCTAACCCTAACCAAAATTTAACACACTCCACCCAGGGTGACTCCACAATTGGATAAGGTAAATATGATAGGCCGTCTACTTTCAACCAAGATGCCTAGAGACAGTGTTGTGTGACAATACGTATCAACATTCTATTTGCAACTAACATCACAGAGGGTTTCATCTCTACTAAAGGCCCTGTTTAGCGTCCAATCCCATTGTTTTTACGTGTATGCCACAACCATGTACACATTTTTCCATTTTATCAGTAGCATACTGCAGTATCATTTTATACTTCTTTAGATTAATGTTTTAGCTTACGACACAGAGTAGGCACTCCCTCATTGATCATAGTAGGTACCGTACATGATAATATTCCACTACTTGCATTTGCTATTTAATAAATGGTCATCTATGGACATTAATAAAAATTTTACTACAAGTAGTATCATATATATGTTTAAAGACCTCTATCTTGCATTAAAACTCAAAGCAATTGTCACATCTTAGGGCTATGCAATGAGTCCATTAATCCAGGTTCTTTGCTTGCAATCTGTCATGATCCTAAGTTGGATCCAGATTTCAAGGCAACTGAATCTCCAGACTCCAAACATAACCTTCCAAAAAATATCTCAAGAATTAGAAAATTAAATCTCAAGAAAATGAAGGATGGACCAACAGTCCTCACTTTTTATGAAAGTGAGAGACTGCAGAGAAGAGAAACAATGAAAATAGAGAAAAATGAAAAGAGAAGCTGAGCAGTACCTTGACAGCTGATTCATTATTCAACTCCTTCAAATCCTCAAACTTCATTACCTGAGTAATAACTGCAGTGAATCAGCATCGATTTTGATATTTTTTCATCTTGCATATATATTTTCAGAAAAACACTATCAAAGGCTTCTTTGATTATAAGGTGTCTTTAGAGTTCATTAGTTTTCGCATATAATCATATAAGTTGTCCTTTGAAGTTCATACGTGGAGAGGTGTCTGCAATCAAAACATATTACAACTAATTTACAAGTTTAAACTGATTGCAAAATCTCACACATTATATAACAATTACCAAGACCTCAACTATAGGAACAATTACAGATCTTTATAAGTTTGCCATGTATCGTCTCAAATAATGCTCAATAAAAGCAACTTATAGCAAGCAGAACAGGCTTAGACTCACATAGAAAAATCATCATTACTAATTACTTAAATGCCTGTGTCCATGGTTGTTAGTGAAATTGACAGCTGTCAGGTTGGGTGTTCTTCTACAGGGTACATATCTTCTTCCATAACAAGGCAACTTAATGTGTTGAATAAAATGTGGCATCATACAAAGAGGCATATACTTTAACTTGTGCAGTTCCTTCAAATGGGATAACCAAACATTTGCTACACTAATCATGATGAGGTAATACCAGCATAGACACAAACAAATGCTGTAAAAATACCTCTGCACAAATAAATCCCCTTTCAAAATCAGTGTGGATGGCCCCTGCAGCCTGAGGAGCTTTTATCTGTTTTCTAACTTGCCAGCATTTCACCTGTAAAAATATTATAGCTTAGTGTAATGCTTTATGAACTATAATTTGCAAACTTCAAACAAGATATAAAGTGCCATACCGACAGTAGGCTTCATCAGGATCCACAAGAAAGGAAACTCCAAAGAGATCAAAACATTTATGTAAGAACAGATTAAAAAACAACAATGAAGCTTCAGGAACAGAAGTAATATACCAACTTTAGCGATGTACAACAGTTAGCAGAAGAGGCGGTGAAGGCATCACGGAATGATACACTAGTCACAGATACATCTACTTTGGACAACATTAAGAAATTTCAGGCGGATGTATAGAAAATTGATATGTCTACAAGGAAGTTAATCAGAGCTTTGAACAATTCACTAGTACATAAAGGATCTTCCATCTTTCGCATTTATTTTGCAGTAGTGAGCCCGATTTTCTTGTGTTGAGGAAAAATTAGAGGTCAGGGCATGTTGGGACCCCATTTTACAATGTTTTGAGTAATGCATCAGACTTTCTAGCACACCCCACTGCTCAGGATGCTTGGCTTGCCAGCACATTGGACTTGATAGCTCTAAATCTCGCCCATAAGCTTCTAGATCTGGAACTGAGCATAGCTTCTTTATGATCATATATGATATAAATAATATATAATCAGAGTTACACGTTGGAATGGATCATCGTGTAGTATATGTTGGTAGAAAATATTGGGCCCTTTCGAGGGTAATGTAGCGGACATAAGGAGAATGCACTGAGCTATTCTTATGGACATTAATGGAATTGGGCGTGATCTGGTTCCACCTTTTCTTTTATTAAGATAAATCGGAACTATATTATCATCTTAACTTATTCTAATTTGATGATATTAAGGTAGATCACACTACAAAAAGGATATTCATCTAAACATACAACTTACAACAACTAGACTTTTCCTTAATTCCTTTTCCAGATCACAGATCTTTAAATTACTAACAATGTGAGAAAATTTCAGGTCATCTGCATTCTTGTACATCAACTTTCATAGCATGTTGGACTACTTCCTTTTCAATTGATCTTGCCACTAACCAAATTTTCACATTTTCACAGTATATGAAATGTCCTTTAGGCATTGCACAGAACCTATGGCAGAAAAATATTCTATGGATGAGGAAATTAAACTGATATTCAATTGCCATTACTTTGTATACCAGTCATTTTTGGAAACTTGTCCCTAGGACAATCTAACAGTGATAATTACATAGATTACAGTGGCACATATGCATACCCATGCATAATACATTTGAACATATGTTTATCAGACATGATTCTCACACATAAGAGGTCTTCTGCAACTTCTTCATGTGTTTAACTCAGATGGAAGAAACCTTCTGCAATTTCTCCATATGCTTAATCTTATGAACCTTTTTAACACACGTCAGTTTACTAATATTATTTATGGATGGTATGAAGTATAACAACTTATCATGAACTCTTTACTTTGGCTTTTACCAAAATATTCATAAACAGAAGCCCAATAAGCAAGTACAGCCACCATATGAACCAAAGTAATGAATGCCAGTGAAATAATGACAATACCTATTTCTGTTATGCTAAAACATTACTTAGCTCTATTCTTCAACAGCATGTGATACTCCATAGAAATTTCAGCTTTACTCTTTCTGATGGGTTAGCTGCTCTTGTAAACTATTAACTATTTAAATTTTATGTTGATATGCACATGACCAGAACACAGTAAATGGGAAAATGAGAAGCACCTCATCTGGGCCTGCTGTGAAAAAGTATATGAGGTTTATGGCAGAAAAACCAGTCTTTATGATCTTAGAAAGAGCACTGCAACAAAAGAATAGCAACATGTTCAGAAACACTTCATATTGTATAACCTTGAACTTCAGAGATGCAGTGTATGTCAAACAGACATTCTCACATTTTAATATAACTTTTGATGTAGAAGTCCTACAAGTCATCAAATAAATTTAGAAAAATTAACTAATTGATTAGACATCCTATCCAAAAATTTAGTGTCAATGGATAATTACAAAATCCCAACAACATCCCTTTGTAAAATTTAAGAAATGACATAGATCCCCAAACCCCTAACCACCAAGAAAGTGTTTTTATCAACACTGGATGTACCTAGATGGCATGATTCGATTTATAATTGATTGATATACTCGCTAGTAGACAACTATCAGTACTTACTAGGACAAACAAGCCAAAATGGTGTTGGAGTGACAGAAAATAGTGCAATTGCCAAAAATTTAACTATCAAAATTGCTTCCAACACTACAGTAACAATGTTGACAACTCAAAAGTAGCAAAATGCATATAAAAAGCTGGGAACCATATATGGGACCCATCTTGTGTTGTCAAGGGATGTGTCCCACAGCATGTGTTATGTGTTTCCAGGGCAGGAACTGATATACCCCAAGGGGTGCATATGTAAGGTGTAATGCATATGTAATAGGGTAAAGGTAGACCATATATGTAAGAGGGATTGGAATAATAAAGGGAAACCTAAGTGCAAGGAGGAAAGGCACTAAGAAGATGGCATATATATCTTTGAGAGAAGATAGTTGTTACAATAATCAAGCCTTGGAACACTGATAACAATTTATGCCTCAAACATCCACTTAGGGTTTTCTGAAATAGAAATCAAAGTAACCTAGATCTCTACTCCAACCTCCTATTTATATTTGGCATAGTAGTAGGGAGACACCTCTCCGAATGACAGGCACATGTCCCAACTATTGAGAGAGGTCTTTGGGGTTGCGAGAAAGATCTACCTAAAGACAAACAACATCTCTTGCTGCCTCCCCACATTTCCTGCAATCTCGACATCTCCCATGATTTTTTCATAAAAAGACATTAAAAAAGGCAAAAATCTCAATAAGAAAAAGAAATAAGCCCACCTAAAGGATAGACCTCACAACCAAAATCGCCTTGGAGAAGTAGAACATAACTATTAATGACAAAGACCACTTTGTATCAATGAGATGGCCTTGGTGATCTATCTACATTACAAATGAGCCTCAACAACATTGGACACTCGGAGAGCATTGAATTCTTGGAGAGCATGTTGATGGAGTACTTACATTTACAAAACGTAGACAGTGAACCTTGCCCAAATGAAGTAGATATTGAGATGGCAACCTGATTTTTTGCTATAACATTGAAGTGTTTAAACTTTAACGCTATTTAACTCAGATATTATCTTTGTAATAGACGATAGTCTTGACTCTTATTGGACATGTATGTCTTTGATTGAGCCAAATTATTATGACATAGACAATCATACAATGTTTATTGTTTATTATTTTATGATTTTAAAACTATGTTGCACGAAACTCCCAAAATGCCCACGTACCAGTATCGGAAACTCGCAGAAACTCAAACTTCTCGAAAACTTGTGGGAAACCTCCAACGGTCCACGAGCGGCTTGGGACACATAGGAAATCTAAAAAACCCTAGTTTATGGAAAATGAAAGCAAAATTTACCTCGAAATCATTTCTAAACCTACCTACAAATTAACTTCTCATTGTTATTTTATTGTGAGATAATGTGTTATTCAAGAAAATTTTATATATATATATAGATATATATATTGCGTTTTCCTTAATGCACCCATTTTTGGGGGGTCATGTTTCCAAGCGTTCCCGTTTCTGAAACTTGTACATGTTTCCACGTTTCATGCAACTTAGTTTTAAAATCTAAATTTTGAAACGTAAATTTGTATTCTTACATTTTACTTTAATTCACATCTCCTTTGATGTACCAATACACCCATGTCTCCCCATAACTAGATTTCAAAAAAAAGGTGTACCAATATGTGTACCCATGCTTTCTGACAACTATGATATTTAAGGCTTACCAAGTCAACCTGATGACTAGTTCAAGTGCCCTACATTTCCTTAATTTAGTCAACATAGACATACAATAGCAAAATCAAGGTTTCATTACAATGTAAGGGATCTTTATACCTAACAACGATGGAAACCCTTGGTTACCATTCATCATCCAATGGCTTTTGTTTTCTAGCCAACACGATTCCTTTACATGTCATGCCCAATACAAGCGTTAAATTGCTTCTATGGAAACAACTCTGCCAAGGCCACCTTTTTTTATGGCTATTGTAATACTTGCATCGTTATGCTCTCAACAAGCATCGTCTGTTGCTTTGATGTTCTCTAACAAGAATTGTATATTTTAAATCTTAACGACTTCCTTTTAGAATTAAATATCAACTTTAAACATTTCAATACCCTTCCATACTTCTGTTTTTATTGGCATCACATCTTCATCCAACCCTAACACTCAACTATCTCCAACCAACACAAGTTTGCAGTGCTAACATTGATACTATGTAGGAAATTAGGGTATACAAATCCATATACAATGGCAGAGAAAGAAAACAAATTCTATGTTTTATTGATAATGTAGCAACAACATATCTCTCTCTCACTTGGAATAGCTTCTACACCTTTAAATTCTCATCTTCTCTTCATCTCACATGCACACAAATCATCATAGGTGTCACTACTGAGACTTGCAAGGGTCGATAAAAGAATCAACAAAACCAAATCTAACCCAATTTTTTAAAAAGATTCCTCAAGTATGCTAGAGAGAGATAAGTTTAGTGCAATAGAGAGAGTGCATAGGCCAACCAAAAGTGTTGAAAAACATAAATACACAATCATAAGAGAGAATGCCAAAATTAAGTACCCTTAGCTTTTAACACTTTGTCTTTATTAAAAGATGGGATTCTGCAAATGAGAGCTTCGATTGTGTATTTATACACACACAAGTGAGATTCTACAAACAACAAGGTTCATATGGTTGTCGGCTTTTAGAGATTAAAGAATGTTGGAATCGATTTAGTACTAAGAGGAGGGATGAATCAATATTAGCGCAGTTATGAGCAATTTTTACCTTCTTTAAAAGATTAGTCTTAACTTAATCTTGATCTTTAGTTATGCATCCAATATAAACAAAATCATTCACCCATATATGCACCAAGACAAAGAAAACAGAACACACGGGATTTTTGACGTGGAAACCCAATTGGGAGAAAACCATGGAATGCTCTTTTATAACAAAAAGAATACATTCAAGGAAGCACCAACTTCCTGTATTTACCAGCACCAACTGGAAGGAGGCACTGACCCCCTGGTTTTACAGGCATCGACCTGAAGGAATCTCCAACTCCCTCTGTTCTTTAGCACCAACTAGAAGGAGGCTATGACACCATGCTCCTTGCCTCGTCCTACCGTTCAGATATCCAATATATGATTCTCAGTTACTGAACTTCCAACTCGCGCACACTTCTTATCTTCTGATATTAGTTCTGTTGTGCGCTATCTTCGTATGCAGAGGATTCATTGTCACTGTGCTGCATACATCACTTGACTTCTCATTCCTCTCAATTATACACTTTTGTTGAAGTCTTACTTCATGTACTGTGTGCTTGTTGATTCTATAGTCTGTGCTAAGGTATGCTCTATCAATCTACTACTATGCAACTGACTTACCAACTGATACTGTGCTTTCAATTGATAGTTTGATGCTCTAAGATAATGCACCAGTAACAGATGGAACTGCACACTCACTGATGTGTCCGTTTTGTTTAAGTGCCACAGTCTTATAGACAACCTGCGACATGTTGTGCATCAATTGATTCGTCCTTTCAATTTAACGCACTTGTCTCAAATCATCCTCATCATGATGCGCTTACTAGATCATGTTGTTGCTCTATTGTTGCGCATCAAATGGAGTTTGTTCCTCTGCACACTTCACTTTAGTTTTCATGCATCAACTAAACATCTGCGCATCACTTGATATACTTCGGTTCTGTCTCTGTGCTACTTCCTTACAAGTTTGCGTGTTGTCTGCAATCATGTCATTCAATATTCATTTAATTGCACATACTTCTGTGTTTCTGCCTTTTAGTATTTGCGCATCCATCATAGATCTACAACATCATCTTGCGCACCATCAGCTGTATCATTCCTCTGTATGTGCGCACTCGGTTCCTCGCTACATCATGTTGTTCAGTCCTCAAGCCCTTGATGCCCCGAATATAAATCTGTATCTTCCACTTGAAACTCTATGATCTCGCCATCAAGCTTACTTCAAATCTCCAACTTGCATCTCTATTTATAGATGTTGACCACGGATTGTATGTCCACAAGTTGGTTGTGGCATGCCTTCTTCCATACTTCACGGTATGCGATTTTGCCACATGTCATCTTATGCGTTGCTGATGTGTCATCCTTTGTGGGTCTTGCGCATCCATGGTCCACAACTTAGTGGAACTTACACCATGGTGTACTCTTACGCTCTTGATGTACCATTGCTTTGAGGTATATGCGCATCCTTGCTCTTCAACTTGATGAGTCTTTGACCCTTATCGTACCATCCTTGTGGGTGTTGCACTCCTAATGTATTAATGCTTTACAGAATCTACGCATAAACTAACTTCTACTTGGTGGGACTTTGACCCTTGCAGTACCATTACGTGTGGGACTTGCGCATCCATTGTATCATCGGCTTGTGGAATTTGTGCATAAACAACTTCAGCTGCTATACCCTTCTTGGAGCATATTCTGATTGGCAAGACTTGCGCACTTTCAGGACTATTCAGTTTTTTACAATTTGCGCACTCATGATCTTTGACCAAGCAATGCTTGTGCACTCCAGAGTAGAGAGTATGACTTGGTGGACTTGATATTTGCGCTGGTACCACATGTAGTAGGATACATTGCTTATGTGCTTCTTTGAATTGGATTTGCATGATGTACCTTGCTTATGTGCTGCTTCATACTGATCATGCATGATGTATTATTGGCATCCATGTCCTTCACCATCTTGCGCATATACTTCTTTAAGCTGGCATAGAAATGTTGTATCCACTTTGACATCAGTTGACATCAATGACTCAAACTGAATCAATTGACATCCTCTTTGACATTAGTTGACATCAATGACAACCAAAGTTCAACAAAGAAGACTACTTTTTCCTCTTAGAACGACTTCTTGCTTGAGGACAGGATTACTGTAGATGACTTGTTTGATGACAAAAATGACTCCTAAATGTTGTATTTTCATAATCGAAGCTCTAAATCCATTTAAACTTCCTATGTTTTAGCAACATTCTGTTCAAAAGACTTTTAATATGATCAATCTCCGCACATATTTGAGCATATGTGAAACACACTAGAGATCATACTTTAAAAGCTACCCAAAGCATTCCCAAAATCTTTAAAGACTAAGGATGCCAAAATCGAAGAGGCATATTTGCAAGTTGGACCCAAACGAACATTTTCAATACGAACATAGTGGCGGAATCTAAGTCTGGAAGCCACTGGGTAATAAAGAGCTCCACTCTACCACAAAACCAAGTTCCCTCCTGAAAAAATATATGGTAATCATCATGTGTATAAAAGTAAACTACAAAGAAACTATGTTGCACAAGTTTCCGGAACATGGGAACGTAGGGAACGTGGGTACGAGTATCGGATACATCTAGAAGTTTCCCCAAAATTTGCAGGAAACGGCAGGATGGGAATGACAATAATATATATTAAAAAATTAAAAAATTAAATAATTAAAAAAACATGAGAACCGGATGACTTAGCTTATTTCTTATATTACAATTGTAACTAGAACCTCTTAGCATATGGAAATGGCAATAAAATCAAGATTACCATACACGTCATTGATTATATAAGGTAGACTCTTTCTAAAGTGGAAACTTTTTGAAGTTATAGTTCCTATATTTGTGGCTATATGTATAGAGTAAGTTTTCAGTTTTGTGTCAACTTTAATTAAAATGTATTAGAATATTATATGTTTACAAGACATTCTATGCTAGGTTATTTGCAAAGGTGTATAAATAATCAAATTTAAATTATTATAAAATAAAAATCAAGATAATTTTTATTTAAATGTAATATATGACTTTAGTTTTAAAGTAAGATTTAAAACTATTTTCAAATATTTAAAAGTTTACTTTTTTATTCATAAAGTAAATAGGAAAATATATAAATTTACTTTCTTTTATTTAATATATAAAAAGTCAAAATAGATTTACATTTATTATTAATTAGCGGTAATTGCAATTCAGCGTAGGGACAAGTGAATAATCTAGCATGGGCAGTAGACAGAGATCAATGCACCAACTCAACAAGGTAGCACGAAATAGACTTTTATTGCAACTTAGTTTTGTAGAGAAAAAATTACGAGTCAACCATGTAAAAGTATAGTTGTGAGGAAATAGGAATGTTGTTAACAATCTACGTCGCGATCATGAATGTGTGGAAGCTCCTAGTGAAGGAAATGCGCAAAAGAAGTCCCCAAGTTCCCAATTTTTTAGGGTAAAATTTCCCGATAAGTTCCCAACCATCCGGAACGGTTCCCACTGGATTTGGAAAGTTTCCTATAAGTTCCCAAGTTCCCTGGAACGTCGGAACTTCGGGAACGAGTTTCCTAAAAGCCAGGAGCGGTTCCCATGCTACATAGCAAAGAAACCTTTGGAACACAAACGAAGTTCAAAATGTCTGGTCCAATTGGAATAAATCTATTGACGCAAATCTGTTAAACATAGCCATAACCCATTAAACCAATAAATAACTGCCACAGATATAAGGGTTGAAAATAGTTCATTTTCCAATATATAAAACCTCCAAAGCAGACATCTTGTCCAATTTCTCAATAATATACAGACTTGGCATGACAAGGAGTTGTGTTGTTGTTGGAGATGCTTGGATCTAACTACATCCTTGTAAGAAACCAGGTTGGATGAAGAAGACACCCAAGATCCCACCACTCTTTCACATAAGTGCAATGATAAAAGAATAGTACAATCTTTGCAGATATTGTAATCAATCAACTCGGAAGAATCCTCTAGTTGCTTACCCACATAGAGTAGGTGTTGATTACCCACAAAGATCCCCGCTTTGAGCTATAATTTATGCATGAACGGTGCAATGGAATCAACAGATTCTGTTGATAAGGTAATGGTCTTTCCCTCTATCAATCTCACCAAAATTTTACAAATCTTCCCATAACAAACACACAGATCATAAATGGCAAGTTCGTATTTGGAAAACCAGATCTAGTCAAAACTCCTTTGGTCTGCCCAACATTTTGATATTCTATGTTGGATATATTCTGATCTCCCTCAGCTCTGTCGTAATCTGATCATATATGCTCTGCTCCACTATGAAATACTCAGATTTGCTTAAATCAACTCGTACCTATGTAGATTTGTTCACCTCATCGTGAGGGAGAGCAAAGGCATGTTTTTGCCAGATTCCAACCTGAGATCATTTTGTTGAGCTTTGACAAGATAATAACTTTAATCACAAGGAAAATCATGAGGGATGGCGAGGGTTACAGGGAAAACAAGAACATCGGCGTCCTAAAGACTGAAGAAATCAAATCTCTGTTTGCTCACAGTCACTGCAAACATTCGCCAAACACTTAATGCACTCTGATATTAAGTTTCTACAGGCATAAACAAATAACGGTATAACCACACATCTCTGGTAAAAATTTAGGCTACAACATTAAGTACTCATTTAAAAGCGGAAAAATAAAATAACAGCAGACTGTAATAAATCTCAGACAGGAATTTTTGGTCAAAATATGACCCTGGAAAAACCCCCACCCTCTGGGGGAAAAGCAATCATGAGAGAGATATATTGAGCTCCTTAGGAAATAAACAGAGAGTACAGCAGCATTCTTTTACATCAGAAAACAAACAGTACCTTCTCGGTTACTGTGCACAAAATTCAATCAAACACTGCCATAACAGGCCCTAACTACATTCTGGAAAACAGTGCCCAGATTTAAAGTAAGGGACTGTACTTTACAGCCTTTAACAAAGCAGAAAAATAACCTTGGAAAGTGTGCAAACAGAAGACAAAACTCAGCAGAAGTCACCTAAAAAATCATGCCCACTTGGCTGTCTTGATTTCTGTGCACTTAGGCTGCTGTACGGCCTCTCTTCACTGATGTACGGACCCAGTCTTTTCTGCTGTACGGAACAGTCTTTTTCCTGATGCAAACTTCACTGAAAAATGTGCCCTTCATCTTGGGAATCAAGCTCCTCTTGCTGCTGCTGATTTGTGCTGGAATCTCCAAGGGATGCATGCCCCTCACTCTGGAAATTGCGCCTTCTCTGACAGCCTTCTCTCCCTTTCCTTTACTCAGCTCAACTGCTCCTCTCTCCTCTAGAAAATCGAGCCACCAGCTCTTGCCTCCAACTCCACTTGGAATTCGTGCCACTCACTCTCCAACTCCACTTGGAATTCGTGCCCCTCACTATCCAACTTCTCTTGGATTGTATGTAAATGAAGTCTCATTAATGTCTTTTAATCTCTGAACTTAGGGTAACTCCCATGACCTTTCGACTTCTACAGCTAAGATTAGATCTTGGCCCTCAAGATCTAAGGCTGTGATTTAATCTCAAGATGACTTAAATCTCTTAAGTCGTGACAACATAAAAATCGCATCTTTTCGAAAAGTCACTCTTACCCTAAATAAATTAAAAAGCACACTTTATATTCTAAAGTCACTTTAATAAAGTACATCTCACTTTAAAATTATAAAGTCACATCATAAAGCACTTTAAAAAATACACTTTAATAAAGTCACTTAATGACATTTAATAAGACACCATCATCTCGGACCCCTGCACCTAGGCACCAGATGCAGGAATACCCCGAGCTACCAAAACTAAAAAAGACGAGGCCTATTTGCAGTCCCTACATCATTCCGACGCTCCCATGGTTTGATTTGAGCTGCCGAACATCATAGTTACTAATTTTTAGTCCCCATTGCCTGAAGAATGGAAGCCTAAATCTCAACGATACCTTGCAGAATAGGTGAACAAGAGATCGAATCCAATGCTCACCATCGCCTTCCTTCTGTTAAATAGCTAGCAAGATTGATAGTAGACACGAAAGACCTTTTTGATGAGAATGTTAGATTTCCTTATAGTGCACTTCTGCACTTTGGTCCTCATCCTTTTAGCAAGAGTCGATTGTTTTTTTAGGGCCTCCCAACACATGGCCAAACATGAACGCCTTCTCTCTATTATTAATTATGGGCATCAACACAATGGAGATAGTGGTTATGGTGATAATTCAACCATACAAGTTCTACATGTTACAATTGTTGGACCAAACCTTATTTATATTTACCACATCTGATCCGGATTTATGTGGGAACGAAACAAAAGATAGCATATACAGAATCATATACAGAGATATATTGCAAATAACACAGTGATACAGTAAACACATATTCTATTAAATAACGGAAATAGAACAAACTGTAAAATACAATAGCTAGAATGGTGGTAGCTATCTCTGAGAAGAGATGTGGCCGCTATGCTCATTCGTGCCAAGATGAATACAAAGAGAGGCCGAAAGGGCCTATTTATCATAAGCATGAGGGAAGGAATCCCAAACATCCAAAAAGCGAACCCTAGAAGATGAACCGTCATAAAGTTTGCGGCCCCAAGGTGGTTAGTTGAACAGTCAACTTCCCGGGGTCATAACTTTTGCATACGATCTCCGTTTGAGGCGCTCGGTAGCCCGTTGGAAAGGTCTATCCGAGATTTACAACTTTCGACTGGGCCCAAATGCATGCCGTTGGCAACCATTTGGTCCCCAAAATCGCCAAAAAAATGTCGTTTAGGGCCTCAAAATGGCTCTGGAATATCAGGACCCGAAAAACTGCTAAAAATAGTAATTTACCAAAATTGCCAGAAGACTGTTTTGAGCCAGTTGGAAGAGGTGGGCTGCCACCGATATCCATCTGGATCAACATCACACACGAGATATTAAGGTGGATGCCTCTAGATATTGTGATAAATCTAATCATATATACAAATTGGGGAAGACTCTTTCATTAAACCAAAATAAAGACCACTAGAGTAAACCTCCATATCACTCTAGGTTCATATCTCCAAGGCAAAAGGATCCCCATACCACACCTAGTTCTCAACCCACCATCAATAGTCAATGGGAGGAAGTAATGATATCTACTTCTTGTTATGTTTGCCAAATTTTGTATGACGCAAATATAACATTAAATATTGACCACTCTCCCTATTATTTACATATGATAGATGCTATAAGTGCATGTCGTCCGAATTCAGAGGCCCCTATTTTTCATGATTTGTGGGGGTGGATTTTACAAGATGGGTGAAAGATTTAAAGGAATTTGCCATTTGGGCAATGTTGGATAAAAACACGACGTACTATCATGTATGATCAATGAATTGATCGCAAGTCACACGTCAATTAATGTCCTCATTACATGGCATAAGAATCATGTTTATGAAATCAATGGATGCATCTAGAAATATGAGCAATACCAACAACAAATGAAGATACTTGAACACAAGAAGACACAACAAAACGAGTATTCGAGTAAGAGAGGAGTATTAGAGCTGTGCTTCTGAGATCTTCTAGGAATCCGTGTATGTCTATATTAGCCATCTATGGGAGGGAGTTGTTGGAGGATTTCAATGGACATGATGCCCTAGCTTCAATGATCAAAGTTGATCTATAGCTGTGAGAGGCACTAGGACCTAATGATAGGATGTTGGGTGAGATTCCCAAGATCTTCCAGTGCTTGGAAGGTTATTTTTGGCATGCGATAAGTGATCCGCACCTAGGATAGGTTGCATATCTAATTTCTTTTGTTAGTAGAGTATTTGGTTCTAGCGTGTCCCAGGATTTGTATCAATGACTAGTCTTGGTCTCTATGAATGTCACATGTTGGAGGGTGCTTCCAATTTTGTAACGTGGAAATGTAGGATATCGAATCTATTGAAAAAGTTTGCTCTTAGGAGATTCAAGGAAGGAATGGTGATTGCCCAAAATATCTTGTACTAGTGGCAGAGCATAAGAATATGACCAAGGTGAAAAGAATCATGCTCGATTCAATGAAGAACCATTTGATCCCTTCAAAGAGGAGAAGAAATCGGTGAAGAACATGTTTGATGACAAAGCAAGAATGTTAACCAGAATATGCTTCTAAAGAACAAGTTCATCGACACTTGCATGAGTAACAGAGATATGATAGCCAACTACTCAATGAAGATCACTTAGTTGAGGGATCGGATTGTTGATATCAAATGAAGGTGGAGGATGAAGAGTTGGTGTGTACAACATTAAATGGGTTCCATTCATCCTAGGATGCTTTTGTTCAAGGTGTTTGTGCTCAAGAGAAGCTCCCTACCTTTCAAAAGGATTTGGATGATTCCGTCCATGAGGAGACAAGACATTGCTTCATCCAATGTGAAGGAGATCAAGAACTAGACCTCATTAAGAATATTTGGAGAGGCAAGAAAGGAGGACTTGAGAGAGGTTAGAAGGGCAAGGAGGAAGAATCATATTCTTCAAACTTGGAGAAAAAATATTTGACTCACATGAAATGATTCAAGTGCCTCAAGCTAGGCCGCTATGCATTTCATTGTTGTTAAATTGTCTAACCCCAACACTAGATAAACAATTCCTAGTGATTTTCCTTGTTAAAAATTAAATTGCAACTCACTGATTTATTTATACTTGTTAGGATCTAATAACAAAAATTTTAAATAGTGGAAGCAATGTCAATGGAAACAGATCTACTCAATAAAAACATAGAATTCCTACCCTTCAAATCAGTTTTTCATTCAATAATTTCCAAGCTTACAAGCGCTCCCTTATTGGGAAATCAACAAACCTGGAAAAATGCTCCAACTGAGGAATTTCATCCTCTTGCAATTATACCCTAGAAAACCCCTGCAACTTTGTTGCTGCCTCTTCTGCCCTGTGTGGTCATTGTATGGCCCGTACAGCCTACACAACTAGCTATACGATCCGTAAGACTATACAGATCGACTATTGTTGCTGCAGCTCAGCCTGTATGACCTGCAACTAGCTATCTGCTCACATGTGTGGTCTGTACAACCCGTTGTATGCCTGTACGAACCTGCTGGGTTGCACAGCACCTTTATGGCCTCTCCTGTGACCTTGACACACCTGTTCAACTGTACGACCCCTTGCAAACATGGTCTCCTCACTGTTGCCTTCTTCTCTTTGCCAAATCTGGAAAGTAGAATGTCCTTCTCCCTCTAACACAAACTCAAAGCTCGAGTTCCTCTTGTGTCTTTCTCCTCTCACCTTGGCTACCTTTTATCTTGTTGAGATGAACCAAAACCCTAAATACAGTGGTTGAGATTAGATCTCACTCATTTGAGATCAAAGGCTAAGATTCAATTAATACTTAAATCACTAATGCCGAAAGCTTATGCATTTCTCCAAATTAACCTTGGATAATCTAAATAGGTGTTCACTTTAATAAAGTGAATTTCCAAGGTTCCTGGGAGGTATTAATGACGATTTCCATAAGTAAGACACACAACCATGGAAATACCTATCTGAGCAACAAACATCAACAATTCTCTCGATGGGAGAAAAGCAAAGCAAAAGCAAAAATGGTTTGCAAAGAGTGTAGAAGCTTTAGCAAGAGTGAGTCAACAACCACACTTGAGACAATTTTCTCCATGGTAGCGTGCCTTTACACTTACATCTTTTCTAGTGTAGGGTGGTATGTGAAAAATGGAGGATCCAAACACATGACCTTCAACAAAAAGGCACTCTACAGCCTTCAAGAATAGAAGGATGGCATAAATCCTAAAGGTGGAGTTGGGCAATGATGCCACTTGTGTAGTTATTAGATTGAGCTCTATCACTTACTAAATGCCTTCAGGTGATGTTTTGGATCTAGATGATGTCTTGTATGTTCTTGGTTCAATGAAGAACTTTCTTTCAGTTTTTTTACTAGTGTATATGCAATGTATGGTTGAGTTTGATGGTCAACAAGTAACCGTTAGAAAACGCAGCCGAGAACCTAGTCAAGTTTCGGCTAGAGGAGTTTGAGATGGTAGCCTTTACAAGCTACTTGTTGATTGAATATAATAGGTACGGAAAGATGCCATGATGGAGTGTCTTTGTAGCTTATAAAGACAATTTCAAAACCTACCATGAAATTAGTGATTGATTCCATACATGCACCTTATGGGAATGTTGAAGAGTTTGAGGAAATCTTTGTTAGGAGAGGACTCTCTCAGAAAGAGAGCACTAACCTTGATGAGACTCTTACTCTAGGTACCAGAGGATTCTCTAATAAAGGAGATGATCTTGGTTAGGCTTTTGCTTCAGTTTCTGGTGGTTTGGAGGTGCACATGCAAAATACATTTGAATTCAAACACCATGAGTTTGGTATTTTTAGGGTCAATTTGATAGATTCGATCCACTTGTCTTTGCTCTCTGCATACGATTTTATCATTGCAGGAAGTCCTAAACAACTAACTGTGTAAGAAGATTTTGATAATTGAATGACATGAAGGATGAAATTGGTTAGTATGTTGTTGATAAAACCTTCCCTGTATAATGGATTTACACCTTGAAGATTCTAAAGAGATTACAGGCTTTATAAGGGAGTAATGATACAAGCCTCAAGGTTATATTTCTTTAGATTCTCAGATCATCAACATGATGAAGAAGCCACTAGCAGAGGGGAGGTTCAAAGTGCTGTGATAGTATCTTGTTTTGCGGTAGATCCCTTCCTTCACAAAGAGGGAGTGTGAGCATCTGTGAACAACATGAAAAGCACCTAGAGATTGGATAACGTCAACATTAGTGAGGCACAGCAGTAGATCATATGGAAAATGAGGTAGATGGAACATGCATGTTATACGCATGAGAGTAGTTCTAATTTTAGTTCTTATAAAATTAGAACTGATGCCTTTTCAGTGTTAGTTAGGCTCTACTTTAGTAGCGAGTTCACTGTTATAACTTATTGTAGATTAGAAGTCTGAGGCTAGACTTTATTTTTGAAGTTTTTGGAAGTTTGATATTCTAGATAGTAATTTGATTTTTCCGAATTAGATCAAGGTTTTCTTTTCTAGTCCATTGTTCTATTGTATAAAGTAATTATGCTGCGAGAGATGCCTGTGTCTAGGGCTAGTTTCTATATTTCTCTATCCACAGTCTAACTTTGGGTGTTTCGCCTATGCTAACAAACTCTGCCCTCAAGCTCACCCAAATGTTACATGATGACAGGATTGTGCCTAGAGTCAAACCCCTATTGTTAGGTGTCTGCTATCTGCAGATTGTGAATGAGGATAAACCCACAATGGGTTATATTTATGAGGCCATGGATCCAAAACTATATATTTGAAATTTATCATTAATTTATTTGTTTGAACTTTGTCCCCTGGTAGCTTATTGTGAAACCAATTTGAATGCTATTGCCCTAAGTTGCAAATGTTTGAAATTCAAACCCTCACCTACAACTTGGATCGTGAAGAGTCAGTCAACAAATTTCCACAGGATGGACTTGGACCCACTTAACTCGATAGAGGTGGACAAGTCAAGTGTTGGACCATCAAGGGAAGTCCCTCAAGAGGAAAGAACACTAAATGTAAAAGCTGATCAATAGGACACTATTGAGGATTCAGCCTATGTTGATGAGGCTTGATGATTCCTGAGTCAAAAAATCATGGCATCGAATGTATTCATTAGCTTATAGATTGATCATTGTTCAGAGACTCGTTAGTCATGTATGCAATCTCATGACTTTAATTTTATGGATCTACAAACATAATGTTTATGTATCTCCATGTAATTTTCCCTAGCTGCACCCATCGATGCAACATAAGTCAACCAATTTGCATATTTAATGTCTAACTGTTTGTGTGTGTGTCTGTGTGTGTCTGTGTGTGTCTGTGTGTGTAGTAAATTCTGAATCTCTTATGTATTTTTTATTTGATTGAATCAAGCTAAGTTTAAGCCCAGTTATTTGAAGTCGTGTAATAGACAGTTCCTGTTTATTAGGGATGACAAAAAATATTTCTGCAAATATATAAGAATATATATATTGTATAGTAAATAATTGATAAGATGATAAGATGATGATTACAATAAGCCTTGTGACGCTATGCTTATATGCATTGACCGGTCACGAGGAGAGGCGATACGTGCCCTTTGATTTTTCATTAGCCTAATTGTATTATTATTAATATTAGGTCTATTATTATGTTTATAACATTGCCACCCTATTAAGGAATGCTTTGTCCTCAAAGCATAGTAAACAGGATTCTCTGTAGTTGAGCATGTTTTTATGGCGGCATCAAGTTTCTCTGGTTTCCGGGGTTGGACATCATTCTTGCTTTGAGTGTTGGTGAGGTTCCTTTCTATTATTAATACCATATCTTGAAGTCTTTTGACCTAATTGTCTAAAATGAAACCTTTATGTTTCTTGGTAACTCATTTCCCTTGCTTCCATTGTTGTATGTCTTCTTGTTCATTTTTTATTGCACCAAGAGTAGCGAGGTACTTTATAGCCCAGTATGGGGGAGATGTCAAATAATGTAATGTAATGTAACATAACGTAGCGTAACATTACGTTACATAACGTTAACAAAAACAAAAAGTAATTAAAAAACTCATGCCGGCTCATAAAATAAAATAAAAATTAAAACCAGCATAGATCCATTTTAAAGCTAAATCTAGCAAGCACTGAGAGGAATCAAATTTCTTGTGTAAAAAATTTACACCTCGAGAAATTTGATCCCTCTCGGTGCTTGATAGATCCAAGTTTAAGATGGATCTACATTGGTTAATTGGAATTCACCTCTCTTGAGAGAAGAACCATAAAATTTGTATTGTTTACCTTGGCAATTAAACTACATGAATTGTTTTTCAAGGTTTGTGGTATAAGTGTCCTACTACATCAACCATTCCTCATGTAGCACCATATCCATTTCCTTCAATGGTAGAGCATAGTCCTATTTGCAGTTCTAGTTCTTGTATTTGAACTAAGACTTTATGGCATCTTCCTACTTCTTCAACAACTGTAATTGTGAAGTCCTTAGTGGGGTACACAAAAAGGTTTAGTTGTTTAGCGGCAATGATGCCTATACAATTATGAGTACTACTAGAATCTACCAGTATCGTTACATTTCTATGTTTTATGACTCCTCTAAGCTTCAAGGTCTTAGGTTGTGATTTTCCCATGAAGGTTGTCAGTGGAACTATAGACCTGCATCCTTTTTTGGGAACCAAGATCTTATCAACCTTTCTGAGATGTGGTGGAATGTATTTTGCAATCAATTGTGGTATTTGGTATTAAAGGCATGTCTTCTTCATTTCTAGTTTGTTTGGCTCAGGAGATGGAAGTTAACAATATTTCTGGCAAAGTTTCATTTTCAATCATCAGTATTTTAAATCCATCCGTTGACTTGTTCTACATTGATCTCTTTCATGAGTTGAGGCCAATGAGTTCAGACTTTCATACAAATTTTCATAAATTTGGGTTATATCATTGACTCATTTTGTTTTCTAGTTAGTCAATCAACTCCTCCTCTGTGCTAATCAATTATCATCGATGGCTTGTCCTTGTCAAATTTTGACTCACATATATGTCCTGGAATCTAGCTCTTATCACATTAGCAACAAATATCTCGCGTCTTTATTAAATCTGGCCATCATCTTCTGGAATCTTCAATAAATCTGTCAACTTTTTTCTCTAGTTCTTTTTGTGATTTTACAAACCAATCCATAATTTCCATGTCGCCATCGGCTTTATCTTCATACTGATGGCATATTCCTGCAATTCATCATGATTACCCATGTTGATGATGGCTTGTTGCAAGTGCCACTTTAATTTTACTTTATATATAAAGTTTTTAATCTTTTTTAAATATGGAAAAGGGTAACTTAAAAAAAATTAAAGTTGTCACTTGTAAAACTTAGCTGACTTTGATATATATAAGTTCCAAAATAAAATTAAAAACAACGAGTGCGACTTTATGAAAAACTAGCTATATCGATTGCATGGGAATAAAAAACTAATATTGTACAGTCCAAAAAACAGAGTTTGACAGCAGTGTACAGAAGAGTGCAAGGGAAACAAATCAATCATACGGCTGCACCAATGAGTGAAGGCGTGGAATCTTCACTAGAGGATACAATATGATTAAAACAGATGCCAAGAACAACGAAACCATAGCTCTGCCCCTCTATAGCGCACAAAGATCATCTATGGCTTGCAGGTTCTGAATCCCTCTACAATGGCAAGGAAAGGGGGAGGGGGGGTGCTCCTTCAACGAGATCACTAGAAGGCGACACCAGCCCAAATCAAAACATTACCATCAAACCTCTCTAAAGCGACCAGTAGCAGATCTGGCCTCGGGTTCAAGAGAGGGAGGTGTAGGGAACGAGAATAAGAGAGAGATCGCGGCTAATGAAGGGGCCAAAATAGGTGGGGGGATACCAGGACAATGCATTCCAAAAACAAAACAAATTACCAGGTATGAAATTACTACCATCAAGATAAATGAAAATATTCAATTCATAAGCGATCATGCAATAATTGGTAAATTTATGGGTATTTGACCCTTGAAGAAGGCTCTAATCTGGTGGATCAACACCGAAGGGCCACTATGATCTTCAACTGGGTTCTAAATGCTTCTTCACACTAATCTTCTATAACCTAGAAGACAAGGACAGAGCATTCGAGAACGGATCCTACTTCTTCAAGTATGCAGGTCAATATCTGAGGTTTTGGATAGAGAATTTCACCACAGAAAAAGAGGATTTCACGTATGCTTCGGTATGGATTCACATGTACTCCTTACTAGGGGAATACTAGGATCTAAAGACTTTCGTAGTGTTGGGAAACACCATAGGTGCTTTTGTCCAATCATAAGAAGCCACAAAGACAACACGATACACGGTATAAGCCAAAATATGCATTTACATGTATGTTTCTCAAGCACACTTAGAAGCAATCTGCCTAAGCCACAGAGATACGAAATGGGTTCAACCTGTAGACTATGAGCACATTCCTTTCACGTGTCGAAAATGCCACAAACATGACCATTTATTCATATATTTCCCTCTAAATGTCAAATAGGAGAAGCCAAAAACAATTGATCCAAAGGGATAAAATGGATTGCCATAGTTTCAACAAGAAAGAGAACAGGACACAGAAACAATATAGCATATCAGGTCACAGAAGCGGAAACACATAATCGGTATGCAATCCTTAATCAAGAAAACATGACAGGATAAGGAGAAAAGCAAACTAGCCCCAACTCAGAAGAGCAAAGAAAGAAGGAACATCAAATGAATCTAGAGCGAGGATCTATTTAAGAAAGTAGAAAGAGAAAAATGGATTCGCTAACATATGAACAAGAATACCAGGACAATATGGAGATAGCTACTAGCGTAGTGAAGGAAATAACAGAGGAAGAGTCTGAGGAAAAAGGACACAGGGGATTTAGACCTCACAGGAATAGTAGAACCCGGTAACAACAATGACACTAAATCAATCCCAAAAGAGCAGATGATCCTCTTATGTGCCGCCCTGAAGAAGGTTCACAACAAATCAACAAGATCCTCCCAAGGCAAAAACTCCAATGCGCCCCTGGGAATGAAAACGATCAAACTGAAAGACCAAACTCGCAACCCTAAAGAAGGAAAGATTAGAGGAAGAAAAAGCAATCAACAACTTTTGAAAGAAATAGGGATAAATTAATCAAATCAAGGTTGTATGCCTAAATGAATGAAACCTACCAAAATTCTTCTTAGTTATCCATGAATATCACATCTTGGAACATATGAGGTCTCAATGCAGAATTAAAGCATAGGACATTAAGGAATAGAATCCAGATGGACAAGCCAAGCATTCTTATGCTGCAAGAAACAAAATACAGCTCAGAACTGTTAACAAAGATAGCATCTCAATGCTAGAAGGGTAGTTAGGAACTAGCAAGGGACACATGGGGCGCCTCAGGAGGATTTGCATTCATAAGGAACACGCAGGCGCTAGTTTTAGACAATACTACCCTCACCAATAATACCATAACATCCCATTTCTGCGTAATAGGCACTACTGATGAAGGTTATTTAGCCAATGCAGGCCACACCTCATTGGGGAAAAGCTGGACTTCATTGAGCATATAAGACAATTGATCAGAACATTGAGCACAATTCTTGGTTTATTGGGAGAGACTTTAACATGATTACCAAACTCTCTGAGAAAAAATGGGGAGTAAGGAGGCTAGTCGAAGACAACGTAGCCTTCAATCAAGCTATAGAGGAACTAAGGCTAGTGGATATGGAGACAAGAAATCGAATCTTCACTTGGAACAACAGGAAAGGGGGAGAATCTCAAATCACCTCTCGACTAGATCGCTTTCTAGTTTTTGAAAACACTATGCAATGTGGCATAGCTATTTCTGCATCTATCCTCCCTGTAGTAGGGTCAAATCATTGACCCATCCAATTACAAATGGCAATTAGCAACGAGCCCAAATTTAAACCTTTCATATTTGAGCCATTTTGACTAGAAAATGAGAATTTCAAACAAAACATAACTCAATGGTGGAAGAAGGCCAACCCAGAAGCAAGACACTCGATGTTTTGCTTTCAACAAAGGTTAAAAAATCTAAAATCCAGGCTCAAAAGGTGGAATAAAGACATCTTTGGCAATATCTTTGATGCCAAATGAGATGTAGAAGCTCATATGAAAGAGGTTCAACAACAAATAATCAAAGGGGGTGTTAGTAGTGGTGCTTGTGAGGATCAGGGGGTGTTAGCACCTAGATGTGACATGGATTTGATATTGAGTAATTTGGGTGTACAGGACATTGAAGAGGAAGAGGAGCCCACCTATGAGCCTATGGTTACTAGAGATTCCTTGAACAACACTCAGATGGCTCTTCAGGAATCTGATATGCATGTAGACAGGTTGTGTGAGGAGTTAGAGTTGGTACACTCTTCATCATCGACAGCAAGATTCAATACATTCATGATAGGCGAGATCCACGAGGAGAGACATGACTGGGAGATGGTTGACTCTATACATTATGGAGGTTATGAGTCACTTATTGTGGAGCGGCCATTAATGATTCCGGTTGTAGTTGCAAATATGTTGACGGGAAACATACTCCAGGGGCCAGTTGATAGTGACATCGACACATTTTGTATCTTCTGGGATGGGTATAGTACAGATGTGTGGGATCCTAGTTCAGATGACACTAGGAGAGTGAGTGCACAGGAGGATACTGCAGCCCACAGAGGATACAGGACAGCGGTAGCACATGAGGGCATGAGTGGCATCCATGGTTTGAGGGGAGAGCATCCGATGATGATTCTGCATGAAGAGTGCACAGAGTTTCAGGTGTCGGAGGAGAGATCTGACATAGAGGGTTTGGATTAGGCATAGGATCACGAGCCGCTTCTGTTGGATAGAGGTCTAGACAAAAAGGAGATAGTTGAGCACGTTCCATGTGGATCAACCAATAGGGAAGTATATGCATACGGAGATTGAATGGACAGGTATATGGAAGATATATAGACACGTTGTGTTACAGGCTCCGTTGATATCAGTGGAGTATTGGCTATAGTAGTGCATACTGGAAACCAGATGGTTCAGGAGGATACAGGAGAATGCAGCAGTCTACAGGGGTACATAGGGGCACACGATGAGATCCCATGGAGTTTTGGAGTGTTTCCTCTTGGGAGACCACCTGACAGAGATCACAAGCATACCCTTGTACTAGGTTTCCCCATGATCGATGAGGGAAAGGACATGCTTCATAGGGTAGTAGAACCCTCGATAGCCTATCTTTGTCGAGAATATCATCCGATGAGGATGAGAGAGCATGATGCTCATAGATCTAATTCTAGACCTAATTTTGGGATTGTGGTCATGCCCGTGGGGTTGACCAACACACTAGTCACTTCCCAGCCGCATCTGCAAGAGCAAAGCTATTTATTGCTATTACACAACAAGACTTGGAAGGTTCACCTAAGACAGTTAGATGAGGTGAATGGCATATTGGCCACAAGGACGATCTTTCAATTAGACCATGGGATTGGTACATTGAGTAAACAAGGGAGATTAGATTGGTTCACAGGGATTGCAGTTGAGAGAGTAGGGAATGGCATCATCTACTATAGAGGTTGCCCCTATACAGACCCTGAGTCCTCACTTAGGGAGAGGATAATGAGGGCTATGCAGGATTTGCAGTTGGTAGATTATTCTTGGTATCTACATGAGTATGAGGCACTGCAGGTGGCAGAGCTATTCTCCAGAGAGAGGCTTAGACTCCATGGATTATTTGAGCACATAGACAGTGAGTGGGTTAGCAGATATATAGATGCAGTTTCGCGAGAGTTGATTAGATTAGCAGGAGCGAAATCAGTTATTAGTACTTGGTTTCTACCAGAGGATTACATGGAGACCCTGATGACTATCAACATGATACGACAACAGTTCGTTGGAGTTGGGTTTGGTGGACACCTTAGTTGGTGGTGGGATCCAGGAATTCATCTGCACGATGGATTGTTTCAAATAGTAGAGGTGATCAACAAAGTTGCGAGGGTGATCGATCTGCTATATTTATGGGATGATAATGGAGGACAGGTTGAGACTTCTTTATGGCAGAGTTGACTTTCTTTCCTGGTATTTAGTATTGAGATTGATAATGGGGCCGCTATGGAGGAGATGGCTAGCTTCCTCTTTCAAGTGTTTATTCGTGGGATGCTTAGGTTTGGATGCATGATAGAGAAGTCTTTTGAGGAGTTTGTGCAACTTATGATTGCTTGGCTCTTTAAGGGCAATCAAATGGAGTCTGGTGTTAGCACTAGGCAGACCAGCGCTCAAGGTAGAGAGCACTTCACATCACACAGGCTAGTGAGGGACTCGGATGACTTCACCTTTTACAGGCAGATGTGAGGTAGGCTTGCATGGAGAAACTGGGTGGATATTATGGCAGGTCAATAGGGTAAGTCGGGACCTGCATTGATGCAGCCTTTGACAAATTCCGAGCAGCCATGTGGGAGCCTATTGTTAGATTGCATCACAGGTATACCGAAGATGCAAGGTGCAGAGAATATATGTGCAAAGACTCACCAGTTATCAAAGTTCTTGCAAATTCCAGTGATTTGCTCAGAGTATAGGGTAACACAAGTGATAGAGTTGTATCTTGAGGAGATGATTAGAGTTCATGAGCAGCCCAGAGTCATCACCAGTGACCAGAGCAGATTTCCTTTGCCGATATTTGAGGTCGAGTACGACAGCAAAATTGCAGACTTCACCTAGTTTCCTGTGCACTACACCATTCATACTGAGGGGGCCAACTCTTACAGATATTTCTGCTTGGATTTCCAGGAGAGGTGGATGTTGATAGAGCTTGACAGACAGCTGATGATAATCAATGTGGCTCATTGACTACGGGCTGGCCTTTTTTTGGGTAGCAGGGGACCCTGAGATTGCAGTAGTGGACGGTACAACAGTTAGCACGAGGACGAGAGTCAACTATCACTTTCAGGAGCCTATCCATATGGAGCAGTGGATTAGCTTCCTAGGTGGGGAACCTTTTGAGGGATGGATACAGTGTTTACTAGCTTGGATGCTTAGGAGTCTACAGGATGCTCCTTGTGTTGATACTGCAAAGGGATGTGGTGGATGCAGTAGGTACTCTGTAGTTCTCATACTAACTTGTGACCCCGGAATTTCAGTGACGAGCAGTTTAGTGGTTATTAGAGGATGTTTTCAGGAGGTCTCATGTCATGGTACCTCGCAGGACAATACTTTGAGTATAAGGTGCTACAGATCTCCTAGGATGATTTGGGACCCTGGGATTTTACCTGGATTCAGTTGGTTTAGTTTGATTGATTATGGAGTTGTGTTGGTATTGCTTAAGGACAAGCAATCTTAGCGAGAGGAGACTGTAATGTTCCCTTTTTAACATATAGTGGAATTGACTGAGGATTGATACCATTCAAACCAAAAAAAGATCTTAATCATGGTTATAAGATCATCAGTAGATAAAAGAGAGCCACAGGAACTAGGGGCCACCTGCATGCATTACATGCAGACCATATTTCATGATGCATGCACAGAAATACCTTTATTAAGCCTTCATTCACACAGAAAACAATGCATGCAAGGAAACTAGGAATTAGAAGAAAAAAGCGACCTAGGCATGCAAAAGTTAGATCATGCACTGTCAAAGTTATAAAAGAAGGATAAAGTGAATGAATAGGCCTGCTTATTGATTATTGATTTGAGAATTCGACTTGGAGAGCACAGAGAGCCAATTTGGAGTTGAGGGCACACTAATCAACCATCAAGTGTATTTCGATAACGCAATCTATCTGCCCTAGTCACTTCTAGGGTTGGATCATACAGGTTCAACATCACTTCCATACTACACATTAGTCTTCAACATTCTTCAGGATTCAAGCCATAGATTGGATCAAGAGGACTCGCCCTTTGCATGAGCGACTTGGGAAAACTAGGGCATCATCATATGTTGACATACAGCTGCTATTTGGTCTGCATGCAGCTTCCATCCTTCCGAGAGCACCACTATTAGCCTAGTTATTGAATACAAGCTTCTTATTCGGCTTTAGGAGAGATATCTCACCACTTCATCATTTAGAAGGGTGCCTTTCCTTGCATGGGCGACTTTCCTTGAGGAGAATCTCGCCCTATGACCAAGAGTTCATGCATGTCTTGCACGCTGCTTCCATACTGATCATGAAGGAATTATACCCCTAGTACCTTCATCTGGGATCTATCTGACATCATTTGAGCACTCATGCATCCATTCACATATTGAAGAGGGCGCATTTATATCAAGGGCGCATATTTGGAGAGAGGTTGATTCATATCTTGACCGATCCTTGGCATATCTCTTGCATGCGAGTCTCATATTGATGCACATCCACTACTACAGCTATCGGTATGTACATGCATTATTTCTATCCCTACTTTATAGCATTTCGGATTATTCGGGTTATTTCGGGGTTGGCAAACCCATGCATTTGCATGCATGCTCATGCAAGCATAGTTCATTACATGTATTCATGTTTCCTTTCAGTATTGAGCCATAAAACTACAAGCAAGCAACAAACATCATCAGAAACTTCACAAACAGACAGAAAACATCAGTTGGAATATTACACAAGATCATCACAAAGGCTATCGCCAATATCAAATATCTTGAAGAACAAACCAATTATGTTGAAGAGAAATAATGGACGGAATCATCCTAGCCCGCGAGGTCATTCACTCTCTCAAATCACAAAAAAAAAGTTGGAATGCTCATCAAGCTAGACATGTCAAAAACGTTTGATAAAATCAGTTGACAATACTTGCGTTGAGTCAAATCCTTACGCTTACATCATCAACCTTTTTGTCTATCTTAGTTAATGGCTCTCCTTCTCATACCTTCTCCCCCTCTCGAGGAATCAAACAGGGAGACCCCCTATCGCCTTTCCTCTTCATACTAATGACCGAGGGCTTGGTAGAAATTTAAAAGCAATCGTTGCCCAAAGTCAAATATCAGGACTTAAGCTTCATGAAGATCAAACTCACTTGCACCTTCAATTCGTGGATAATACAATGCTCATGAGTACCCCCTTTGTTTAAGAAGCCAAAGCCATCCACAAAGTCCTTTAGACATTAATAACAACATCAGGTACATCAATAAATCAAGATAAATTCCAAATCTTTTTCTTTAATTCACATGTAGAAATACAAATGTGAATTGCTCAAATTTTGCATTTCTAGAGGAGTACCCTTCCCTCCAAATTTTTAGGCGCACCTCTTCTAGAAAATGCCCTAAAAAATGCTTCCTAGGAGGATCTGTTCTCAAGGATAAGGAAAAAGTTGTCAAATTGGAGCTTCAAAACCCTTAACCTGCCTGGAAAGCTTGTCCTGGTTAAAATTGTTCTTCGGGCAATGCCCCTATATCTTTTTTCGGTTAGGCCACTCCAAAGTATATCCTAGGAGGATCTGTTCTCAAGGATAAGGAAAAAGTTGTCAAATTGGAGCTTCAAAACCCTTAACCTGCCTGGAAAGCTTGTCCTGGTTAAAATTGTTCTTCGGGCAATGCCCCTATATCTTTTTTCGGTTAGGCCACTCCAAAGTATGTCCTCAAGGAAATCAGAAACCTGCATAGAAACTTTTTATCGAGTGGAGCTAAACTAAGTCGCTTAGTTCGAGTTCCTGTTCGAATTCAGAGACTTTGAAATTCAAAAAAAATTCGGCAATGAAAAATTTGGCGATAAAATTCGGCATTAAGTTCGAGTGATATAAAATTTGGAAATTAAAAAATACATGGAATTTTTCAATAAAATTCATTATGCTCATTAAATTGTGAACATTGAAGACAACAACATGATAGTCATAGAATCATAAAAATAAAAAACATAGCAACATGAATAATTAAACATATATTTCAAAACCACTCTAGTCTACATCTTGTTTGAAATTTGAAAACATATCCATAAAGTAATAAAACATAATATATTAAAATATCATACAATATTTAGCATCCCAAAAGCAAAGAAAAAAAAAACATCTTCACTTCCCTTCCTTTAAGTTTTCTTGAATGGCTTTACCAAAAGTACATCTTCATTTCAATTTACATTTGTTTTTCATTTTCTATTTCTTTTGCTAATGCTAATGTCTTCCAGGCGTATTCTTTTGCTAATACTAATTATGATATTTCATGAATAGTTAGTAGAAATGCAAATATGAAAAAACAAACTTTTGACTTGAATAGATGATTAGAGATACTAACTTAAATAGATGATTAGAGATACTTAACTAATTTAAATATGATATAAGAAAAAAATACATGGTAAATAAAATTAGCTTTTGAGATATATAATTTTTAATTATGTAAGTTTCATATGGCTATATCTACTTCCAATTCTTTTAAATGGTAATAAAATTGTCAAAGTATACCCACTTCGATGAATATACGAGAACACGAGTTTTATTCTTGGTATTTTTTTCTTCGTATTCTCGCGGCCGTCACTTGTAGCCTGTAATAGCGATTGCGGGTTGTGGCTGCTAGTGTCCACTGCCCACTCGAAGTCCCACTACCCACGCCATGAGTCTCGAGTCTTCCCTAAAGCTTCAAGCCTTCAACCTTGCCCATTAACCAAACTCACAGTGCACCTAGTTACTTGACACTTGACTCACAATGCAGGATAAAACTTGAGAAAACTCACCTTCACAATGCAAAATAACAAATTCACGGACGACAAATTTAAGGGTATTCTTACTCGACCAAACCAAGAAACGAAATTTATTGTTGAACTTCCACAAAATTGCACCAATTTTAATAGATTTAATTCGTTTCGGAAATCACGTACAGTTGGGTTCAAATTCGATAAGAAAATCAGCGAATTTAATCGAATGAATTTGATTTCCTATAAAAATCGGCGAATTTCGATTTTGATGGCGAAAAAACGCCGAATCTGGTGACTTTAAGAGTTAACATGGCAAGAAAATGGTCCCTGGTATCATGGGACAAAGTCTGCACCCCCAATCTAAAATGAGGGTTGGGCATCATAGATCCCGAACTACTCAAGGAAGCCCTTGGACGCAAGAAATGGTGGACATTTATATCCAACCCAGAAGGAACATGGGCCTTAGTTTGGAGAGTGAAAAATGAATTGCTACACACCCCCAACAACTTGGTCCAGGCAAAAGGAAATCAAAAAGGTTTGCTAATCTGGAATTCAACTTGATACAATGGGACCTAATACGAAATCACAATTTTTTAGGAAACAAGGGAAGGCACCTCAGCCTTGTTCTGGGCCAATGCCTGGCAACAACTCCCTCCATTGATTCGTCATCCACCTTCAACGCAGGTAAGAAAACAGACTGAGCTAAGAGATAGAACGACCATATCCCACTTCTGGATTCAGCGAATCAAACTTCTGAGTGGCAAGTCTAGCTCTCAAAAAGTCCAACAAGCAACTCCAGGCAGACCAACAATCTAGAAAGATCAGTTGCGATGGGGATTTAAACCAGCAGTGGAAAGATCAGCTGCGATGGGGATACAAACCAATAGGAGCATTCAACATAAAGGAAACCTATCACCTGATAACGGAGGATGACAAAATATCTTTGAAAAGTAAATGGCGCATAATTTGGACCAATAACCTTTGGCCAAAAGTTTCCACCTTTCTATGGTTGATCATGAAAAAAAAAGTTGTTAACCTGGGTGGAACTGTTAAAATGTGGGTTCTCAAGGTTGTCCTATTGTTGTCTCTACTACAGAGATACAGAAACTATGGAACATCTCCTCAATAAATGCAGCTAAATATCCGAGTTATAAGATCATGGAGCAGAGTTCTTTTGACAGATTGACAGAGACAAAGACTCCATCCACAACACCCTCATCAATTAGCGACAGGAACCCTTCAATAATCCTATCCTAAACAGAGCCTGTCTCCTTTACCACTGTTTCCCAATCTGTGATGTATGGAATGAAAGAAATGGACAAATCTTCAAAAATAGGGTTTCGCTTGTTAAGCAAGTTTGGGATATCATTAAAGGCAACATCCAAGAACCATTACAGCTACATAATTGGGATCAATCAAAATTCCAGTGCAACGTTAGAGAGAAATCAGTTTGGGAAAGATGGAACTTTCACTTAACCCTTCCCCTCATCAAAGTTTGCAACAAATTGAAAGCTACCTATAGTCCCATCCATTGGACTAGCCCACCTCCAAGCTTCTTAAAGCTCAATTTTGATGCAGCCGAAAGGAAATCCAGGTCCTCCGGGGTATGGAGGAGTCTTCAGAGACGGCCAAGAACAAATCATATGGCTCTTTGTTGGCTCTATAGGAACCAAATCCAATAACATTGTTTAGTTCTCATAGGAACCGAATCCAATAACATTGTTGAGTTCTCAAATCTAGTGATAGAGGGAGATTCTCAAATTCTCATTCAAGGGCTTCAAAAGCTCCTACTTGGAACCAAATCCAACAAGATCTCAACAAGTTGGAGGCTAACCTGCAGACTGTAGGAAATCAATCAACTAATCTCCGAGATAGATGTTCTCCTCCCCTCTCATATCAAAAGAAAAGGAAACCAGCTAGCTTTTCGATTAGCTAATGCAGGAGTCAACAATACTGAAAGGGATTTCAATCTACCAGAGCAAAAATTCAAGTTCCAACCTCTTAGGATAGACTACCTAAAAATTGCAAACCATGACTTCCAACCCCCACGTATGGTGGCAAACACAAGCGATATCATGGAACCAAAGCCAACAAGATCTCAACAAGTTGGAGGCTAACCTACGGACTGTAGGAACTCAATCAACTAATCTCAGAGATAGATGTTCTCCTCCCCTCTCATATCAAAAGAAAAGGAAACCAGCTAGCTTTTCGATTAGCTAATGCAGGAGTCAACAATACTGACGGGGATTTCAATCTACCAAAGCAGAACTTCAAGTTCTAACTTCTTAGGATGCACTACCTGAAAATTGCAAACCAGGACTTCCAACACCCACGTAGGGTGGCAAACACAAGCAATATCGTGGAACCAAAGCCAGCAAGATCTCAACAAATTGGAGGCTAACCTACGGACTGTAGGAACTCAGTCAATTAATCTCAGAGATAGATGTTCTCCTCCCCTCTCATATCAAAAGAAAAGGAAACTAGCTAGCTTTTTGATTAGCTAATGCAGGAGTCAATAATACTGGCAAGGATTTCAATCTACCAGAGCAGAACTTCAAGTTCCAACCTCTTAGGATGGACTATCTGAAAATTGCAAACCAAGACTTCCAACCCCCACATAGGGTAGCAAACACAAGCGATATCATGGGATGTGGCAAGGGCACCACTGCCAAGACAAGTGGAACCCAGGAAGCGCCATTTGGTTGTCATGCAGGGAAGGCAAAGGACGAGGGAAATAACCCCCCACCCCAAGCCCTGAAGGACAAGCAATCTCAACTGAGCTCCAACATAGCAAACGAAGAAGATGAGCTTAAACGTTTCCACTCGATTCTATCATGTATGAGAGTATCGGATTGGCATTCAATAAGCACATTGACCCCTCTATGTACCTTGATGTTGGTGGTGTTAACTGTTGAAATCCTCTACCGTGACCTTAATAAAAATGTACCCTTCACTCAAGCAAAATCATTTATTAAGCATAGCAATATTTTTGAATTTTATATCTTCTTTTAAAGCTTGGATTAGGAAGTTTCATCAAAATTGTAGGGTGTTGACTAATGTTCTTGGAGGATCAACTTTGAGATTCGAGATAAGGGCTAGACCCTAGAGGAGGGGAGCACATGGTGCTATTGATGAATAGGATCCCAATATGTGAAATTCAACTACTGAAATATGATGGATCATATCGACGATCATGTTTACATTGCATAATAATGAATTTAGTATTTAGTATTTAAATGGTGATGGGATGAGGCATTGCGATGGTAATATGTTGGAATTATACCTTTTTAATAATTTTGGAGACGCCCCCCCCCCCCCCCCCCCATGTTAGGGACCTCTATGTCCCCCTATCCCACATGAATTTTCCTAAAATTTGAGGGTGATCTCCACACATCCCCCATGTGCATTTCCCTGCTCCCACATCCTAGAAACTTGGTGGAACATCGGTACATGTAATTGGGTAAACATATATGTAATAGGAAGGCCTAATAAAGGGCCCACATTTGCAATGAGTGAGAATAGGTATATATATAGGACAATAGTCATTATTGGGAAACGAACAAAGGAATTGGATATATAAATGTATTGGAATTATTTGGAGGAGTTTCTTCTATTCTAGGGGTTATTGTGTAACTGCTCTCTAGAATCTCTTTTGAAGTTGTGCTCCACGTTCACATCTTAAGTACATTGTATGTACTCTAGTTTACTATGTTATTTTAAGGATTTGGAACATAACATATTCTCATGACGATTAATGATCTTTCATTTTGCTAACCAAACACACAAATAAGTTTAATCAAATGATATTCCCCAAATGCTCTATTTGGTCGATACTTTATGGTTTGATAGCTAATCTGTTTGTTGTTAGTTTAGCTGTTAACAGACATTGTCTTGGTTCCCATGATGAAATATACTAGTCTTGTGTATGTTATTACCGATTTTCGTTTTTGGTACTATTAGTGCAAACTCATCTTAGCATGGATGATGTTGGTTAGCTGATACTTCCTAGATCTGTGATTTAGTATCGGTTTTCCATATATTTTATGTTATCACACTTCTGGGCCTGCTAGATGCTTTAATATATCCCAATACTAGAGGGAAACACCTGCTATACGTACCCAATCTTGAGTGAAATAAATGCCATGACTTCAATGTTTTGTATCATGATGCAGTAAATCAACAAACTCGGAAGTAACTTCTCAGTGCCCTTCAAGTCTACCCGCTAGAGTAGCCAAGTGACTATGATCTCTACGAGAAATATGCAATGCCTTGGCCAGTACATAGAAAAGACTGGATCCTGACATATCGTTGACTAGTTGCAGCTCTGGCCCAACATATTTATTTAGCTAGTATTTTGCAATGTTAAATTGTTGATTTGAACTCACTTATCTGTCAAGGTTATGTGTGTGTTGATTTAGGGTTTTGGGCCTTGGCATGTTAGCACCACTTAATAGCTAACAAAAGCTAAGATTCTCTCTGATGGCCATAATGGGCAGATGCAGAGGAATACAAACTGCCCACCAAACATATCAAAATGTGAACCACACAAAAGATACCCAGTTTGCATAAAACTGACAAGCCCAAATTGGGGCTAGAGATCAAGCAGCACATCCCAAGTCCAAAACCACTAGTTAGAGTTTCACAGACAAATCATCGACAAGAAAGCAAAAGGGATCACATATATGTTGAGAAAGTTACCAGACTGACTCAGAAAATGACTTGGCAGGGCCATAGAGAAAGAGTCGACTCAAACTCATAAAAAACCTTGTGAGTTGACACATGAAATTAAGATTATATTATTACACACTAAATTATAGTGAAAAAAACTATTTTCCATTCACATGAAAGTTCACAATTTTCATAACTCAGAAAACTACCAAAATTAGTGCTTCTCTATGTTTTTCAGTGCCTTTTATAGATATATGACCAAGTTTAACATATGAGACTCATGAGTCAAACTTGTCAAGTCAATTTGACTTGCAAGTCAAACTCATTGCGTCAATCTGACTCACATTTGACATGCCGAGAAAAATCACCATTATGACTCAAGGCCTAGCTGGACTCAGATGAGCTGACTCGACTGAATTTCTCAAAGAGTAGAGGTAAACTCGAAAGTCAACTCAGACTCAAAAGAATCTGGTAACTATGTTAAGGCATGAGCAAAACATAAAAGGCCATGCAGTCTAAAGAGACAAAGATAATAGATGTGAGTAGAATTTAGAGATTGAGTTGTAGAGGGCACATGCAGATCAATGCAGATGATAATCAAATACCAACAATGAGGAAATATTTCCTAAACTACAAGAGATCAGAAAAAACACAATGAAAACACCTAACAGTGGCACAAAAAAGGATGAACCAATAGGAAGACCAGCATAGGCCTGAAACACATGTCTGGTGCATAAATTTGTTTGAAATCGACGCAACCAAGTAGGCATAAACTCAGGTCAAAAAAAGAGAATGGAACACCCAACTTCTATGGGCCTTGCCAGTTTAGAAGAAAAGTTGGGCAGTTCTGTAAAAAGTTCTATATCCAATTATTCTAGTCCAATTGCTTGACACTACCTTTTCTCTAGCAACACTTTTCATGGGTACTAATAGTAAACCCCAAAAATGGTTATGAAATAAACATACAAAATAAACTGAAACCAACCAGGTGTTACATGTCTGAATAATAGCATCCCAGTGAGTTATCAACCCCTGTGGTCAAGCATCACTCGAACTGCCAAGCCAGTACATTCATGCTCGTAACAACAGGGTCACCTGTTTTCTACATGTGAGGGAATCCTCACATTCTCTATGTACCTTGTATTCATTAGTTGTCCTAAAAGTAACTTTCATAACCTTCCTTCATTAAAGCTACCATCTCCACATTTATGCCAATAAGAGTTTTAAAATAAGAACAAAAGAAAGGTTCATTTCAAATACCTTTGAATCTTATTTTCCTCACAATACTTCGCAGCTTCATCGGGAGGCATATCAGCAAGTTTCTGCTCTAGAGCACCACTGAAGGGAATAATGAGTTCACCTCCATGCCCCTGAACCCTGTGATCAAATCAGAAATCAAAAGCAGCCAGTCAACAAAGCCCCTCAGAAACAAAAATAGTGTTGTTTGTTTCAATTTTTGTATCCAAATAAAGATTAGCAAGAATAACCGACATATGCCACTTTCAGAAGTTGTCTACTTACTGCACTAAGCGATAAACAATGTGGATCCTGGTTTCCTGGAAATAACAAATACTGATCTGACAGTCTCGAATATTAAGAGCAAACTCTCTCTGGACCCTTTCATGTTGCACAAGTTACCTAAGTTTCTGACTTTGGAAAAAGAGTTCACAAAGGACCTAAGGAAGCTGGAAAGGAAGGACATAAAAAACAAAGAAAGACAAGCCTCATAAGGAAAAAATAAAAAGGCTTCAAAAATTTTAATGAATTAAAAAAGATGGTGTACCATATGAGGAGAAATCCAAGTCTCGGAAATTGAAGAAAATGAATTAAAAAAGATGGTGCGCCATATTAGGAGAAATCCAAGTCTCAGAAATTGAAGGGATTTGAAGGTGAAGTGAATGGACAATCCTCCAAAACAATACACAGACCCATATAGGGGTTATAAAATGCCCAAAAAGGCTCACCTTCAAGGATATCTTGGCCTGGAGAAAGACCAGAGTTTTGCTTGAATACTTGTGAAGATGGAATGGGCTTGTGAAGGGATAAATTAAGGAAACCCAGATAACAGTAGACCGTACAGGGTAGACTCCGCATGCCATTGTAAACTGTTTTGCAGGTGAATGTCAACCTTCATTACCAGCTAATGCCAAAAAAGTCATGCATTACATCTTCAGTCTGTTTCAGCAAGAGTTGCTGCCGACCTCTTCTACATGTTCAGTAAGTGCTTCTGCTGCAAATGAGGTGTTTGCTCGTGTGATAACCTTCTACAACCAGTCCTCAAAGGATAGAAAATACATCCACACTTTCTCCTTATCTGGGTCAATTCATATACTCAAGTGCTTACAAATTATTGCAAAATCATCCTTTCCATGCATCATTGCTATGGCTAAATTATGGCTACAATGATTGAACATTAGCTGAAATGAGATTTGATTATTCTTGCAAATACCTACATTCCATAAGAGCTAGATGACCAATTCCAGGGTAGCAATTAGTTGATCTGTTGGGGAATGGGAATGTAGTGAAATAATGTGTTTGTCTGTATGTAGGTATTGCTCATGCTAGTGGCAAATGACCTTATCCTAGCTGCTGAGCCACATGTAATGCCCTGCATAGCATTGGCACATGCATTCTCTGCGACTCTTCATCAATTGCATTACTGATTGGCATTGCACAGTTCTAAGTTCTAAAAAATATGCACGACTCCATGCTTTATATTGGGCCTTGAACATATACGCATGTATCATTCAAGCATAGTCTCCTGGCATGTCTGTATGCTTGAAGGACCCATTAGAGTTTACACAGGTAATGATAACATTCCAGGTAGGGATGAGGGAAGCGTCCTACTACCCAAACAATTTTCTTAGTTAGGACAAATTGTGTGGAGTCATCAGCAAGTCATTGTGGGCTATCATGCAGTTCTGATCATAAGTGTCACAAACCATAGGAGAGAGGCCTCAATGATGAATTTTGGGCAGTCATAATTACTTTCCTAATATTGCAGGTACAAGAAGTTCCAATGCAGAACTTAATGGCCACATACCCCTAGTACTTGAGTAGCTTTCATCCATTCTGTCTTCTATAACAGGATGCTCTCTTGTACTTTGTTCTCTGGGTCTGGAGGCTGGTCCATATAAACTCATAAGGAAGAATGCAATTTCTACTATGTTTCTCATTCATAGGTATAAGAGGCCAGAAAGATTTGACGTTCAAAAATTTATGATTTGCATGTTTCAAATAGGAAAAATAGGAAAAGATATTTTGGATACTTGACAAATACCAATATATGAGATTCACAGGCAGTAAAAAGCCATTCAGAACAAGACCAAGAACACCGCATGTTTTTACAGAGTGTGCGTATGGGGAGGGGGGCAGGGAGTGAGAGAGATCATCGAATAAAAGTTAAAACTAACCAAAATCAAATTGCTGAGGTTACTTACCAAGAATGTATTTTTGGAAGATATTTATTCTTCTTTCTTTGATAGTCCTTTTCTGTCATGTTCACCTGCATACAACTAATCATTAAGTGGGAACTCTTTACAATGTTATCCATACACTCCAGCCTTCAAAATAGGAACTGCATACGGAACACATATAAGAACTGATAAAGAGAAAAAGTTCACTAAGGAAGAGAAAAGCTATAGTAATGTGTGCATATGTCCAAAATGCTGTCAAAAACATGTTGAACAGCATCTCCATGGATTGTCATCAAGAAATAATATCAAGGGTTTTATTAAATATGCAGTAATTAAGAATTTATCATGTCAATGGGGGCTTGCCTGGTTGGTAAAATCGGTGTGCTGTCATTACCCACACCAATGTTTGGCTCTCCCAAGTAACATGCTTGCCACTCATGGGCCATATAGTCCCCACAAGCAAACAGACTCATCTGGTTGGGGCAAGCAGTGAGTCCTAGGCAAATTTGGCAGAATAGATAACCCCAACTCATGGTCAGTTAGCCGAATGATACTCTGATGCTGGCAGTAACTTGCTTCCATGCAATAAATTCTGATACTGGAGAAGGTGCTGCTCACATCATCAACTGAATGTCAATGGATCTATGTCAAACTTTTAGACTCAAATTGGCCTCATTTTTCACTAAAATACTATTTCCTTTTTGTGATAATAGGCTATCCTTTACCATATTAAAGATATATAAGTCCAGCTATGTCCAGAAGCTCTCCTGCGTGCAACCATGATATTTTCCTTCTTCAGGTAGATTCTCATGCAACATTACATAATGTTTGGGTTTTTCTTATTTTCTTTTGATCTCATTTTCTAAATCCATGTTCTTAGGATATGGATTTTTGGGGGGCATTTGTTGTAGGAGTTAGGTCCTCTCGAATGTCTACATTCAAACTTTCTTCCTTTGAATATTATCCTTTGGAAGGGTAAGTGTTATTTGAAAATTAAACCAGATCTCCTATGAATGCTAACCATTTATGGGCATATGATAGTTTATACATCATAGTTGTGTGCCTAAGATATTTAATGATGAATATTGACATCTAGAGTGGTCATCAAGGTTAGTTTAATAACAATCAACAAAAAATGTTTCATATGGCGTTCATAAATGAGCTTTATAGTGAGCCCAAGGGCTTAGCTCAATCAGTTCTTGCAAATGTTGTTGGGCATTTGGCTAGTTCCATGCTGGCAGGTGCCCGGTTTGAATCCCCTTGGTTGAGGCACCCTTGGGTTTCACTGCAAGGTTATCCATCGAAGAAAATGAGCTTTGCAGTACGAAAATTTGCTAGTTGATTACATATTATTTTAATTAGTAATAATATTCAATTTTCTTAGTCAATCTTTGTAAGCTTCAACGGCTCTTCCAACACAGATCTTTACCCTGGTTTTGAAAGCAGTACTTTGGGCACTTGAAAATTTTGTGATTTGTAGGTATATCCTAAAAATATATTCAAAAAGGATTGTCAATTTGAAGGTTAAAAGAACAGGGATTTCATCATAATCAGATCTAAATTCTTCACTGAAAAAGGGAGGCCAGAAAGTGGACAATTTCATAACAGCAAAAAGATGCAGCAAGGAATTATATTATTACACAAAAGAAGACCGGTAGGCAAACATAACTAAGCATATGTTAGCATATGCATAAAAAGCACCAAGATACATGAATATTCAATATTGGAGTCGAATAAATAAATCCTAAGCAACAAAGGGGAATAACAATATATTATTTGGGGATGATAGTATAGAATCATATGGTAAGTTAAGTCGGTAACATTGATGAAGAGCACAATAACATGTATCAAAAACACCAAGGACTGCATAGAAATCTCCAATATGGATTATTTAAAAGTTTCGTGAAAAATTAATTGGGGTAGGGCATTTAGAAAGCGAGATCTAGAGGAAAAGTAAAAACAATGATAACCTGGTAAACAATCCAACGAAAATTTGCCCAAAACATATCTAGGTTGAAATTTACAGTTTCAACAAAAGACTTACCAAGTAAACAACAGGTTTTGCACTCAGCAACTGAAATGTATTTAGTATCTCAACCTCGGCAGCTTTCCAATCACCAAGTCTGACATCTTTTCCTTCCTCAAGCCATGCCTTGACCTGTAGGAGTTATCAAAGCAGTGTCAATTCAAGACTAATAAAGCAAACATAAAAAAGTTAAGCCACGTGTATACTAATTATAATAATTCTATTAACATATGAACAGTAAAGAAGTCAATCAAGGCATTCAAATAACAATCATAGAGGTGTACCTATCAATAGACTAGACAGATTATATTCCAAATGTTGGAAAGAGTGTTTTCGAAAAAAGCTCCTCGGTATTTTAGAACACCATAAAATGGTTAGAAGTCAATACAACTATTCAGCTGAGGCACTAGAGAGAGCCTTTTCCTAATTCGTTTTACCAGATATCTTCAAAGAGATAAGGAAAAGAAACAATACAGTAAATCAATCACCTGCTAAGATATCTGTCTTGTGAGATCAGCAATATTGACACCAGTGGAATAGTAATAATGAACACAGTCATCTAGGATCTCAAAGAGATGGACTTCGAAACGAAGCCTTAATTAATAAACCAAAGGAAATTTTATCCCAGTGGGCTAGATCAACTGGATCAGTGCTGTGAATTGCAAGCAGGAAGTCACGGCTCACAGGGTTAATTCCCCGGGCTGGCTATCTCTGTGAATATTGTGGGCCTTACTCGATGTGCCCGCTGGGTTGAGTTGCCCAAACTGAAACCGAACGGTTTACCCCGGGTACCATCCTCAAAATGAGGGGAAGTGACCGGAGGGTTTCCAGTGGTGTATTCCATCAAAAAGGGAAAAAGAAAAGGAAATTTCAAATCATTCCATGTTGACAACTTACCCCAGTCAGTGATCAATTTCACAAAAGCAACAGTTTTTAACCGACAGAAAAGGAAACTTCATTCATTTCAGTTGTACATCAAACCATATGTCTTTACACTCAGACAGTCCTGGAACAATTATGCAACTGCTGGTATACAACACGAGTTCCAGGCACACATGCACAAGTTCAACAACGGGGACAATCTTCCAGCTCTCGCCAATGGAAAAACAAGAGAGAATATCTAAGGGATGCACTCACAGACTCCGTTTTCAACTTCCAACCATGCCTACGAACCAGAACTCAGAACCACTCTCAGATCGCCGAAAACAAAAGAGACAGATCGATAGACATGAGAAGTCGATTTACTTAGAACAAGGAACTATATGCACTGAATTCCAACTGACAGATAATTTAAGGATTGAATTCAATTCACCCGATAGCTTACCCAATAAGCTATCTGAATTCCGACTGAAAGATAATTTAAGGATTGAATTCAATTCACCCGACAGCTTACCCAATAAGCAATCCCCACTTCCCAAACTCCTTGGCCACTAATTAAAGAAATCTTATACCCACGCCTTCCTTTCCCCAAGACAATAATTGCCTCAACTACTTCCTCTTGGAAGAATTAATAAATGATTGGGGCACATGAGTCAACTTGGTAGTTGATGGTTCATGAGTCATAAGTTATCTCTTGGACAATTATCTTTCATCTATTGGCTTCATAGGTTTAATATGTCCCTCCCTAACCTTAAGAAAATCATGCCCCTTGCTCTTGTTTCCTTGCACAGTTAGTTGTTGCTTTTCTTTATTGATATCATGTATATGTACATCATATTTACAATTTTATTATTCTTGACCAATGCATGGTCCACTAAACCATATTTACTTGCTGATATATAGTCGAGATATCCAAGGTAGGGCCTTGGCCTTGAGCTCCTCACCATGTTCCTTACAGTAATCAATGATACTACATCATTTACATAGTTTATACCAAGGGGTCAAAACATGGAACATTACAGAATGGCATCCCAAGACCTCTATCATTACACCTTCAAGCATCAGAGACCCTTTTAATAGTAAGTTCACCCTCTAATCTTAACATCTAAGATGTCAATGCATTGAGAAAGAAGGCATCCTAAAGCTCACTCCCACTCATAAGAGCCCAACGGAAATCCAATTGAGAATGTTGAGAAATAGAACCAGAAAAAAATAAAGCATAAGATACTCATAGCTCACTTATTGCTTCTTATAATTCATAACTTTTGATGTGATAAAGCTACATTTGTGATCCTTATACATTAAATTGTTGTATTAGTATATTGACAAACCACAAGATGTGTCTAATTATGAATTAAGAATTAACACAAGATGTGTCTAATTATGAATTAAGAATTAACATAGGATATGTCTAATTATGAATGTATATATTGAGTCAAATCCCGCTAGCTCATTCGGTTAATGTGTGGATCTCGTCAATAGGGCAACCCGGGTTCAATTCCCCTTAAGGGTGAGCTAGTTGGGAGGAGACACCCAAAATCCAACCTGTTGAGGGTTGGTGTGGCCTAGGCCGGATGTGATACCAGGTGATTTTGACAACTTAGATGCCCCTGAGTCATGGTTTCTTAGACCAAAGGCCACTCCCGCAACTGAGGGAGATTGTAGCAAACAAAAAGAAAAGAATGTATATATTGAATAATGACTGAATGATCATTTACAATCAATCATGACGACATATTTATTATCTTATACACATTGACTAATCACAAGTATGAAGGAGTACAACCCTTGGTGATTTAAGTATTAATATTACTAGCACAGCCACTTAACTTGTGGTCGATGAACACCGATAGGCCACAAGTTAAGTGCCATGAATAAGTTCTCTGTTAGTTGTTCTCCATGCGTAGTTGCAATCACCCGTGGGCCGTTGTCTATGTTAACTACTGTGTTACTGGATTTGTCCACCCTGGGTGATGGATGCACAGATCCCTGAATCTGGATCTGGATCCACCCAAGATTTAATCTAATCAAAACATCGAATAATCACTCAAGATTTGAGAGATTTCTTAAATGGGTTTGCTTCTTAAATGGGTTTGCTCGACCAAAAAATGCCAACGTCGTCAGCTCAAACACACGACCACAACCATATTAATGCAGCTATAATTTATGTTTGCTCAAGGTGGCTTCGAATCCACAACTGAAACCGCACCAGTAAGAACTCTCTTACTTGTCGCGCTAATACCATTTGTTGGAGCACGATTGTCGTTAGACCAAAACCTGCAGGTGCCAATCTCCGCTACAGTCGCCAAAGTTAGGATCCACGAGAGGGGTTAACCCATGTCACGAAACTCACGGGGAGAGTTGGACGCAAATGCCAACAAAGAAGGAGGCACAAGCTTCAAGCACAAGTGAAGGTAAGAACTCTTTTGCTAGCAATAATTATGAATGTGATGATGTTGAGATTGTACTTACAAAGAATGAGGAGGAATATTTATTGAAAATCAAAGAGGCATTTGCAAGTACTCTATTGGATAGGGATGTCAAATCCAATTCAAGGCGTAGAAAGACGATCATGGGAGCTTTTGAAAAATACCAAAAGGAGACAAGGGCCTTGGTCATGAAATTGAAAGTCAAGAACAAAGACTTGCAAGATAAGTTGGAAGATCAAAATGATGAAATCAAAGAATTGAAGATTGGATTAGCAAGAGAGCAAGAAGAGATTGGTGTAGATCCTAAAGAACTTGACGAAACAAGATGGGCTAATATTGATCTAAAAAATCCAGTTGGAGGAAGCTAAAAGAAGAGAAGAAACTATGAAGACCCAAATAGAAGAAAAAGAGAAGACTATGGACCTACTCAAGACAAGCTTACAATTAGAGCTAGAAGACAAGAATAATGAATTTGAAAGACTAAAGTCTGAACTTATCAATCAAAGAGTGGCTGACTCAAAAGAGCTTGAAGAAAGAAGAAGGGACAATGTTAATCTGAAGACTCAACTTGAAAAAGCCAAAAGAATGGAAGATGTCTTGAAAAATCACTTGTATGAAATGGAGAAGATTTGTGAGCACCTTGAAATGGAAGTAGTTGGACTCAAGAAGAAAAATGAGAAGTCTGATGCATATGGCAAGTTCAAACACAACTCAGCCATCTTAGATGAGATATTAGATTGTCAAAGGTCCCCGTTTGACAAATTTGGCCTTGGGTACAAGAAAGATGAAGAGAAATATGATGATGGCACTTGGTCTCCAAAAACTCCTGAAATTGGATCCACATCCTCCAAAGAAAAAAGCAAAGCTCCTCATGTACCTGCACATGACAACAAAGAAGTTGGAAGATCACAAATGACTCATGAAGTTGCTCCCTCTCATCAAAGCAATCTATTTGGAAGAAGAAAGACACTCCAAGATGGAGCCAAACATCAAGGTATGAAACTAGATTTAATGGCTATTCTTTTTCTTGCTCTAATTTTGGTCGTAAGGCTATTCTTTTTCTTGCTCTAGATTTAATTTTGGTCGTAATGGCTATTCTTTTTCGGAAGCCCTAATGACAAAGTTAGGTGTTGGGATTGCAATCATATTGGCCATGTTGCTGCTAACTGTCACACAATAAGGTGCTATACATGTAGTGGTTTTGGCCACAAAGCTCAAGAATGCCCAAGTCAAAGGAGTCAACCTAGGAAGAGCCCATTATACACATAAGCAAGAAGATCTAGTGAATCGTGGAAGGGAAATTGTACAAAAAATGTTGAAGACCAAAGGACTAAAATTCACAGCCAAGGACATTCCCAGGTATGGGTGAAGAAAAATATTTTACTAGATCTAAATGAAGTAGATGATAAATGCACAAGTGGAGATGGCTGCCATATGGCAATCCATACTTGAAGTCTTCTAAAGACTTTGAGTATACCTTGAGTTCATCATTGGAAAATGAACTCAAATGGTAAATAATGGCTCTCCAAAAAGTAACAGGTCCAAGGATCATGTCTAAAATACAAGGCAGAAACAAAGAAGTGGCATAATGATAGAGGGAGCAAGAAATCTAAGATCAAGCATCCAAGGAACGTATGAGGAAGCTACAGTAAGAAATATTCAGAAGCAAGAGTTGGATAAACTTGTAATATCAAAAATTTGAAGCATTCACCTTGATCCTGAAGCAAGCAGGTCTGATGACAAAATTCGTGGTATGAAGAAAGCCTAGGCATGAAGTTGAAGATTGAGTAATTGAAGCAAATGAAGAAAAAACAACTAAGTTTTCAAGAAGTTGATCCGATGGCAAGAAGAAAGAGTGAAAAATGTTGGATGATGGCATGAAAACTGTGTGAGTTTTGTGGTGTATTCCTTGAGGCAGTAGTCAAGGATCTGCTCTCTCAAACAATCCCAAATTTTGATGAAAGCCCATGCATGAAATGTTGAAGTCCATTGAGGCAGCCAAGTCTTTTAAATTGTACCTGAGATGGTGAAGTGTCTTTAGCACTGATTTTTAGTGAAAGAAGGATTGATCTCTCTCAACTCGGGTAACCTCTGTAATGAGGTGGTTTGATTCTTGAAGTCAAGAACGAGTTTCACAAATAGTTTACACAGCAGTTGTAGGACACAAAGGTGGATCCTTTTGAAGCTACAGGTCTACAATTTTATGCGATATGAAGACCCTAACTAGACTTACACTGAGATGAAGAAAATAATGGCTAGGATGTATGCATGAACACTAATTCTGGGTATACATGAAGATCATTCAAACTCTGATTTCGCGGGTTTGAGAAGAGGTTTATGGCATGAAGAACAGTGACAGAAAATGGAACATATGATAAGGGGAGTATGGTGATGCATGCTTACCTTTTATGAATTTACTAGACAAAACCTTGATGAAGTTTGAAGTAGCATATCAGATAGGGGGAGTGCCTATAATAGATACTTATGAAAATGTGAAGACGACAAATAATGGGAGCAGAAAACTCAGCAGTTCAAGCAACCTATTTGAAAGGGGGAGCATAAATGAATATGGCAAGTGATGATCAAAAGGAATTTTTTTGGGGGCATTGTGAAGCCTATAATGGTCACTTGACCCTTTGTCATTAATGTCAAAGAAAGAGAAATTGTAGTTGCCATCAATGACAAAGGGAGAGATTGATGAATATGATTGTCATTGATGACAACATTAATGACAAAGGTTGTCTTGGCAAGCTTGATGACATAAACAAAGATGGACAAGCAGCATGAAATGACAAGGGCATTGATAGAAGAACTTGATATTTGGCAAGAAGAACCAAATGACCAATTTTGTGGTCATTTGGAGATGGTCCTAATACCCTAGACAGAATGATGAGGTGGACAAAGGTCTTGACAAAGCAAGCAAGCAAGACACTGGATGGATTGGAGACAAGGCTGGACATGATGACAAGGCTAAAGACCCAGGACAAGTTTGACAAGCTTGAAGGACAAGGACATGGATGGACAAGGACATGGACAAAGGCTAACAAGGATGGCAAAAGATGGCATGGAAGATGAAGTGGACAAATAAGGTGACATGACAAGTTTGACAAAGAACAATGACGAAGTATGCATCTTGTGGATGGCAGCGGGCATCTTGGACAAGCATCTGCGAGCATGTGGTAAACCCTATTGCGGGCATGATATTCACCTCTTGCGGGCATCTTGAAGATGGATATGCGGGCATATTTGAAGAGTGAAAGAAAGCCCCTGCGGGCATAACGTAGGCCCCCTTGTGGGCATTTAACAAGCCATTTGCAGGCATATTGTAAGGAGTAATAAAACACCTGCGGGCATGTGAAAAAGAGGCCTGCGGGCATCCTGTTGATTAAGTTGTCATTGATGCCAACAGTGCTTGGTCATTGATGCCAACAATTGAGTCTTGGTGCCCCTTGTGGAGCCCCTGAGGGTTAGTGTTTGGTTTGTGGTTGTCTGTGTCAAGAGGAGACCTTTTGACTTTGTCCAAGCCCAAGCTTGAAGCCCTTGGAGGCCTTGGGAAAATGGCAAAAGCCCTGAACACCCTTTAGAGTGTTTAAGTACCCCTAAGGTGTTTCTCTGGTTCCCCAGTTGTTTTCCAGTACCACAACCTATGCCCTAATATTCTAGAAAGTGTCCTTGGTGGGTTGAAGAAGTTGCAAGAGTCCAAATGAACCTTTCAGTGGTCATTTGTGTTTATTGAGGTCATGGTACCCCAGGAGAAGGTCTAGCAACCCCACAGGTGATGTCATGATGGATCTTGACCCTTGTAGGTCTCCTGGTGTGGTTGAGGTGGTTGAAGAAGCCTATGAAGCCCCTTGCTTGATGAAGAAGCCCTGAAGAAGTCCTTGGACCCACATTTGATGGTTTAATGGTCCTTGTCCCCTTAAAGGTGATAATGTGGTCATTAATGACTTGATGAAGACTTGGAACCCTTGATGAAGATCTTGATGCCCATGTATCCCTTGTTGGGGTCATGGAACCCTTGGAGATGGTCATTATGCATGAGAAGGTCTGGCACCCACATAAATGGCGGCATGATGACCCTTGGACACTATATGATCATTGATGGTGCATTTGGAAATGATTTGGGTCTTGGAATCATACATATGGTGGTTTGTAATCCCATGATTGTTGGAGCCTTTGATATGATAGAATCCTTGGTCATGATTCCCTCATCACTTGGCGATGGAGTCCTATGTGATGGGCTTGAAGTCCATGGAAAGTATCTTGTTTAAATATTATATGATATCCTTGAAAGAGTCCTTGAAACCCTTGCATGCGGTGCCTTGGGTCTTGAACCATGGTGATGTATGGTCCTATTTGTGGTTATATGGCTATTGGGATGTAGATGGAGGTAGATCCCACGGACGTGCCTTGATATGTTGAAGAAGACTTTGAAACTCTTGTAGTTGGTGGTATGGTCTTTGGCACCCTCATGTGTGGGGTCTTTGATGTCCTGGACACATTGAATAATTTAAGGGTATTAGACCAAGAATTTGCAAATAAACCCATCATAGGGAGATAGTCCTCGTCAAGCCATTTCCATTGATATGTGGAGCATCTTCTAACTCCTTATGGTTGAAGAGATATGAATTTTTGAAGTTTGTGTACCCCACCTTTTTGGGTGAGCCAACCTAACAAAAGAAAATTTAATTATTTGTAATTTTGAATTGCATGTCGGCCCTGTTTGAGGTAATAACTTTCCTCCACGACCTATATAAATAGAATATCAAACATTTCATTTGCTCATCAATTGGAATTTCGCAACTCTTGGAGAAAAGTGCAAAATTTTGTGGAGGAGAAATTTTTGGGCATCTTTACTAAAATTGGCATAACTTTCTCATACGGAATCGGAATTACAAAATTATTGGCTCGTTGGAAAGCTTGTTACGAGGGCTATGTGATGACATGATCTAGAGTTTATTTTGGTTTGTCTATTGTTTCTTGACCTTATGATCTTCAAAAAGGTATGGCTCATGCTTCTGGGTTTCTCTTGTAATGGCACATGTCTCTCATGGATAGAGTTCATCTTTGATATTAGTATGTGAGCCTATATATTGGTATATATATTTGAAGTCATTATGGAGGATATGATGATGATGTTGCATACCTTTATGCTATGATATTATACACTTTATGATGATAATGCATGTGATAATGATGTACACTCTATGAAGTTGATGCACTTCTATACAATATGATGTACATGCATACCATAGTGTGATGATGCTCTCCTATGCATTATGATGTATACTTGATGTTGATGATGCATACACGGTGCACACTGAAGTGACAATTATGCATATTTTATGATGATGATGCATACCCTATGACGATGATGCATACCTATGATGATGATGCACGACGATGCATGCCTTATGTTCAATGGAAGTAGAGAAGGATTATTTGTTCAATGACTGTGTATGACGAGGTGTACAAGGATGTACATGAGCAGTGTATGGCAGTAAAATGACTTGTTGGTATACATGGATGATTTGGCAGTGATAAGAGTGCAGAGGTTATCAGCAGCAGATTCAGGGTTTGGTGTGCAGTTGGTTAGACTCAGATTGTCTGAGCCGGATGATGTGAACAACAGATTGATTGGTCAGTTGATGAGTAGTATGGAGCAGTTGTGGTGCAGTGGTCAGTGGACAGTTGATGAGCAGTGAACAGTTGATGAGTAGTGACAGTGGTTGTGCAGTGTGGTACAGATTGGGTACAAGTGTTGGATAGCAGGTCCGCAGGATCAGTGAAGTTTGTGGTTTAGTAGTTTCAGTTACTATCTTCATATCAGGGTGGCAGGACAGGGCAAGGAAATCTAGGGAGCTAAGGCTTCCTTCAGGTTGTAGCCTATAAAGTAGGGGGTTGTAGCCTCCTTCCAGTTGTAGCTGGAGAATTGAAGTCTTTGTAACAAAGGGGGTTTGTTGCCTCCTTCCAGTTCTTGCTGGTAAATTATTATTATAAAGGCTTCCGTGGTTTTTCCCCCAGTACTTGGGTTTCCACGTAAAAATCTTGTGTACTGTGTTTTGCTATGCTTCCTATGTGATGATGATATGATGATATGTGATGATGAGCTGTAATTGTTAATAATGTTGATGATATAATGATAATGTGATAATACATTAATGAATGATGTATTGAAGAAGCAGTTGATGATTGTTAAAGTTGAAAAAGTAATAAAAAGCTATACACACTGTTCACCCCCCCCTCTCAGTGTGCTCGGTGTGTCCAAAAATTTTAAGAAACTTGCAGGCACTTCTAAAAGTGGAGCTACGAGCATCTCCAAGACAGGCATGCAGGCATGAGAAAAGCTTCAAACGGGCATACTTTGAAGAACAATAAAGGCCATGTGCGGGCATTTGAAGCAAGGTGTTTAGAGTGTTGATGATGTGGCAAATGGAAGAGTAAAAATATTTATATATATATATATATATACTTTGAATATAACATGGAAATAAGGCAAGAACTCTCTTGCTTGCAATAATTATGAATGTGATGATGTTGAGATTGTACTTACAAAGAATGAGGAGGAAGATTTATTGAAAATCAAAGAGGCATTTGCAAGTACTCTATTGGATAAGGATGTCAAATCAAAGTCAAGGCTTAAAAAAAAGATCATGGGAGCATTTGAAAAATACCAAAAGGAGACAAAGGACTTGTTCTTGAAATTGAAACCTAAGAACAAAGACTTGCAAGATGAGTTAGAAGATCAAAATCTTGAGGTCAAAAGGTTGAAGGATGAACTAAGAAAAGAACAAGAAAAAATTGGTGAAGATCCTAGAAAACTTGAAGAGACAAGATGGGTTAATCTTGATTTGAAAGTTCAATTGGAAGAATACAAGAGAATTGAAGAGGTCTTGAAAAATCAACTAGATGAGAAAGAGAAAACTTGTCTAAAGGTTGAAATGGAGGTAGTTGAATTGAGAAAGAAGAATTAAAAGCAAAATGACTTTGTCAAGTTTAAGAATAGCTCAGCTATCCTAGATGAAATATTAGATTGTCAAAGGTCCCAATTTGACAAATCTGGCCTTGGGTATAAAAAGGTAAAAGACAAATTGGAAGAAGCCAATGATTCCCCCGAGACTCCTGAAGTTGGATCCACATCCTCCAAAGAAGAAACTCTTCATGTACAAAAGACATTGACAAGCTTGAATGACATGACATGGCAAAGACGACAAAGCAAACAATGATGACATGAAAGACAATCATATTTGAAGAGCATTTATCTCATACCTACGGGCATCTTAAGGACATGACTGAAGGCCCTTGCAGCCAGAAGAAAAGAGGACCATTGCAGGCATTTAAAAGTAGCCTTGCAAGCATAGTTTGAGGAGTAATGGAAGAAACCACAAATAAACCTTGCGAGCATAATAAAAGTAGCCTGCGGGCATTTGAGAAATACCTTATTGCAGGCATAATTTAAGATAGCCCCGACGGGCATTTTCAATGAAGGATGTGGGAAATATATAAGGGTTCCTGCGGGCATTTGATAGCTTTTGCGGGCATTTCATGAACGCAGTGCAGGCATACTCAACCACACCTGCAAGCATCTCTAAAGCCCCATTGCAGGCATGTGAAAGCCCCAACTGCGGGAATATTAAACATGCCCCTGCGGGCAGTTTAATGAAGATATTGCAGGCATAGTTTAAGTGGTCTTAAAGAGCACTGCGAGCATTTTCATGGATGCATGAGGAGACCATATGGGAATAAAGACCATGATGATGTGGCAAATATATTGTATATATTTGTTGATGATAACGTGGAAGCAAAAATAAAATATATATAATTGACAAGTCAGCCTCCTAATTTGCTGAGTAAATCAAGGAAATAAAAATCATTTGATGGAATAAAGAATTAATATTGATGACATGTCAGCCTCCTAATATGATGGACAAGTCAAGTATAAATACAAGACCAAATCGTTGATTTGAGTAAGGATTTTGTGGAGAAATTCGGATGGTTCAATAAGCCTAGATTTCGGACAATGAGGACAGTTTGGTGAAGGATGTAGCAGCAACATGATTGTTATCTTTGGGTTTGATTGGGGCTATAGGATGCTGAAGATATGCTAGATGAATAATGAAATTATGATGAAGCTTTAGAATACCAAATTGATGAAGACATGGTGATGGTGTTTATGGAGACATGATGTTGACAGCATGCTGAAGGACAAAATGAAGATATAAATTCTTTTTATCCTTGGTTTCTGGACATGACGCTGGAAAAAGAGATGTGCTGAAGACATGTTTACAAACAGAAAAGATGATGCAAGAATGATCTAGGGCAGCATGATATGCATGGACAAAAATGAGAAGAAGCTGGACATGATTTAATTGTATGGACAGAATGATGATGACAGGTTTATGATTTGTGATGACAGTATGTATGTGATGTAAATAACAAGCTTGATGAAGGGAACAGTGATGTGACAATGATGACAAGATAGTGTTGACAAGGGTAATGTAATTATTATAATGTAAGGTGACAAAAATGTAATTGTAAATACAAGCAGGTTTTTGTATATATTTTTCTTAGTAGGATCTAAGAAAAAGACCAAGAAGTGTCTTGGATTGGAAGTTGGTGCTTCTGTATTCAGTAAGTGTTGATTTGCCTCACGGTTGTAGCCAGTTGAACTAAATAGAAAAGATTACAACTATATCTTGTGTCTCTTGCAATGTGTTGATGTGTTTTACTTGATAAATGACTTATGGTAAATTGTTTATTGAAGCATGGTCTATTGATGAATATGAGTGTGAAATGATGATTTAAGATTTAGTGGTTGAAGAAGTTGAAATTTGGAGTAAGTATAGCCTCACTGATTCACCCCCCCCCCCCCCTCTCAGTGAGCATTGTGTATAACAATTGGTATCAGAGCAGGCCTTCATAATAAGCCTAGCAAGCTTGAAGGGATCCATAGACACAAGTGGAAGAAAGGTCATGGAGGTTTATTCGAAAGATGGAGTTCCATTGCTCAATGAATCAAATTATGAGTCTTGGAGCATCAGAATGAAGTATTACATACAAGCACAAGAGTATGACATCTGGAAATCAATTGAAGGAGCAACTGTTAAGAAGCTACATGAAAGCAATGAAAAGGCACTAAGTTAATCATGATGGGCTTGTCTCAATCATAGAATGAAAGACTAAACATTGGAGGGTATACTTCAGCCAAAGATCTTTGGATCACACTAGAAGGTGAGCACAAAAGGAAATTTCAAGACATCTGAAGATGAAAAACAAGAAGAGAAGGAGGCACAAGCTTCAAGCACAAGTAAAGGTAAGAACTCTCTTGCTTGCAATAATTTTGAATGTGATGATGTTGAGATTGTACTTACAAAGAATGAGGAGGAATATTTATTGAAAATCAAAGAGGCATTTGCAAGTACTCTATTGGATAAGGATATCAAATCAAATTCAAGGCTTAAAATAAAATCATGGAAGCATTTGAAAAATACCAAAAGGAGACAAAGGACTTGTTCTTGAAATTGAAACTCAAGAACAAAGACTTGGAAGATGAGTTAAAAGATCAAAATCTTGAGGTCAAAAGGTTGAAGGATGAACTAAGAAAAGAACAAGAAAAAATTGGTGAAGATCCTAGAGAACTTGAAGAGACAAGATGGGTTAATCTTGATTTGAAAGTTCAATTGGAAGAATACAAGAGAATTGAAGAGGTCTTGAAAAATCAACTACATGAGAAAGAGAAAACTTGTCTGAAGCTTGAAATGGAGGTAGTTGAATTGAGAAAGAAGAATGAAAAGCAAAATGACTTTGTCAAGTTTAAGAATAGCTCAGCTATCCTAGATGAAATATTAGATTGTCAACGGTTCCCATTTGACAAATCTGGCCTTGGGTATAAAAAGGTAGAAGACAAATTGGAAGAAGACAATGATTCCCCCAAGACTCCTGAAGTTGGATCCACGTCCTCCAAAGAAGAAACTCTTCATGTACCTGCACATTACAACATAGAAGATGAAATTTCAAGAATGCATCTAGGAGCTAAGCCCAGTCTTCAAGGCAAGCCAAGACGAGAAACAACTTCAAGATGGAACCAAAGTCCAAGGTATGAGAACAAGTTCAATGGTTATTGTTTTTCTTGTACTAAATTTGGTCACAAGGCCATGGATTGTAGACCCTATGGAAGAAGAAGTGGTGGAAGTCCCAGTCACACCATTAGATGCTGGACTTGTGACCGTATTGGGCACACTGCTGCAAACTGTCACACTATGAAATGTTATAACTATGGTGGAGTTGGCCATAATGCCCAAGTGTGTGCAAGTTTAAAAAGACAGTTCTTGAGAAGCCTCTCATACCCATCAGCAAGGAAGGTCAATGAATTTTGGAAGAAGATTGACACCAGCAGATTTGAAGACCAAGAGATCAATAATCACAGCCAAGGACATCCAAAGGTATGGGTAAGGAAAAATATTCTGTTGGATCTAAATAAAGTAGATGATAAGTACACAAGTGGAGATGGCTGCCATGTGGCAAGCCATATTTGAGGTCTCTTAAAGACCTTGGCACATCATGAGTCCATGGAGTTGGAGGATGGACTCAAAGGTATATGGTGGTCACTCCAAAGTAATTTAAAAGGCAGATTTTTTATCACGGAGAAAACGACATTGACAGTATCTGGGCAGCACTTTGACATGACAATGACAATTGATGAAGGACTAGAAGTAAGGGGGAGCATATGAACGATTGTTGATTGAAGTAATGACATGAATTCATGCATAAGCATGTTAGCAAGAAGGCACACATGAAGATGATTTTCAATTCAAGCAACAGTTAAAGAATGGATATTAGAATTTTCACTTTTATATTTTTTTTTCAGACTTGTCTAGGGCATCATCTATGAACTGAGGCAGCCACAACAAGAAGAATTTTGGGTTACACAATGTCTAAGGCACTCGCAAGTTAATGTTTCCTATCTCTGATCTCAGTGTTGGTTATCACTCTGACCTTGGGTCAATTAAGAAGATATATGAACCATTTAAAGTCTGATTTTCGGGCTAGGAGAAGGGACACTGTAGCAGCAACAAAAGTATTCTAATCAAGGCTCGTAGAAGTGAGCATAGCTAATGAGGATGAGCAGCAAATGAGAAGACTTAGAGACAGTGAACAAACTGATTGTCCAGATGAATAATTGATGGCAGTAATGAGAAGTCTGACAAGATCAAGCCATATCAGGTTGAATTAAAGAATGACTGCATCAAGCAAAAGTCAGGTCCAAGGATCTCTAAAACATCCACATGGAATATATGATAGGGGGAGTATGATGATGTCTTAAAGAATTGATACATGCTTACCTTTTATGAATTTACTATATTTGGACCAATGTTTTAAAACTCGGACTCGGACTCAGAATCGACCGAGGGTCAACTCGGACTCGGACTCGGCAATGAATCGGTAATGACTCGGCCGATTTTAATTTTATGACTCGGTTTACTAAAAAACACAGTATTTAAATTTTAAAGAAAAAAATATTTTAAAGATTCTAATCCATGATTCCAAAGCATTAGAGACAAAATATGCAAAGTCTGCTCATGTATATACCATATACCAAATAAGGGTGAACATATCAAAATGGATCGAAGTGTACTATGCAATGCATATCTAGAAGATTGGAACAAAATGAAAATACATAATCAAAGAAGGCCTAAATGGCCTGTAGAGTGGCATAATTCACTAATTTATTTTATTTGATTCTTTCCATATTCAATATAGTTATTATTTTACCATATGCTAAATTGCTAATTCAGATATAACCAAAACCTCAGAGGCATATACAAAATTCGTTGATTAAAGTAGACAAATATCATGAGTTGAAAATCCAGATTCCATACTTATCATTCCATGTTCCAACAATGCACAATTTCCTTCTAGTATCTCACAGTTACAAGAAATATCAACAAAATGGCAACAAATGGGCCTCAACACTGCTTAACTCCAGTTTATAAAGAATAACACAATAACAAGATCTGTAAATTGCTTATAATACAAGAATTACCCTAGTCCTAAATGACCATTAGCAGAAATCATCGGAAGTTTAAGAGACAAGAATGGGCATAGTCCTAACTGACATGCATGACATATTTGAAGTTTAGAAGTTCAGGAATTACTTAAATAAATAAATAAAATTAGTGTTTTTTTACTCCACGCATCAACTCGGGTCAACTCGGGTCAACTCGGATCAACTCGGCCGGTTCGGTACCGAACCGGTCACCCGAGCCAATTTAAAGGCCGAGTCAACTCGGCTCAAGGTCAAACTCGGCCAGCTCAGCCGACTCGGACTCGAACTCGGACTCGGCGAGTTTTAAAACACTGATTTGGACATGATTGACAAAAAATGATTGTTGTATGAATTGTATTAGAAATGCTTTCATCATCAATTGATATGAATTGATAAGATCTCAAGGAGCATGCAAGGTTACTTGAAAATCAACCAGTATGGGCAGCTACAACATACTGGAGCAGCAAGAGATTAGTCATGCAAGAAGAAGCACACTTTCAATGGGATGACTAAAACAAATTGTGTGTTTATTGATAAACCATCTATTGATATCAGCAGCATGTCGAATAGGGGGAGCGACAAGAACAGCAACAAAACTCAGCGTCAAAATTTCAAGATAGCAGAACACAAACAGATCAAACTCAGCAAGAAGTCTACTTGAAACGGGAAGTGTCTATATAGATACTTTAAAAAATACTGAAGATGGCAAGTGATGGAAGACTCAGCATAAAATGATGAATTCAAAGCTAAATTTTTTTGGGCATTGTGAAGCCTTTAATGGCTACTTGACCCTTTGTCATTAATGTCAAAGGGGGAGAGAAATTGTAGTTGCCATCAATGACAAAGGGGGAGATTGATGAAAATGATCGTCATTGATGACAACATTAATGACAAAGGTTAAACATAATGACATGGCAAAGGTGCAAATGGTATCAGAGCAACAGGTCTCGAGTTTGAAACTCTCGGGTAACGTTGCGGGGGAGATTGTTGGCATTTACGTCCAGCGCTCCCCGTGAGTTTCATGACATGGGTTAACCCCCTCTCGTGGATCCTAACTTTGGCGACTGTAGCGGTGATTGGCACCTGCAGGTTTTGGTCTAACGGCAATCGTGCTCCAACAGAAAATGTCAGTGTCGTCAGCCTCATAAACACGACCATGATCATATTAACCCCAAACCATTGACCAAAAGAATGATCTGTAAGGCTCAAACCCACGAATTTGGCAAAATATCGTTATATTAACTGACACACCTTAAATCGGAGAAGACTATATCTGGCTTCCTGTAAAACTTGCTTCCCCAACCACTGGCCTTTTTTCTTACCTTCTCTACGAGTTTCTCTATGGTCTTATCCTTTAGTGTACTCTTGCGCTTCAGATAGTGCTTTCTAGGTTGCTCCAAATGTGGAGAGGGGGACCGAGGTGAATTATGATCCAGGTAATCTTGCTTGGATTCCTCCTGCTTAGTGGAAGGATACAGTGAATAATGAAAGTCCCTTTTGGTCACAAAGGTAACTTTTTGGAACCATGCGAGAGAGTATTTTTTGTCATGCCAGATGTTGAAAAAACTCCTGATTAGGGAATAAAATTCATAATTTGGGCGTAAGCTTACATTCCATTCATATCGTGAATGCAGAATGAATTTCAAGGCACCGCGTGAAGAGGATGAAGTAAAAGTAATATAAAGTGACATTAGCTTTTTAAATCAATTTCAATTAATTTATATATAAGTAACAACAAGCCATATAAATAAATAAGTATATCATAAATAATTAGAATTATAATATACATAGTAACTTTATTATTATGAGTAAGATTAGTTATTATCCACCCGCGGAATCCGGCAAGGATGCCCCTTATCCTCCTTTCTTTACATCCTTATGGTTGACTCACTCAGTCGTAAACCAAACTCTGATCTCTTCACTGGCTCCCTACCCGGCCTCAATCTTGTTGTGGATTCCTTGCCTCTCAACCACAACCCTATTTGCCAACGGCTCTCTCTTATTGGGAGGAGCCTCTTCCATCATAGCCCAGAATTTCAAGCGAAATCTGACCTGGTATTGCAATGCCTCTGGAGGCAAAATTAATATTCACAAAAGCGTTGTCTACGGCTGGAACTTGAACAACGCCTCTGCAACAAATATTGGTACCATCCTTGGAATCAAAGTTCACAAACACTGGGATAAATTCATCTACTTGGGTCTCCCAATCACCCAAAGACGCACAAAGTCTGGAATGTGGGATGATAACATCAACAAGATCAAGTCCAAAATAAGAAATTGGGGAGGTCATTGGCTCAATAAAGCCGGTAAAATGATATTTGTAAAAGTTGTGCTATCAGCTCTCCCAATATATCAATCCTCCATTTTGTTGGCACCTAAAGGATTCTCTGACAAGATCAATAAACTTTTGAGAGATTTCCTGTGGACAGGAGGCAAAAATAATAAAAACAAAATCCACTTAGTAAACTGGAGCACTACAAAGCAATCAAAGTTTTCGGGTGGCCTCCAAATTCACAATCCACTACAAGCAAACTTAGCAATGGGCTGCAAAATTCATTGGCAAATCCAGCACAACAAACAGAACCGATTTAGTCAATTGCTAATGAAAAAATATCTCAATAGCAACAACTTTAGATGCCTTGCAGCAAGCCCACTTCCAAAGGATCTTCAGTTTGGACTTTGTGCAAAGCAACTTGGGACTTCTTCATTCAAGAAATCTACTGGGTTCGTGGCAATGGAATAAAAATCAATCTTTCTTCTGATAAAATTATGGGGAATGATCCGCTACAGAATCTTCAGGAGCTACATGATATCGCTCTTTGGCTCCAACAACATGGCATCAACACGCTGAATGATTTCAACTTATGGAACACCTTAGGCACTTGGCATTGATGGAAGAACCTCCCATTCCCTGCCAATCTGGAAACTGTCAGGACCCTCCTCATTGAAAATCTGAAAGGTTGCGCCCCTACACATCTCCTAGACAAAGATGAACGTGGATGTGGTTCAAAAGGTGTTTATACCACAAAACTAGGCTTGATCGCTCTCCAAACAAATGAAGCTCCACGAAAAAGTCTTTGGAAGATTGTATGGAACCCCTTTGGACTTCCCAAGATTAATTTCTTTACCTGGACCCTCATTCATCGAAAGATACTCACCGGAAAAAATCTCACCAAAAGAGGAATAGTTGGGCCACATTGGTGTCCTCTATGCCGCAAAAACTCCGAAACAATTGATCATCTCTTCTTGGATTGTCATTTCTCAAAAACTTTGGAACTACATGCTTCACAACCTGGATATAACCCTTCCAACCTTCAACACCACTACCTGCCTCTTCAAGAATTGGAGATCCACTTATCCCTCTCCCCCCTCCAATGATTGGCTTCAAATCTGGGTCACCATCCCCAAATTCATCTACTGGAAAATTTGGATTGCTCGAAACAAAGCAATTTTTCAGGAAACCATTCTCTCCCCCATCCAAGTCGTCAAACAAGCCAAAGGATTACGCCTTGAATACCTGAACTCCTCCAAAATCAAGTTAGATTCAAAACTCAGCGATAATGAACTAAACTGGATTGGATTCAAACTCCCAAGCCTGGTTGCCGAAGCGTCCCCCCCCCATTTCCATCGGCAAATTCGCGCTCCGAGCGAGTTCGTGCCCGAAGCGACCTCTGAAGCGCACTTCCAAAAAACTAAACCGCAAACCAGGCAAAAAAAAAAACGATTCTTGCCACTGTCGAAAGCGTTTTCGCTTCGGCACACTTCGAACTCCGGGAAAAATGCTTCGACCGCGAACTGAGAGCGCTTCGGGCCTCAAACTAGCAGCGAACTCCAATCGAACCCTGAGCGCTTCGAAGGGGAGTCCGTTGAACCCGCGGAAGAAGGCCAAAAAGAGAGTTTTTTCTTTTTTTTTTTCTTTTTTGGCTTTGTGGGTGTGCCCTAGGGTGTTTTTAGGGTTAGAGAGGGGAGATAAGGCAAAATATCCCCCTCTTTCTTCCTCATTGTTTCATTTTGGATTTGGAGTGGAGAGGGAAGGAGCTCTTGGAGTCTTGGTGTTGGCTTGGTGTTGGAGGCTTGGAGCAAAGTTGGAGAGCTTGAAGAGGATTTGAGAGAGCTTGGAGGAGACAACAAAGGGTTCCATCTTCTTGCAAATCAAAGGAGATCAAAATAGGTATGCCCAATGTGTATTTTTGTTCAATATTATTCACAAAATGTCTTGTTTGTTTATTGTTTATTGTTGTATTTGTTTCTTCTCCTACATTTTCCCATTTCCCTCTTCCTCCTCATTCTATTGCAGGTTGTCCATCTAAAACTTGAAGAAAATGTTGTTCTTGTGGTGTTTGCTTCCATTTTTGGTTCTCATGGTGTTGGTTGGGAATAGGCGTGTGAATGAAGAAGAAGATAATGGTCATTCTCATAGTGACCCAATGAATGAAAGAGAGGAGGGTGGTGAAGAGGGTGATCTTGAAGCTGATAGTGGCAAAGCTTCATTAACCCCCTTGTGGAGGTTTGTCACAAAAATTGAGGAGGGAAGAGGTGGTGGAACCTCTATGTGGATATGCCCACATGGTTGTCGTCCAAATAAACCTTATAATGGTTCATACACCTGTGTGAGGAGGCATCTTTGTGGGTGTTAGACAATGATGATAACAAAGGGTCCCTTGGTATTACAATTTGCCGCAGGATAACACAAGTAGAGAGAGAAAACTACATTAAGATAGAGGAAGTTGAACAAAGAACGAATGCTAAAAAACAAAAGGTTCACTCTGATGCTTCTTCTAGCTTTGGGAGCCCATTTTCATCTCCTACTTCACCTGGCGGAAGGTCCTCAACTGGTAGTGGAAGTAAGAGAACCATAGAAGATTTCCTTGATATTGGTGGCAGGGAGGATGTGGATGCAAAAGTGGTGAGGTTTCTTTATGCATGTGGTGTGCCATTCAATGTTCTCTGCTCCCCTTATTGGCATTCCATGGTTAAAACCATTAACAAAGCACCTGCTGGATACAAGTCCCCTGGGTATGAAAAAGCTAGAACCATGTTACTTGACAAGGAAAAAGCAAAAGTCAAAAGAGCTCTTACACGGTTTACAGATGGGTGGGAAGATACTGGGGTATCCATTGTATCTGATGGTTGGACGAATGTTAGAAACCAACATTTGATAAATATCCTTGGTGTTTCGTCTAGTGGTGCAGTGTTTCTTGGAGCGCAAGACTCCTCATCAATCATGGCCTCTTCTCAGAACATAGCAAACATCTTACTGAAAAGTATTGATGAGGTTGGTCCTACTAATGTGATTCAAGTAATCACTGATAATGCAGCGAATTGTAAAGGAGCAGGAAAAATCATTGAGCGGAAATATACTCACATCTTTTGGTCCGGTTGTTTGGTGCACACAATGAACCTTTTAATGCATGATATTATCAAGCAGAAAGAATGCACATGGATAAATGATTTGTACAAGCGAGGGAAGAGACTCATTAAATTTATCACCAGGCATACAAGGGTCAATGCCTTTTATGGCACTTGCTCTAAGTTGCAATTACTTAAGCTTGCCAAGACTAGATTTGGTAGCTATTTCCTCACCTTCAAGCGCCTATTGAGGGTAAGACAGGCTTTGGGTGCTATGGTGATAAGTGATGAGTTGGATGAAATTAGCACTGATAGAGATGGCATGGATGCAGCAAAGGAAATTGTTCTTGATAGCTACTTCTGGTCACGGGTCAAGTATGTTTTACAGTTCACCAAACCGATTTATAACATGCTTTAGTTTGCAAATTCTGATAGACCGATCATTGGGGAGGTGTATGAGCAAATGGACACTATGCTAGGACAGATTAAGGACATTGTTCAGCCTAAAGATGAGAATTTGTATGATTTGATACGTTTAGAGGTGAAAAAACGTTGGGAGAAGCTGAATATTCCACTACATGCCTTAACATATGTACTTACACCAAAGTACTATCATATATCATGGCTTTCAACCCCCAGCACCAGGTGGTGAGGCAAAGAGAAAACCACACCAAGATCCAGAGGTTCAAGCTGGTTATATGCAAGCATTGAAAAAATTGTACCCAGACGTTCAAGAGTGTGATAGCATTCGGCTACAGTTGAGCCAATACATCAGTTGCACTGGTGCCTTTGGGAGCAACCATGCAATTAGAGATCGAGGGAATTTGCCTTCTCTAGCGTGGTGGGACATGCATGGCACTAGTTGCCCACAGCCACAATCTATGGCAATGCGGGTGCTTTCACAAGTGGCGAACACTTCTTCAGCAGAGAGGTGTTGGAGCACATACAGTTTCATCCACAATGTCAAAAGAAACAGATTGAATGTACAACGAGCAGAGACCTTGGTCTATTTTCATTACAACTTGCGATTGTTGTCGCATTACTGTGCGGATCCAACTATAGACAAATCAAATAAGATTTGGGACTACAATTCAGAGGGAGGACAACTTGGAGGATGGAGCATTGGTTTTGGAGGAGTTTGAGAATGCTCTTTTGGATGAGGATGAGTGTGCTGAGATGCCACCTCCATCCAGTCACAGTGCGAGGTCCCATGGACGTGGCCCCTTGAATAGCACTCCAGCTTTAGAAGGACCTTCACAGTCACAATCAGATGCACATGCTTCATCTTCACTACCACCACGCGTACCCTCACGAGGCAATCGTGGTGGTGGTAGGAGGAACTATGAGAAATAGATTGTTTTTGCATTTTACAGCTTACTAGATAGGATTTAAATTTTAAATCATAGCTCAGTTTAGTTATGCAAACTTATGCTTCATGGCACATGCAGATAGCCAATTTTTGTAAACAAAACTATTTGAATTTTGGGTACTTAATGATGTACTTCCCTATTTGGTACTTTACTACTTAACGACGTACTTCCATAAGTTAATGATGTACTTCCCTATTATATGGTTCTAAGTTCTAACTTCTAAAGGTTGTATGTTTGTAATTGATAGAATCTAGATGGTTTGTATTTGTATTTGTAAAATGTATTTCAATTTTCAATTCGTAACTTTTAATGTTTATAATTGAATCATGAATTATGGAATTTATATGGCATTTCATATATTGGAATTAGCATAAACATACATGTTTCATAAATTTTGCATCTAGTTTGGTATTCTACATGTTTTTTTTAATATATAGATATATATATAAACGCTTCGCTTCCGAGCATTTTTTGAAAAATGCGCACCCACACTCCCACTTCCCGCTCCCCACTTCCGCTTCGCTCCCAAGCTTCGGCAACATTGCTCCCAAGCCCTAGTAAAATGAATTACCGAGCTCATCACAGGCCATCCTGGCATATTAAACTTCCTGACTCTGACTTTCAAGATTGGGAGAAACATGCAAAATATGGACAGCCTTCTTTTTGACGGCGCATCCAGAAAAAATACTGGTGCAGCAGGAGCAGGAGGAGTTTTATTAGCTAAGGATGGGACAACGAGTTATCAGATACAGATGGGGGCTAGGAGAATGCTCAAACAACTTAGCAACCGAAGGACCTAGATCCAATTTTACTGGATGATATTGATTTAGAGTCTGAGTGGGTTGTGGAGGAGGAGTTCCATGATGATTTGGCTTGGCTTGATGAAGAGACTCAGGATCCCTCTAGTCTGCTATCTCAAATAGAAACTCCAAATACACCTGCTTCACATTTGCTTCAGTCTGTCGATGTTGGCACTAGCTCCTCGAGGGGTTATTGTAGGCATACTTGTGGTTAGGCATGAGACTCGAGTACATGGAGACATTGTCTATTTTGGTGTTCTATTTCTGTTATGAGACTGTATTTTGAACTTGCACCAATCTGATTTTTAAATCAATATGGATTATGTTTATGGCAATGATTTATGGTTTTATGAACACTATGGTTTATGATCATTATTTACAGTTTTGCATACAAAAATTGATTGTGTTATGTCGTATAATCATAGTTTATGAGACAATGTTATGAATTATTGCATAAATTGTATAGTTTTATAGCTTATATGGACTGGAAATGCTTTTAACCTCTTTTTTGTGCCCAAAATGTACAATATTTTTATTTTTTTCCCTATTTGCCGAGTCTGTCCCGAGTCCACGAGTCATATGCCAGCCGAGTCTTTGCTGAGTACGAGTCGTGCAACATTGGTTGCAGCATCACCCTCAATCTGCACTTTGAGAAGCATTCAATCAATCATTGAAAGCTTTATCACCATCACCGCTTCTCTATTTAGTTCATCCAACTTGGTTTGATTATTTCTAATTGTTATTGGTCGTGTTTCCAAATACAAGTCCAACACAAGCTAATCCAAACTCCTCTACTTAAAAATGGCCAACATTAGTTGTTTCCAAATACAATAATCTTTCCCAGAAAATTTTCTTGTTAACCCCTAACATAATGTTAAACAAACTAGCCATTAGAGCATTAAAAAATTCAGCCTATATGTTGCTAAAACTAAAATCTGCAACTAAAATGGAAACTTGCAGACAAGAAAACTGCACTTTTCCTCCCCCCAAACTGAAGATTACCAAAATAAAGACATACCCACTCCAATTGCCTCTAACACAAAACCACTTCCCAATCCAAATCCAGTAGTCAAGTGCACACTATTCGATATCTCTCTTCAGCGTTGAATATTAGAAGAGCTGCTATGGCTGGCACCTAGCCTCCCAGGATTACCTAACCTATTCCATTCAGCACTGGACCATTCCCGATGGAATATTATTAGACTTTGCATTGGTACCTTGATGGTGAGCGGTGATGACACACATAACTCCTCTTTCACTTATACTTCTACAGCCAATGCAAAGCAGTGACTCTCTTTGTTTCTCCTCCAAGTGAATAGTAATTATTCCTTTTCAGGGATAACCATCTAATATTCGATATCTCTCTTCAGCATTGAATATTAGAAGAGCTGCTATGGCTGGCACCTAGCCTCCCAGGATTACCTAACCTATTCCATTCAGCACTGACCATTCCCGATGGAATATTATTAGACTTTGCATTGGTACCTTGATGGTGAGCGGTGATGACACACATAACTCCTCTTTCACTTATACTTCTACAGCCAATGCAAAGCAGTGACTCTCTTTGTTTCTCCTCCAAGTGAATAGTAATTATTCCTTTTCAGGGATAACCATCTAATTTGACCCCTTTATATTCTTTATTTTGGCTTTGTGTTTATTTCTGCACATAAGAGTTTCCTGTAGCAATCACATCACTGTTGTAACTTGTTTTACTTTCTACTCCTCTTAACCTATCTTGGTCACTTGTTAATAAAAATTACTTTTCTTTTTTCTCTCTCTTTCTAACTATGACCAATCCGTGATGTCAATTGAAACAAAGTAGATAAAATATCACCATTGTTTGCTCGTGGCATAGCAGGCAATTGGCATACATGCCAGTGTCCATACTTCTGGTTTTAAGGCATTAAACAATCAGAAAACCACTTTGCATATTCTGAACAACAACAATAAAACCATTTATTATACAAAAAATTAAAAAACTAAGGCTCCTTCCATTCTCTTGTTTAGTACACACTAATCAAAGTACATTAAATTGCATTCAATGTGGTTTCACATTATTTATGTAGATTGATTATTTCTTAATGACAAAACATTAGCAGATCAAGGCTTCAAAAAGAAAATTCACAACATCACAGGGACTGCATTCCATCTATCAATAGAAATGCACATAAATGAAATCCGAAGTAACTACAATGGACTAAATCATAAAACAAGTGATCCAGTTAAAATTATATTTATTATGGATGAAGCAGAAAATTCAAGCATTGCCAATTTGTGTTTTCTATAAAAAACATATTCAGAAAAACTAGTATTATCACGATTCTTACCTTATGGCAGCACTCCATTTCGATTTTTAACAGTTTATCATTGCTTCGCTTCATGGACTTTTCAAGGTCTTCCATTCTCCTTTCCATAAACTCGAGATCCTGCAATAAAGATCACAAAGAACCAGAATTAAACAGAGAGCTGAACGTCTGTGCTTCCTTCCAAAAACACTATAATCAAAGCCTGAGAAGAAAGTGACATTGAATCAGACTTGATCCCAACATGTTTCGGTGATGCTTGAAACGAATTTAATTGTATATGCTCATTCAGATAAACATAATGCAACTTATCTTAACAAACAGTTCAATTCAGAGTTCATTTTGATTAAAGCAATCAAGTGGAGATGAAATTCTAAAGCCAAGCTAAGTTTACGGGATTAAAGAGTATTAAATAATGAATTCTGTCTCAATGACAAATCAAACAAAAAATTTCTACATTCCACTAGGCAAAAAACAAAATCAAGTCCACATTTTGGGTCGAATATCAAGATCAAGTCCACTTTATATTATTACCACCATTGTAACTTGGAAGTTAGAAACCTAATCACAAAAGAAGATAATGTCAAGACCTTGCATTGTAAATAAACAAGGAATCATGCAATTTACTACAAGATTCTAACAAATCATTAAGCCTTCTAAAACACTATACACATTTCATTTGCTTAATCAAACCTGAAACAGAGTTAACAACATGGGACAACAAAATGGAAAAGTTTTACAAGAGTATTTGGTCGACAAAGGTATGCAATCGAGAGCACCCAAACGGCAATCCAAGGACATGTGCAACCAAGTGTGGCACCACTGGGCCCAGGTATACTCTCTGGATTCTGGGTGACTTGAGGCAATTAAAAAGCAATGTAGACAAAAACATGTAATAAATAAGCTAAAAGATACAAGTAAAAAATAGTTGTGGAGAATGCAATCCATTCTCAACCACAGGATTACATAAAGATTCCTTTCAAGTGCATCCATCCATTGCCCTGTAAATGGGGACTAGAGAAGAAGGGTATTCTAACAAATGAGAAACAGGGCCTGAAGGAGGGATAGGGCTAGGTCTAGTAGAGCCTGCAAGGTACTCCTCCACAACCTCAGTGGAAAGGAAATCATTTTTACAACATGATCAGGAGAAAGCCTTGAAAATAAACTCAACATGGTAAACAAAGATCCATTAATGGGGTCCTTAAAGCGGGACAAAACCCCTCTAAGGTGTCCAAATGATTATCTTATGATTGAGTATAAGAGGTCTTGGCAATCCCTCTAACAACTTGCTTTGGCTCATTTAGTGGAATGGCACAGACCTAATGTTTTACTAGTCCAGGAAACAATGGGGGAAGGTTCTAAGGTCAAGAGAATGGGGCTTTCTCACACTAGATGCTACAGGAAATTGTGGAGGATTACTAAGTAGGTGGAAGAAATCCATTTCTTTACAAAATTTCTCTTATTGATTCGGGTACTTGGACAGAGTTCATGTTTAAAGACCTTTGTCGAAGGCTTGAGTAATCAATTTCGATGATTCTTATGAAGATAGAAAAGTTTTTTAAGAAGGATTGTTTGCTCAAATATGTGTTAAAGCAGACAGGATCATTGTAAGTGAGGCGTGAATAGACTAGAAAACTTTTACAGACACAAAAATGAGGATGCTAGGTTAATAGATGTGTAGAGCCTGTTGGAATATTTAGCAGTACTGAGAGAGGGGATGAATCAGTACTGAACTGTTCTTAATCAATTTTTTTTCAAATATTTAGTTACAGCAATCACATAACTGACCATAGCATATTGTTAATCATCAACACACAGAAGACAAAGATTTATAGTGGAAACCCAAACAGGGAGAAAAACTACTTGAAATGTTCTTATAATAAATGAAGATTACAATAATTTGCAAGAGACACCAATCTCCAATAGTGTGAGCACCTACTCACAGATTTTGCAGACACCAATCTGACAATGACACCAATCCCTATTATGAGCACCAAATCATTGATCAGGCACCAACCTGTAATGAAGACACCAATCCTCTTATGAACACCAACCTGTTCAAAGAATGAGGACACCAATCCTCCTTAATCGGTTCCCAATCAGTCACAATACTGCCTTGAATTTTGTGCTAGAACAGTCCTTGGGGCTACCACAAAACAATCTCGAATTGCCCTTGAATCTAAGTTCAAACAGTCCTTTGAATTTGCCAAAACTAAACTTTGAACTCTTCCACAGATCTGCTCAGAGATATGTTCAAGATGCTCCTTGCACAAAAATCTGCAAACTGTGCCAAAATAGTCTTTCAAAGTTGTCTTTACCCCCTTAGAATTTGTCTTGAGTTGTCTTCATTCTTTCTCAGCTTGACTGTGGTTCCTTCTTCTGTATCTTCGCTACTATTTCAGATCAACTCATCTGTCTCACTCAACTCACACAATGAGGGCGCACTTCATGTCTTATTTATATGCATTGATGTATCCAATATGGGGCTGACTTGTAGATGTTCTAATCTTTTGATATTTAAAAGTTGTTTGAATGAAAGAGGGCAACTTACTTGTTGTATTGCTTGGCTATCAAAAATAATTATTTTTCCCTCCAACGCAAAAACTCAACCCCATAATGTCAAAAGCAATCTGTATGCAGGAATCTTATGTCCACTTAGCTTGACAAGGATTTTATGAATATTTCAACATAACTTGCGGGCATTTCCCATGTCCTGCGGTCATTTCACCATAGCTTGCAGGGATTTTATCATGACCTGAGGGCATTCCTAAAAGGGCTGTGAGCATTTCTTGTGGCCTATGGCCAAGGCAAGTGCGGGCATATTTACGTAAGTGTTGCCGGGCATATTTCCTATGGCCTGCGGGCATTTTCCATGGCCTGTGCAGGCATATTTCCTTGTGTTGGTGGGCATATTTCCTATGGCCTGCGGGCATTTCCCATGGCCTGTGCGGGCTATTTCCCTTAGCCAGTGCGGGCATAATGCTGCTGCAGCCATTTATCTTTATAGCTACTGCGGGCATTTTCTTTAGGATGGCGAGCAATTTGCTTATAGCTGCTGCAGGAATTTTGTCCATTTTGTCCATATTTCTTCAACTTACTGTCACATCAACTCACTGCCACATCAGCTCTGCCACATTGACATCAATGACAACCTTTTCAACAGAATCTATAAAGCTAATCCCAACCTAGAGAAATATGAAGATTGGAGAAGCTCAAGTTTCCAAGAGACTAGACTGTTCTTGATTTTTAAGACACTTTTAATGAAATAGAGAGGACTAGATCTTGGGTGGAGTCAAGGGGTCACGAAAGGAGGAATTTCAGCCATTGGTCAAGAAAGAGTGATAGCGATATAATAATAGCTCTAGGGAAAGAGCTAGTTTTCAATTTGCAACTGCTTTAAAGAAGTTAAGATTAGTAGTGGCATCTTAATCCCAAATCAAAAAAGAGAGTATGGATAAGAATCTTAAGTCTGTTGAGAAGTAAATAGCAAATATATGAGAGGAAAGAGCAGGGAATACTTGGGGAGGAGGAGAAACTGAAATTACAGGAGCTGGAGATCAAGATGAGAAGGTCGTTGGATTGGACAGAGGCTGAAAAGAGGATGAAAACGAGGGTTATGTTGTTAGAAAAGGGGGATGAAAACATGAAATTTTTCTATAATTTTGCTAATCGCAAGAAGACACTCAATATATTTGGGAAACGCAAGATGAGAGGTGTTACCGGATGAACTAGCAGGGCTAGCCTCCGATGACAAATGTAAGAGAAGTGACCACTGTCACCTTAGGAGAGTCAGAACCTCCAAGGGGAAGAGCCTTTATGTAGTCTGCAAGACACCTTAAGAGAAGCTCTGTCTTCATGACAACAATATTAGTGACCAGTGCCTTAGATAATGAATTTAAGCAAATGAAGAAGACATACTATTCGGGTTGTAGTGCTCATAGATGTAAGGTATGATGTAAAAGGTTAATAGTTTGAGTATATGAGAAAGGTCATTAATCAATATCATAATCATAAATTACCTAATAAAGTGTAATAACATCTATTCAAGTATGATTTACATAAAAGCTATCAACTACCAATCATTTATCATGCGAGTGTGTGTTATTGACAAAAATGTTATCAATCCCAAATACCAAAGCACTTCTATGGCAGTGGAGTAGCCCTTTATATCACATTAGTTTGCAATGGACACTAAAGTATAGCATCATGTATTTATAAACCAAGATTGACCTTAGGAGATAGGAACAATAATATGTGTCTTGAGAACAATCTTATCACCCAATGCAGTATGCTGTATGTAAATATTAGTACAACATGGCAGCAGAGATAACAACTCACAAGACGAAAAAATACAAAATTTCCTAAGTACCAACTCTTGCATTATCCACCAGTTATCCTCCAATCCTCATCAACTCATTTTCTATGCAATGAATTATAACAACCTCAGAATTATAAAAACAACAAGTGTAATCAGAAGTATATCAGTATAACAGAGATACTAACAAATCAACCCAAGTGTTAAAACAAGGGTAATATCAACCCACAACCCCTTTGAATTAGAATAGGAATATTTCACTGTGTGTGGGATTAGCATTTACGCCTCTGTTTACACCAAATTCAGACCTTCATTTAAGTAAATTTCAGACCTATTTACTTCAGTTAGCTCACAATTCATATCCATGATCAAACTTGCTCGTGTTTGTGTATGCAGCTGTTGAATAAAGGCAAATGGAGGATTGAAGATCTGAAAAAATCGAACAGACTTAGCACAGCAAAGGATTAGCAGAGTTTTCAAGTTTGCTTAGTGCTGGTGAAGGCTCTAATTATGAGGCCGAGTACATCTGCTCGAAGGTGAGGAAGAGGACAACCCAAAGAGGGAGGATTGAGGTCATAAAAAGAGCGACGAGCTCTATCTTGGGTAGGCCGTGAGATTTGGGAGAGGAAAGGCAATAGGGCAGAGAGGAGAAAGAGAAGAAGAAGGGGGAAGCGAAGGAGATGGGAGAATGGAAAGGTAGGGAAAGAAGAGAAAGAGGGGAGCGAAGGCACAAACAAAGGGAAGAAAAGGGAGGCAAGGTAGAATAGGAGAGGAGCGAACCCTAGATGAAATGAGAAAGGGAGCTCGCTAGGGTTAGTGAGGGCTGCAGCTAGGAAGAAAGAAGATGGAGAGAGAGAGAGAGAGAGAGAGAGAGAGAGAAAGGAGTGAAGAGGAAAGAGAGGGCAGCGAAGAATTAGGGAAGGAGAGCGAAGGGATAAAAGGGGGAGCGAAGGTGAGAGAGGATGGAGAAAAGGGAGGCGAGCTAGGAAAAAGAGAGAGTGAAGGCAAGAGGAGAAGGGTAGGGAGGCCACTAGGGCAAAAGAGATATGCAGTTAGGGTTTAGGAACAGAAATTAGGGCTTCTTAGGTTTTATTTTATGAAAATTACATACAAACTAATGCAAAAATCAGACCTAAATTACAAAAAAAAACAAAAATCTAAGCTAACATAATATGTACCAATTTACAATTGAGGTTTAGGAAAGGATAGAAAATGCCAACCTAGGGTTTTAAGCTTTTACCCTAACCCTAGGGAATCAAGGAAGATGGCCTTCCTCTTCAAGATGGTATTTGCAAAGTTTGGCCAACTAGGGCCTTCCCTAACAACCACAATGGTTGGTTAAAGGAGGCCTAGTTAGGCAAAACTTTTTTTTAACCACGGGAACAGCAACCTCCCAAGGGTATATCCAACAGCCCGCAAGCCAGATATACCAGAAACTTGTGACTCAGCAGGGGCCGAGACGTCCCGAGACCCTTTATCCCAGGGGAGAGCCTCTATCCCAGAGGTCGCCTACCCTTCAAGCCTTGTCACAACGGGCCAATGAGCAACCCTACCCCCTGTCGGTTTTGAACATGTGACCTTCTAGAAGAGATACTTCACAATGCTAGGGTAACTAAAGGTGGAAAATGACCTAGGTTAGACAAAATGCAACATTAATGGCTACCGTTCAACCTTGAACAAGCATCACATTCAACATTTAACAAAGAGAAATCAAGAGAAGAACCTAGATACCTCCTTGTGCATGTGTTAAGCAAACAACTCTAGCATCACCTTAGCAAAGAGCAATAACCAAAGGTACTCCAAGAAATTGCCTTCAAACCAAAAAGTACATCCTTATCAAGAGGTGCGCATCAATCCAAGAGCCCTAAGAAGGATAAAAAGTAGCATAGTGTTTTATCCCATAAGTTGTTCTCTAAAAATAAAGTGAGAAGAAGTATATTTATACCTTCTCACACTCACTTTACAAAAATATCCAGGCCGATATGCCTTTTAAAATGTCAATTTGAAATTATAAAATGTCAACTTAAAATTAAAACAAAAATAATATAAAATAATCAAATATGTGGGTAATTTGGGACATTTTCCCCTGAATTTACCCACACATGACTAAATAGTTGAAAACAAGCATATCACTCCGATCTGAAGGCTGGAGTGCGGAAGAGGGGGGTCGTCATACCCCATCTAACCCCAATAGCAGTGAAAATCCCTCAAAGCACGCCCTAATCAAGCAATGCATCCTGGCATGGAGGATGACGTCATCATCAAAAGGAGCCCAAGGAGAGAGGGCGTTGCTAAACTAGAGGACCAAGAGGGTGTGGAAGGTGACCTGGAGGAGAGACATAAGCCTCAGTGTTGAAAGAAGTGCCACCGGAATGATAAAACAAGGTGGAGGTCATGTGACCCAGTGACCCACCCCTGGAAGCCCTCGACACCAACCTCAGGGCTTCAAGCCCTTTCATGAGGCAATCAGCAATGCCACTAAGCCATATTACTCCCAAGGGAGAAACCAAAGAGTCTGGTCATAACCCTCACTCAAAAAAAAGTTGGATGACACCCCTCTTGGTCAGGAAAAAATGACCCTCTCTCCCTGGGGCACATCTGCAGGTGCGCTGGTACTAGTACCACGTAACAAGAGGTAACTCAGTTAAGCTCTCAGATATAGCATAACCTGGAGCCTCTAGTGAAAGTGCTAGTTTTCAGTTTGCAACTGCTTAAAAAAGTTAAAAGGAATTGTAGCATCTTAATCCCTAATCAAAAAAGAGATTATGGATAAGGATCTCAAGTCTGTTGAGAAGAAAATTGAGATTAAAGGAGCTGGAAATAAAGAAGAGAAAGTTGTTGGATTGGACAAGGGATGAATGGAGGATGAAAACTAGGGTTGTGTTGTTAAACAAGGGGGATGAAAACATACAAAATTTCCATAATTTTGCTGATCACAAGAAAGGGGTCAATACTATTTAGGAAATGCAAAATGACGAAGGTAACTCAATTAGAGAGTTCTTAGAGACAGCAAACCTTGGCGTCGGGTACTTTAATAAATTTACAAAGAGATAGGCAAGGCAAATGAAGTTGAAATTCTAAAGTTAACTTCATACTTTCCCAGCTTTATGATAGAGCAAGATAACCTTATCTTGATGGAAGAAATTTCCAACAAAGAATCAAAATCATTATTGGCTTCCATCGAGAAAAGTAAAAGCCCGGGACCAAATGGTTGGTCAGGGGGGTTATTTATTGGTTTTTATGATTTTGTTGAGGAACTCCTCAGAATTAATGAGAAAGTCGAGTAATGGAAAGGCATCAGGAGCTTTCAATTCTACATTCCTCACTTCAATTCCAAAAAAGAATAACCCTGGAACTATTGATGAGTTTAGGCCTATATCATTGTATAATTGTGCCTACAGAATTATTGCCAAGATTCTAGCAAAGATATGTATGCTATGTAGATTGGAGGATGACAACATTTATCACTTACTAATAAAATTTCCTTTTGCTCAGCACATCTGGAAAGAATCGGAATATATCACTGGTATTCCAAATGTATGCAGTAGCGAGAAAGTAGAGGAAAGTTTGAAGCAGTAGCTTCATAAAAAGGAATTGATAGAGCTCAGAGCTTTACCATTCCACATTATTTGGGGAATATGGCTAGCTAGGAATTCTATAATCTTTGAAGACAACCATATTCACTCTTTTCAAGTTGTATCACATTTTAGAGTATAGTTTCCAGTATCAGAATGTCTATCAAGAACAGTGTCACCGAGTGGGAGGACTAACAATTAATAAGTCTCATCCTTGGGGGTTTTTGATGGTGCTAGCCAAAGTCCACCTGAGTTTAGCAGTCCTGCAGGATTTTTCTTTCTCTCTCATTCTCATCATTTGAAGTTTCAAGCAGCGCTTGGGCCTGGGTCCAATAACTTTGTTGAACACGGAGATAGAAAGTGCTAACTATGCAGCATTAAACTGTCCACTTAAAATAGATAAACATCAAACTTTTGAAGAAGCAAAAGGAAACAAGGACAGGGACTAAGACAATGGGCGAAGAAATGAAGGTGAGTCAAAAATGACACTTTGGCACAGAAAGAACTTCACAAGATAAACGGGCAGTGGGGTGCAGATGTGTGAAATTCTAAATCACAGTAAACCTAAGAGCTGAGTATACCTCACAGAGAAAGAATGAGCAGAAAAGATGAATTAGAGTGAAAACTGGAGTAAAAATGAGCAGACAATTAATCATGCATGAGAACTCAGATAGGAACAAAATAATGTCACACGATCCAATGATCAGTATAATGAACAATGATGTTCCAATGGAGAGAATTCAAATCACATAGGAGAATTCAAGTCTCAATTAATCTAGCATAGTAATTGTCACCTCTATCAGTGCTTCGGAGCTCCCAAACTCAGTTAAACTCAACCAAATCTCAATTAACTGAAGCTACTGTCAGTTAACTGACCAAGGAGGGCGCATCCATGAGTTTGACATGCAAATCACTCAGAAAATGGTGCACGAGGCCACAATCAATGGCATTCGGAGCATAAACCCCCCACAAGAGTCAGCTAACTTAGGTGGACTGAACTAGAACACTGAGTTGGCTCCTAAAAAGTAGGGAACTGCCTCTAGTGGTCCTAAAATCATGCATGCAGGGCGCATTAGGTGGCTATTGAGTCCTAGATGACATCTGCACACCACTAGGGGGGAAATAACATCAGTAAGTACTAGCAAATGGTAAATAATGCAAGTAGGACAACCCCCCTTAATCCATACTTGTGCATCCTGGGCCCTGGTTACTAAGACCAAAGGTCACCCATACAATCAAAATAAATGATAAAAAATAAAAGAATTGTCCATGATCCAAGGAAATGGAGAAAAACCTCATGGGAAAAATACCCCCCCTAAGAAAGAACAGCAATAGGGAACTCAAAGAACCTTCATACAAAGCAAAGAAGGAAAAAACTTTCCTGAGTGAAAGCCTTTGCAAAAATATTGCCAATCTGCTCCTATGTAGGATAGCAATGCAGGTGCTAGATCTGGATCTGGATCTGCTACTCTGATGTACCTCCCACTGTGTAGAAGTTGTATTTGCCAAAAGAAGTCTTTCAGGAACCCTTCTTGCTATTGGAGCGAATGGCTCATTGTGGTCCAAATCATGAACCTTTCAGTACCCTTTGTCAGACAACCGAAATTGTTGCTTGGTTGTAGATCCCCCATGGCAAGTCTCTTCAAGGGATTGTGGATCAAACCCCACCATCATGTAGCACCTCTCTGAGAGAAGTGGATTTGCATGCCATAGTGCAAGGTTTGCATGATAGTGAGATCTGGTGGTTCTATGGTCAAATGGATCCCCAATTGTGTTCCCAGCAGCTACAAGGACTTTGTGAGCCCATATTGGCCTTGGCTATGGATTGGGAGAATGTGTTGGATCTGGATCTGAATCTCCTTGAACTTTATTCTCACCATCAAGATCTTGATCCTCATCTTCATTAGAAGAGATATCACTCTGATCTTCATCAGATGCCAATGGGGTAGGCAGAGAGTATGGCAAAAAATGGGAGAATTCATATGCCTTGGAGGCATGGTTTGTAAACCCTTTCGCTATAATCTTCCCAGTAGAGAACTCTGCAATCTCAACTGTGTCAAGACCAAATACCACTTTCTTTGGTGAATATGTGTGAGTCATCTGATATACAGACAACAAATTTGCTGACAAAGAAGGCACAAATAAAACATTTTTGAACTTTCCATGCTCCAGATGTATTTTGCCCTTCCCTTCAGCAGAGATCTGAGAGTTATCTCCCATGTGAATAATCAGACCATCCTTGAGATCTAGAGAAGAAAATGATTCTCTATAGGAAACCATGTGGTTGGAGGCTCCTGAATCTATGAGGAAGGCTTGTGATTTTGAAAATCCAGCCTTCAGTGCATGGCATCTCTCATGACCATCATACTCACTTCCAAAATCAGTATATCTTGCGCCTTTTGGGAGGGCAATGTTATGTTGTTCAAGGAGTTTGGTCATCTGATCTATCTTCTTCTACATGCAAGATCTCTCTGGGTGGTTTCCTTTCTTGCAATAGGAACACTTGGATTTCTCAAATCCCTTTTGTTTGTCCTTCTTGGAGCTGGAGGCTCCTTCCGATCGACTAGACTTGGCATTCTAGTTGGGTTCAGATTACCTCTTCTCCTTGCCCTTGTGCTTCCCCTTTCCATTCACACTTTTTGCTTCTCCAACCACAAGAGCTTGATTTTTGGAGGCCTTCAAAGCACCCATCTAGATCAATTTGTCTTGTTCTTGGATGAGAGATTCAGTGAAAACATCTAAGGATGGCATCTTCCAACCAGGGATTGACATTCGCCCTGAATGAAAGGTAGAGACAAAGATGGAGAACTCAAGACCTAGCTTGCTGAGAATGGATAGCACCAACTGCTTATCCTTCTTCTCAATGCCACACTAGTTGCATTGCATGACCAAAGATTTCAATTTGGAAAAGAATTGTTGGATCGTCTCAAAACTGCTTAGTTGAAGAGCAATCAACTCATTCTCCAGAATATGGCCCCTTAGCTCATCTTGTTTGTCGAAGAGGGTGTCCAACTTCAACCAAACCTCTCTTGGAGTCTTCAATCCTTCGAGGTGGAAGAGTAGATCTCTAGAAATATGAATACACATGAAACCAAATGCTTTCTCCAATATATTCAGATACTTGGCCTTCTCAACAGTTGCTTGAGGTTCGACCTCATTTCCCATTGTTACCTTGTACAGTGACTTGTTGCGCACAACCATCTACATATCAGCCCTCCAATCAAGGTAATTGAAGGGTGTCAATATCCTCGGAGAGAGAGGAGAGTTCGAATTCTCCATGAGAACTGCTGGAGCGAATACAAGGTGAAACTGCTGCACTCAAAAAACTTTGAATAACCTACAAAAAACCCTCAATTTAGGAGATAGCCTACTACTAAGCACTGTTGTAGGACAATAGGCACATTTTTCCGGATCCTTCACACCTGGCTAGACCTCAAAGGATTTCTCCAATGAATTCAATGCAATGGCACCAGGATTTGTTGTGGAAATCCAAATGCTTCCGGTGCACTACTGAAAGCAGTTGCTCAACCTACCCTCAAATGGCTCTGATACCATGTGAAATTCTAAATCACAGTAGACCTAAGAGCTGAGTATACCTCATAGAGAAAGAATGAGCATAAATGATGAATTAGCGTGAAAACTTGAGTAAAAATGAGCAGACAATTAATCATGCATGAGAACTCATATAGGAACAAAATAATGTCACGTGATCCAATAATCAGTTTAATGAACAATGATCTTCCAATGGAGAGAATTCAAATCACCTAGGAGACTTCGAGTCTCAGTTGATCTAGCATAGTAATTGTCACCTCTATTAGTGCTCTGGAGCTCCCAAACTCAGTTAAACTCAACCAAATCTCAATTAACTAAAGCTATTGTCAGTTAACTGAACAAGGAGGGCGCATCCATGAGTTTGACATGCAAATCACTCGAAAAATGGCACATGAGGCCACAATCAGTGGCATTCGAAGCATAAACCCCCCACAAGAGTCAGCTAACTCAGGTGGACTGAACTAGAACACTAAGTTGGCTCCTAAAAAGTAGGGAATTGCCTCTAGTGGTCCTAAAATCATGCATGCAGGGCGCATTAGGTGGCTAATGAGTCCTGGATGACATCTGCACACCACTAAGGGGCAAATAACATCACTAAGTACTAGCAAATGGTAAATAATGCAAGTAGGACAAGGATGGAGTATTTAAATATCCTAACAAAATGAATTTCCAAAATCAAATAAAAAGCAAACGAGACAATGGAAAATCATAATAACACCATATTAGTGCAAATGGATTTACTCACAATAAAGGTAATAGGTATACATTCGGGTGATACTTTTTCTCCTCTAGACCAAATGATAAAGAATAAGGTAGTAGTGGCACTAGTTGCTCAGTACAAGTGGAAAACCCTTGTAATGGATGTGAAAAGGGCTTTCCTAAATGGGGATTTAAGTGATGAAGATTATTTGGAACAGCCTCTACAGTGCATTCATAAACAACAAAAGAATCTTATTTGTAAACTAAAAAAGGCTTCATATGGTCTTTAGCAACCTCCAGGCACCTAGAGCTTGGTTTTGCTAAAATAGATCAACACTTTCAGATGAATGGATTGACAAAGAGCAGCTCAGACCTATATATCAAATTGACAGTCAAAACTCATTGCTATCACTGAAGTTTATGAGAATGATCTAACCACACCCTGCAGGGATCTATTGATAAAGTAAAGAGAACTTTGATGCAAAGTTTTCAAATGACAGATATGGAACCTCGTGTTATCAGCACCAGCCAGTCTAGAAAAAAGCCATATAATCCAAACAAGTCCACGAAAAATAAATTGCCTAAACCAGCCCCAAAAACATAATCAGGACCACTTTTGGCCCAAACAGGCTACACTACCAACAACTGTGCCAAGACATTAAACACCAATCCAAGGTTATATCACAATGCCTCCCAAATCTATTTGCCTCACAATCTTCTTATTGATCATTTGTGAGCATATGGAAATTGTGAAGCTACAGTGATGAGAGTTAATCTAGAGCCAACTTCTAGCCACAATGGCACTGCAGCACAATTTTGCCAAAACAAACTCCCGAACCCCAATCCAATCTTATATCACAATGCCTCCCCCCTTGATTTGCCTCACAATCTTCTCATTCATCATAATCATTTTGAAATTGCAAAGCTGTGGTAAAGAGAGTTGATTCAGAGAAAACCTGGAGCCGATTTGGCAATGGTTGTGGAATGCTTTCATAAATTTGGCATCTAGCTGAGTGCTCTATATATTAATGAAAAGCTTGGAGGAGATCTAAGACTAGATTCGCATACCCATTCAAAGCTATGTCAAGAAAAATTCAAAACCTCACTATTTTTCTTGTAAAATTATCAATTTTTGTTTTAGCATGGAATGGTTTTTACATTACAGATTTATTTTCATTGTTTGAGACACTATCTTGGTCCCCAAGAATATGAGAGACCCTATATGGAGCCATTTTGAGGAGCCCGATAGGAAAAAAATATGCAAATATTGTAAGAACACAAAGAGGGGTATACATACGCTGAAACAACACTAAGCAGGGCTAAGTTGCATGAAACGAGGAAACGTTGGAAACGCGACCCCCCCCAAATTTTGGAAATGGGGAAACGCAATATATATATACGAGCAAGGACAAAATTATTATAAAACATAAACCATAAATTATTAATTACATTTAGCTACAAGCAACATTGCTAGGTGATAAATGTTAAATGATATATATAAAATTTAAATTGTACAGGGAACATCACATTTTAGTTAGGTGATAAATTGTTCTCTTTATAACTTTCTTCAACCTAATTAGAAGCATCTAGAATTAAATTTTATTTTAAAATTTAATGTATTAACCCTTAATCACTGAAATCCGTGGGCGGAAAGAAACTTTACGGGATGGTTTTTTAAGTGAGAGACTTTTATTTGACAGGAAACGCATCGTACAAAAGAGGAAACGCGAAACGCGACGGAAACGCGTTTCCATTCATACGGATGAGTTTCCCATACAAGAAACGTGTTTCATACGGACGGAAACGAGTTTTTGTCAAATACCATATGGGTTTCCAAGTTTCAGCGAGTTTCCGATGGTGAAACGGGTGCCAAACCTGAGTTTCCTGCAACTTAGAAGCAGGGGTTTGTGGGCAAGTTAAACCATGCCATGATGTTGATGATGATGCTAAAGAGCAGATGGAAGCCTCTATCGAGGATGTTTGCGGAGAAGAGACAAAGCAAAAAGAGACTATTGATGAGATTGCGAGAAGGGGAGAAATTCTCCTCAATAAAAGTGAAGGTAGAAACCCGAGTTTTGAAGCCATCTCCATGGAAGATTTTGTTAGGGATCCCTTCCAATTCATGTTGATGGCAACATGAATTGAAATCCTGCATCAAAGAGCTATAAGATCAATGGCTTTTATGCACCTTGCACCACCCTGGTCCTCAATCCAACATTGATAACCTATGGAGGAAGCAATACAAAGAATCAGCTTTTAAATACATGGCTAGATGGTCATATGATTTAGATATCCCTTTCAATGTTGCCAGCTCACCTTATTATCATCCTATGATAGATTCCATAGTTGGCTGTGGTAATAGCGTTTAAAGAATTATGGACCAAAAGAGGATGTACTATCATGCCAAATGGATGGACTAATGGAAATCCTCGTACCATAATTAATCTCCCAGTTTCTTTCCCATGAGGAACTATGTTTCTAAGGTATGTAGATTCATCCAGTCATGTGAAGGATGCCTAACTATTATTTCAGCTTTTGGATGAAGCGGTTGTATTGGTGGGAGTGTATAAATTTATACAACTCCTCACTAATAATGTCTCTAACTATGTCATTGTTGATAAGATAATGGGGGGTAAACACCCAACCATTTTTTAGGACCCCATTCATTGTACACTGCCTAGACAACATGGTTGAGGATTCAAGCGAAGAAACTGGGGGGAAGAGAGTTGTAGATTTAGCCAAATGCATTACCAAATACATCTCCAAGTACACATGATGAGGAAAAACAAATCAAGGAGCTTATTGGGCCAACCACTACCACCATTGCAATGATGTTCCTCACTTCGTAATATTTAATTTCCAAAAAGAAAAATTGAGGAAGATGTTTTCTTCTAATGAGTGGAATGCAACTCAATAGAGCAACAACTTTGATGTGCAGGATGTAAGTGGGAAAGTTTATGAGACATTATAGTCAACCGGTTCTTCAACCCAATTTTATTCCATATTCCAAGGCATTTCAAGATTTTGGTTTTTCCAATTTCGATCCAGTTCTAGTTCTAATAACTTTGACAAGACCTATTATTACGCAAAATGGTTCCTTCTAGAAATCAGATCCAAGGGGATCAAATGATCATTTAAACAAGTGTTGAGCCCTCGACAACTCCCCAAGTTATGTAACTTCGGGCTCCACTTGAAGTTTTTTGAGACAAAGATCACTGATCCAAGTGCCTTTTTTTTTTAGTGATGTCTTTGCACTACAATCTGGTCACATTTTCGATAAGGTAAGTTTTGTTAAGACCATGTCTGGTATTACTCCTTTGCTCTTATTTGTTTTATCATGTAGCACACTTGGAGATAGTCAAGAGTTCCCGCTTACTACCTTTTCTCTCCGTCTAAGCAATTCATCCTTGAGGATACGTTTCGACAAAGAAAAGGTCTTTTACAAGGAAGCTTCTTCGAAAGACCAAGTGTTTTTCTCCCTTACAATGAGTTCCCCCTTACTACCTTTTCTCTTTATCTAAGCAATTCATCCTTAAAGAGTTTGAAAAATCTTAGTGAGCAAAATAGTCTCGATTCCCTAAAGCTTGAACTCCATTTAAGCAGATGAAAACCCTCAGTTTGTTTCATTCCTAAACCATCTAAAGAGTGAACCTGAAGAATGAAGGAGAAAAACACTTGATCTTTCGAAGAAGCTTCCTTGCAAAAACTAGTGTAAAAAAACTTTTCTTTGCTGAAGCGTCGGGGGTTTGGACCTCTAACTCGCTGAAACTTCAACAAGTTCATCCTCTAATGCGTCGAAACATCGACACACTAAAGCCCAACCTACCAAAACATCGATGAGATAAGCTCCAAGTAGTCAAAATATCGACACCTTGCCCATTAAGTCAACGAAGCGGTCAATGTCTTAAACATTTACTCCGCTGAATCGGCAAAGACATAACTTCTTAATCCAACAAAATGTCAACATCTTATGGGTCTACCTCACCGAAACATTGGAAGCTTAACCTTTACCTGGCCGAAACATCAACACAGATGGACCTTTCCTTCTCGATTTGTTGGACAACTAAAGCTCTAGATTGCCCAAACATCAACAGTTCCACTCTTTGCTTTGCCAAAGATTTGTCAGCAATAACCCCTAATCCCACAGAGTGTTGACCTCCAACCTACTTAAATACCGAAACAACGGCATTTAAGGGGCTTGGGTCACCCATATTTCGAACACTTAGTCCTTTAAGTGACCGAGGTATCAACCTATCAAAGAGACTTTCGCTCACTTAGGCTATGTGCATCGATGTTTCAGCACAATAGACCTCTAGGCTTCCAATGCCACAACAACTTAGATGCTTATCTCATTGACACATTGGAGAACTAGGATCCTAACCTCCCGACATGACATTAGCCCAAGTCCCTGACTTCAAAAAGATTTAATAAATGAACATGGAAAAGACATGTCTGACCCTTTCACACATGCCAGCCTCTTTAAAAGGAGTTTTGAGCATAGTTCTTGATCCATTGTTACTTATATTTCCCCACGATTCAAGGAGCATCCTAGGGTCATATGCACGACTAGAGAACGAAACCAATCGAGGAAGAGCCACCTCATCCCTTTGACCCAAACACTCAACGATAAAAGTATATCTTTGCCCAACTATCAATTTTTTGAACCGGTGTGGTCTAGAGATCGATTATTTTAACGTTGCAAATAAAATGGTCTCTTTCCACCACCTTTCTAGGTTGACCACTTGGCACCACATCTACACTAGCAACCCTTCACCTGGATTTCGACCACACCCTAAGGCGATTTAGCATCGTTTCCTTACGAAAGAGTCAATCCATAGCACAAAACCCCAACACTACCCTGACCCCAATGACTATTCCCCTAACAAGTTCCTCGTCCATCCAATTAAACTCGCCGCGGGAGACCGGGTCTCTTGACCTCTCCCTTTTTCCATGGATGACCTACATAGCCAACTCGACCTAGTGCCATTTTGTCTTTCCAAAGCCAATTGTTTCTAAAATCGCGACCCTAACCCATATAAAGGCAACCAATGCCACGAATCGCAAACCCACTCCATTGATATTGTCATTTTTTCTTGGTTTGTTGGCGCACTAACACCATGGTCACCCTGGACTCTGATGATGACGAATTGCAAGAAGAGCAGATGGCTTAGAAAAGGACCAAATCCAAGGACAAGATGGTACACGCCTTGTCTTCATTTGAGGAAGAGGAGGAAACAATGATTCAAACAAGTTGTGTTACGTTGTACCAATACCAGCGCACCTTCAGATGTTTGCCCAAGGAGAGGGGTCGTTCTTTTCTTCAGCACCATGATGGGGTGTTACCAGTAATTTATGAGATGGTGGTTATGGCCCGACCCTTTAGTCCTTCCCTTAGGAGTACTATGGCTTAGTAGCATTGTTGACTAACTCATCGTAGGGCTTGTACCCTGAGGTTGGTGTCTGGGGCTCCTAGGGGTGGGTCACTATGTCACATGACCCCCTGCTTGTTTTATACACTGATGACAGTTTTCCAACTCTGAGGCTCCTGCCTCCCCTTTTGGTCACCTTATGCACCCATCCTAGTCCCTTTCCAACAAAGCGCCCTCCTTCCTTGGTCCAGTTTCCTTGATGATGCCACCTTTGGTCACCAAGCCTACAAGATTATTAAGGGGGGACGTTTAGGGATTTTCAACATTATTGGGGTTAGATGGAGCATGACGATCCCCCCCTACTCACTCCACCTTTCGGAGTGAAGCTTTCTCCTCAGTTTAGTCATTTTCAACAGTTTTTAGGCACCTAGGGGGAAAATACCCCAAGTAGCCTACTTTAAGCCTACTTTAGGCCATCTTTAGATTATTTTTTATTATTTCATATTATATTTTTACATTGACATTTATTTGGCCTGTCGGCCTGGTTATTTTTGTAAAGTTAGTTGAGAACACTATAAATTAAACTCCTCACTTCATTTGTAAATTATACTTCATGGGATAAATTACAATATGTTTCTCTTTTACCCTAGATAGCTTGTGGAAGTGATGCACCCCTCTTGAAGTAGGCTCTCCTTGCTCTTGCGGATGAAATTGGATGCTTGTCTTTGCTTTTGCTCATGCTTAGTGGATACTAGGAATTGTTGGAAGAACACAAGCTCAAGTAAATCTAATTTTTAGCGTTACTTAGTGAAAGGTAGGTAAATTCTTACTTCTTGAATGATTAAATGGTGGCCTTGGAGCTGCATTTTTTCTGAATAGGGTGTTTTTTTCTGCCTTCTATCCTCTTTGCATGGTGGAAAACGATCCCTAGAGGAGGTTTTCCCAAGTTTAGCCTTGGATCTCCAATTTTGCCCTAGACTTGTTCTTATAACGAATCCTAGAGGTTGTTATAGGAAGCCCTAGTTTAGTAGACAAGGAGAAATCACTCCAAGAGGAAGGTTGGTCACCTTCCTCTAGGGCTATATGTGCGGGCCTGGAATAACTATGCATAGATTACTCCTATTCGTGTGGTATGTTCTAGATACCCCATTGGAGTCTTACAAAGATGCTAGCCAAGATTAGCTAAACAGGCAAGGGACACAAAAGTTAAGCAAAAAAGCAATTGTGTAAGATGATTTTAAGGAAGGTTTGTTTACTCAAGGCTTTCACTTTCTCCTTTGTTGGCTCGATCCCTCTTTCCCCTGCCTGCCTGCTTAGGGGCAGGGTCAAGAGTCTCATCCATAAAAACCCTAGTTATCAACTTTTACTAAATTTCTATTGCATTTCATGTGTAATTTTGCATTTTCATGGTAGAATTAGGGTTAGAATTGGGTCTGCAATTTTATGTCTAAAACCCTAAAAATAAAAAAAATAAAAATTAAATATTTGGCCTCCCTAAAATTTTGGCCCTCCCTCCTACAAACACGGTCTGCCTTCTTTATACCTAAAAACCCTAGGGCGAAATTTTAGGAAGCCTTGAAAACCAAAACAAAATATAAAATCCTAAAAAATAAAACTAGAAACAGTCCTACCCCTAACTGCTGCCCTAGAGACCCTCGCCTTCTCCTCTTTAGGGCCTCCCCTAGGCTCGGCCAACCTTTGGGCAGCCTTTTTCAGGCTGGAGCAGCCCTGTTGCTGCTCCTTTTAACCTTCCTTACAGGTCTGCAATAAATTGCAGACTTTCATCCCTCCTTTTGCTGCAGCACCAACCTGTTACAAAGTCAACACAAAACAACATTATAGTTTTGTTAAAGGTTGATTTTAATTACTGTATAAAGGCTTGAATTTCCACGTTGATTGCTTATGATAAGGACTGATTTTTACACTGTTCTCATGCTATAAATCACATATATCAGACCTTGGACGAATCACCTATATTGCTAGAAGGTATAGTTTCAAGTGGAAGTTAATTGGATCTACATGGAATGCGATTGATAGTTGTTATTACTCTTAATACCTACTGCTGAAATACTGTCATAATTAGACTGCTTACTGCTGATACACTTATATACTTTGCTTGCAATTGATGGTTAATGATTTCATAAGTTAATTGGATCTACATTGAATGTGATTGGTAGCTGTTATTACTCTTAATACCTACTGCTGCAATACTATCATAATTAGACTGCTTACTGCTGATACACTTATATACTTTGCTTGCAATTGATGGTGAATGATTTCATACAGGGTTGAATGAGTTGGATTACTTACTGCTGCTAGATCACTGTCATTTCATTACAGCAGTATTGGAATCTTGTTGTCTATTGAATGTGTGATCATATACTTATAGTGAATGTTAAATAAACAATGCTTTGCTAGAGATATTCATACACTTGTTCGATATATAGTATATCTTCTTCATTCTAAAGTTGTTTTGTTAAAGGCACTGGTCACTAATATCATAGCATAGAAAATATAGTCTTTGTTCGAGTGTCTCGCGGAGCATCTAAAGGGCTCTCCCCTTGGAGGTTACAACACTCCTAAGAAGTTGGAGGTGTGGCTGAGGTGACATTGGGTCAACACTATCCTCACATTTGTCTATTGGACACTAGCCCTGCTAGTTTGTCCAGTAGCACTATGGAGACACTAATAGCAACACAAATGTTGAGCCTTCACTTCACTAGGGAGAAATTTATGATATGTTTAAGCATGGGCATTTACCAGCAATCCCACCAGAAGACATAGAAGACCTGGGGGTGTATCACAACATTAAGAAACCAGCACTCCGCGAAGTATCAGCCAAACCTGCCCTCTTTCCCTGCTCAAAGGTCATTTCTTGGCTCCTCCCCAAAGTTGAGGTGATTAAGGACCCCAAGGAGAGCCATTACCTCCTTCCAGACTTTTACTTTGGAGGCTTATTATAAGTTCCCCACCTCAATTGTGTTTTTGTCAGAGGAATGGATTAGTACAGTGGAGCTAGATTTGCATGCTTCTCTAGAAAAATGGTGGTAAAGGAGTAAGAGGTTTTAGCCCAAAGACATTCTCATACCCTTCTGAATCCCTAAGACCTCCTTACAGGTTGGCAGCCATGCTAATTTCCAAGCTCTACAATGAGAGAGATGAAACACAATTCAAGGAGTCTTGGGTGCCCATCCTGCAACAGGTAACTCCATTGGGTACTATCTTCAATTGGGGGAGGGGGCATTTTCTTAGCTAACATCAAGCAAGTTGTCATAAATGCAAGGGACACAACTTCAAGGCAAGACTCTGAGTTCCACAAGCCCTCTTACCTTTTGGATGTGATGTGCACCAGTAACACTTTTCCAAGGATGGGATGGCAGTGGCTCTCAAAGGACCCCCCAGTTCATGTTTACTGTAAAATTTTGTGGGAATACAAAATTACAAATACTCCAATTATTATGTTAAGATATGCCAGGAATTTCTGATGGCACTGTATACCATCATCCATGGAGAACCAGACAAATGCATGTCAGAGAAGGCCATGGAAGCCCTGGTTACACTAGGAGATTGTTATGTCACTCAGAAAGGGACTTATTTGTGCATCTATGGTGGCACTAAGCCTCTCCATCTCCTCCCTCATTTCGTCACTGAAAAGATGATCCTACAAGAAGTGGCCTACCAAGTCTTTCTAAATGGCATCGAAGCAATGCTAACACATACAAAGAAGGCTATTTGACCCCTGTTACCTCTAACCATCGGAGGATACTATTTAAATGATATTAATGAAGCCAACAAGCAAGCTCAAGCCATCAGTGTATTCCAGTTTGGCACTAAACGTTTTTGGAGAAATGACACTTGGAAAATAGTAGAACAACATTGCCGTGATTGTAGGTTTACTTGGGCATAAACAAATGAATTTTGGGCAAACGAAGTGTACAAACAAGCCCAGTCCCTTGATGAGGTCTAAAGGGAAAATTCATAACACAAGGAGGACCTCAAGAAAGTACTAGTGAAAAGCAACAAGAGGAAACCTCTAAGAAAGCCGTGGAAGAAAAATAGAAAAGATGTTGAACTCAAGGTTGTTGAAAAAGAGGAAACCAAAGGAAGCAAAGAAAAAAGGGAAAGAGAGGCTAAAGAACAAAAGAAAAAGGGAAGAAGATGAGGCCAGGAGAAAAAGCACAAGGGGAGAAGAGAAGCCAAGTCGGTCTAGGTACACAGGCAATTCCAAGAGCAAGTCCTTCTATGGCTCCCACAACTACTTCAATAACTGGTGGGCACTTTCCCCTCACAGAGCTTGGCTTGGGTCATTTTACCCCTTGAAAAGAGGAGGCTGCCACTTCTTTAGGAACCATCTATGACAAAAGAAAGAAGCAAATTGTTAAGCAAACACAGAAAAGACTCAAGCTTGCCGAAAGACTTTCATCAGTAATCACTACTGAGACTCTCATATTTAAAAATATTGATCGTGACCTTGTCACTATAGCTTCGGCAAATGTATCCCTCTCCATGGGAAACCAAGCAAATGTGGAGGAGAAGGCAGGTAAAATAAAAGCCTAGAAGCAAAGGATAAGGGACCTAAAAAAGGAGATGGTTGAAGTTTGAACTAAGGCAAGAAAACAGGAGCCTGTTATAATTTAGATCTTGTGCATTCTCGATGCAAGAGATCACAGAAGCTCATGACCAAATGTATAGCCATTTGCATGAATTACAAGGACGACATGCCTAATTAAATGAACTTCTTGAGTAGATCAATGAAGATGAATGCATTTTAGATGGCATAAGAATCGATCTAAACGAACTCGCACAATGGCAATGAGACTCAGATACACCAAGCCACGGGAGCTTCACCACAACCATGCCTCCATCACACAGAGCAAGGAGACAAGAACAGCATTGCAACAAAGCATGTCTAACACCATCAACAAATGTCAAAAGTTGTACCAAACAGCCACCAATGTTATGTAGAGATGTGATTTGCCTCCACTCCCCAACATAGATCAACCCCAACTGATTGAAGAAAGAAAGAATGAAATTAGCGAGATCATCAACTCCAGAAATATTACAGTCGAAGCACTTAATGAAGTAACTAAGGAAGCACTCATGCAACAAATATTAGCACCAACAAGGGATATTGATTTGCTCAAAACCTCCACTGTATTCCTCAAGAAAGGGTTGGGACTCATTGTTGATGAAGTGGCCAACCATGTGGTCAAATTTGAGACTCTCAAACACTCTAAGTTCGATATCATGTCCAAACAATATGAAGCATGGAAGGCGCATATGGCACGCAAGGGCACACCCCCCACATAACACACTTTTGTATTATGTTCAAGTACTGACTTTATAAAGGGGCATTTGAAATTCCTTTGATTTTATGCTATGTCATGATAAAGTACATGGTTGAATAACTCCTCTCTAATAAGTCTCATTTTGAGAACATCTCCAATTTTGTTAAGTCACACTTAGGTGGGTAACCAAAGAGTCAGGGAAGGTGAAAGGTCGAGCAACCCAACAGACATAAAAGATTGTAATAAATACAAGCAAGGAGAGCAAAGGGGAGTGGGACTTTTTTCGAGCTTTGAGATGTTCAGAGTCTATTGTAAAAAACTTTTGGTGAATTAATCTAAAGAAGCTCTCAAGTTGAGCCTGTGAATTCGGGGAAATATTTGGATGTGCCAGTGTATGAATGGTCTTAATTTATTTTGTTGTTCATGCTATACTATTACATGAAAATGTTTGTCTTGTTTATGACTATTCTTGCTTGTTCACTACATTTTCTTATCCATGTATGTCTGGAAATCACTCGCTTGGTAAATAATTATTGGATTCAATTAGACTAAAGTAAGACTATCTTCTTTAATTTCTAGTCCGTGTTATATGTGCACATCTTTGTTTGTACTAAGAAAACTCTTTTTCTCAAATACTTACAGTGTTGGGTGTACACATCCAGTAATTAACAATCCTTTTAAACACAGCTCCTAGCTAGGATAGATTTCCTTTCAGCACTCTGCATTTAGAAGCATATTACATTTTACATAACATCCTCAACCCAAAACAGAATTAGTAATTGTTGTCGAGCTGCAATCTGGATGAGTTCCCTATTCTAAACTGTGTGAGGTCTAATTGGGACCTTACATTGGGGTGAACCCCTTGCTGTTGACACTGGGGTATTTCATACTATCAACAAGAAGGTGTCGTTGTCAATAGGGCAATCCATCTCTTTTAAAAACTAGTGCATGCGAGCTCCATGTGAACCTTAAAAAAATTGGAATTTTGAATTCTGACTTTTAAGAATTACTAGTGCTAAATCCAATGGGTGATGGAAGAAGGCAAAAAGACAAAATTTAGAAAATCAACAAGGTCATACTAGCGTAAATCTTGCTAATTAAAAAGACCTAAACTTGAGATCATAAAGCAAAAAGGGCCTAAATGGAATTCTCACAGCTGGATAATTTCAAAAATTAAATAAACCCGCTTCTTTAATCAGAGATGCAATCACATAATTCTAGTACAAATCAAAACTGAGTTTGTCCCAAGGAACCTGAGGGAAAGAATAGTAATAGTCACTGCTTAAACCTCGTTGATTTAGAAAGACAGCGTAACTTTCAAAGTTTTAAGACTATAACACCAGAGAAAGTCTAGATGCTTCCGATAGATAGTATATAAACAATAACAGATAGTAAATGGTTTCAAAACATGAGGGGCATACAATCTCAACAGATAGTTATCCTTGAAGATTTTCAGCAGTTTACTGTTTGCTGGTTTATGTCAACAGTTCGTGGTTTTCATTCCCAATCGGTTATGCATTGACTGGAAACTACTTAAGAAATTTTCAGTAACAATTAAACACACAGTAAAAATGCATTAAACAGGCTGAAAAACACATTTAAACATTCACACCATGAAAATGATAGACTCAGAAATTTTTTGGCCAAAATCAAGCCCTGGAAAAACCCCCATGGGGAAAACCAGTTAGAGAGAGAGAGAGAGTTTTATTAACCTTCTGGAAAATAATCAGACATTCATTTTACAGTCAAAAACAAACTTATCTCAACCAGCAGACTGTCTTGATTTCCGTGCAAGAGGTGACTGAAATTTCTGTGCAATATTTCTGCCTCGAAAACAGTGCCAAAACAGCAGTCACATCAGCATTGATTTCTGTGCTGAATTCTTAATACTCAGACCTTGGTTTCTGTGCCCACACTTAGCAGAAAATCTGTATAGTACAGAGCAATAAATGCAGCCGTACACCTAGAAATCTGTGCCTGGAAAATGTACTGAAACAGTCTAGAAATTCGTGCCTGAAAAGTTTCTCGATTTCTGTGCCAAACCCGTGCCTAGAAATCTGTGCCAAAAATCCGTACAGTACGGTTCCGTACAGCTCAAAAACTGTGTAGCATTAAATGGCTGTACCTCTGTCTCGAAATCTGTGCCAGCAGTACTTGCAGTCCGTACTCCTTGATTTCTCTGCAATAATAAATGAAGGATGTCTCGATATTTGTGCCCACCAAAAATCTCTCAGCAAGCTTCCTCAAAAATCGTGCCCTGCTCTCTTCTCCAGCTCTCTCTTCACTTCAATCACAAAAAGTGAGTGGGTTTGCCTCCCTAAACCCCTTTTTGTCTAAACCCTAAGTGGGAATCTAATCCAACGGTGGAGAGACTCAATCCAATGGCTAAGATTCAATGAGAGTAAAAATAACATTTATTTAAATCACTTAAATAAATTTCACTCACCCACTTAAATTTATCAAAAAGTGACTTTAACTTTATAAAGTCTCTTTAAGTAGCTTTTAATGTGAGGGTCACCTTTTTCCCCCTTCTAAGTGACTTAGGCAAAAAGTCACTTGGGGAACACTTCCCTAGGTACAAAAACTAACAATCCTATGCACTTTAGTTATTTTATAATTAATATAAAGATGTATGTGGGCTTCAAATTAAAATACTTTCAACAATTATGAAAAGACTGTCATTAATTAAGCAACCGGTGTAAAGTAAGGGATAGTGTTGGAATTTGTTTTTGTTGGAATATGTAATAAAGACTTATGTGGTGTTGTTGGCTGTGTAAAGGCATAAATAACTCTAAAATTATAAAATAGAGTTAACCCACATGCATCATGTAATATACTCACTTATTACCATTCTTTATATAAGGGAGGTGGAAAACCATTTACCCCAAATGTATTATGGGATGTTATTCTTCCATACCTCCAACTATATAATAGAGGTGAAAAAGACCCTTTTGGGCATGTCATTGGGACATCATGTGGATGAAGCATCATTGTAACACAAAGTGAAGATGGAATGTAATGTGACGCTTATGTGGGTGGAGCTCAAGGGTAAGATTGGATATTTTTGAAGAATAAGAAGGCAATAACTTCCCGTGGATGTTTCCCCATTTGGGATTTTACCACGTATATCTAGTGTACTATTTATTTTTCTCTTGTATCTTACTTACTATTTGATTATATGGTGCTTGTATGGATAGAAGGCTAGACTAGTAGATTCTTGCTACTGATTTGCATGTTAGCAAATATATTGTTGTGTGTTTATGCATATTTATCAATATTCTAAGTTTCTAACATGGTATCAGAGCCAGGTTACTATTATCTACGTTCTTCAGTAGGGTTCTTTGGTTATAGAGACTGTCTGCTTGAAACATTTCCGATGTTTAAGCCATTTGAGGTTCTTGTATTTGATATGAGGTCTACTACAGAGTTCTTGTATCTATTAGCTCGATTGTGATAACTATCTACTTGCCACATTTTATGTTGTATTGGTCATCTGAGGTTTCTGTACACTATTGTGCTGTTTTGCAAGAGTTCATCGTATAGTTTGGTTTAGGTGCAATTTCATGATCTAGTGAGGAGCGGTTGTTCTCTTCATCAACTCCATGAAGTAAAGTGTGTTCCTATTTGCATCTTATGGGAATTCTAGAAGTTGTCATCAAGGAGAATGTTAATGTAAAGTCATCTTCCTCCATTTGTATTCTTTCTCCCTAGTCATCCTTAAGGAGGAGTGTTGGAATATGTAATGATGACTTGTGTGGTGTTGTTGATTGTGTAAAGGCATAAATAACTCTAATACCATTCCTTATATAAGGAAGGTGGAAAACCATTTCTACCACATGTATTATGGGATGGTATTCTTCCATACCTCTAGCTATATGATAGAGGTGAAGAAAACCCTTTTGGGTATGTCATTGAGACATCATGTTGATAAAACATCATTGTGACATGAAGTGAAGATGGAGTGTGATGTGATGCTTATGTAGGTGGAACTCAAGTGTAAGATTGGAGATTTCTAAAGAATAAGAAGACAACAGCTTCTAGTGGATGCTTCCCCGTTCGAAATTTTACCACGTATATTTGGTGTACTATTTAATTTTCTCTTGTCCCTTGCTTACTATTTGATTATATGGTGCTTGTATGGATAGAAGGCTAGACTAGTAGATTCTATCTATTGATTTGCATGTTAGCAAATATATTATTGTATGTTTATGCATATTTCTCAATATTCAAATAGTATTTTGACCAAAAATAAGAGCTTGCTATGGTACTCTAGAGTCTAAACCACTCGAGGGATTACTAGCCCTGAAACAAAAATTTCATGGAATTCAAATAGTCACGATATTTGTTGCCTTAAATATACTTATGAGACTTTAAATTGATGTAAAGCAAGTATGGAACTTCATAGGAAGAGGACATCATCTTTTGAATTACAACTATGAGTAAGCATGTTAAATCTCCAAAAGGTAGTAAAGATCATTCATAGCAATTGTCTATGTTATATTTATAGCCTTATAGCAGCATCTACACAATCTAGGATATGTATCATGGTTTGTGTCTTCCATATATGTCTGGTATCTGTTTTATATATCTCACATTCAAATGTATTGTATCTAAAAAAAATTAGAAAGCTGTTGTATTTGTATCTGGATGTGAAACTATATCAGTATCCATATCTGTATGATGGATCCTGGTAACTTACCTATAACAGTTTGACTAAGGGAATACCGAACAATAATACTAGGGACAGTAAGACAAGAAAATATTTCTAGACAATCACAAAACGCACAAAAACTTGAGCTTACAAGTGCACACTGTAAATACAAGATAATTCTATAATAAGTTTGGTTGTGATAGTGAATCATCTTAATCTTTTGGTCAAATTTGGAAAGTAAAATTAGCATGCATGAAATTTATGGCTAAATGTTTCAATATGGTTAATTACATCCTTTTTAACCACAGTTGATTTCTGTCAATTTTTTCGCCAGGGACAAATGTGGTAAAACATGGTAAAATTTTAACCACAGTAAATAAAGGTCAACACAATTAGTTGTGTTCAATCATTCATCGTTGCTAATAACAGTTAGAAACAGTCAGTGGATATAAGTAGTAGGAATTATATGAGGTACAGTACATCCAGGAGTGTACGTAAGTCATCTTCAAATAAATGTAAAAACCAACAAACAAGACATGGTTAGATTTTTATTTTTGCTAATTGTAGTCAAATTTTACTCGTCATTTTTTATCAATTCTTTAAGCACACACAAATGTTCAAAATAGCGGTCTAGTTAACCACAATCTATAATTGTCAACATGGTTATTTTGTTGGATATTGTAATGTTTATTTCATAAGTTTGTCCTTTGTAATAATGTCATAAGTTATAAATGACATAGGTTAAGTCATAAATAGTTATCAAGTCTGCTCAGGAAAAGTCCCTGATTTAAAAGAGTGTTATATCGTTGAGGAGTCCACAAAAAGGTGAAGGTTGAAGGTAAGGCGAAATTTAAAATTATTGAGTCGTATCTTAGTTACAGTCGCCGTTCTACGCAAGATATCAGGCCCCCCAAAGCCAGAGTCATTGTGACTTGTGAGATAGCTGTAGTCTTTTATTGGTTGAAAAAGATTGTGACGAATCGTGCCCTAACTGCTGGAAGGGCAACCATGAAGTGTCCACGAAGAGGTATTACAGCCGCCAAACGAAATTGAGGTCTGCCCATGTCCACATTTATTTTATTTTCCCCAATCTGTCTAAGTTAGTGCTCAGAATTCACCGTCTCGACTCTAAAGAAAGGAGATTTGTACAGCCGTCAAGAAGATTGATACAAGCCACAGGTCGTGTTACTGGAAATAAGAGTTAACCGCCACTGAAAAAGAAGTTTCAAACACCATCGCTATCAAAAGAATAGACGGTACACAAAAAAAAATGAATACTCCGTCTGCATAAAGATACAATATTTTTTGGTCTTAAAAAAAAGACAGTCTATTGCTTTAAAGGAGCTATAAAGGTTTCTAGCAGATTTAGAGCAGTTGTTCAAATTTAGAATAAAATGGCCAGCATCAATAATTTTATGATGCCTGAAAGGCTGAATCTCATAAATTAAATGAAAAGAATCACCCTGCATGGAAACAAAAAATGGAATTAATTATTTCATATCATGATCTTTGGGAAATCGTGACAGGGACAGCTCCAAAACCAGACTGCATGTCTAACGATTACAATAAGGAAAATAAAAATGCATTACTTCTTCTCACATTTGCCTTGGAAGATGATATTTTTCCTCGTATTAGTAGCATTAAAATAGTCGTTGATGTTTGGACAAAGTTGGAAAGTTTGTATGAGACCTCCAATGAGCTTCAAATAGAAGGAAATCATCACTCTCATTTTGTAAAGAGTTGTACCATGGTTCAACAGAATGAACCTGAAACTGATATTTATGCTTCTCAATCTGTTTGGTATATCAATTCAGGTGCTACTAAACATATGACAGGCATAGAAGATCAACACTGTAGCCAAGTTGAAGATGCTGTAATAGAGGAAGATGATATGAAGACAGATTGTAATCTTGCTTTTGAAAATCCTGTTGAAAATATCTTCAGGAGATGGAGCCTTGAAGAGATCTGGTTCTATCAGAAGTTGCTGAGTTGTGATGAGGATGACAGTATGGTACATGATGAAAACAACAAATGGGTTTCATGTATGCCCACGTAACAACATTTGAAGATTGAGATTGCAGCCCATGGTGTGAACTGTGAAGGGCATTCAGTGTTTGAATGAAAATGAAGATCACTGTTTTTACAAGCACAGTTATGATATTGAATAAAAGCAATGCAATTTTGCACCTCCCTGATTCGAGAAGAAGAAATTGTTGAAGCCAAGTAGTAGCAAGAAGAAAAATAAAAAAACTGAAAGCCTGAAAGTTTGGAACAGAAGGTACAAAAAGAAGCGGTATCATCACATAGCAGCAAAAAAGGTTAAGATGAAGAAGCCAAAGTATTCTTGGTTCAAGGTCCAAAATCCCACCGTAAGTTTATTGCAGGTCCAAGGATAAAGTAGCAGAGATATCCTCGTTAAAAAAAATGAAATAAATATTAAGATGGGGTGTGGATATTGTAATGTCTATTTCATAAGTTTGTACTTTGTAATAATGTCATAAGTTATAAATGACATAGGTTAAGTCATAAATAGCATTTATTATTAGTCAAGAAATTAGTTGTAAATGGTTCCTAACTTGCATAACAGAACCTCATAGAGATACATAGTACATACAACACACTGATGTACTTTGAACATCATCAATAGTACATTTGATTCCTCCTTCATTAATTGTGTCTATCTTCTTCTGCATGTTCTCTGGGTTAATAATTTAACATATTTATGGTAAATCCTTAACTACAGTTAATCGCAATTAAAAGCAGCGAATGGAACTAAATAGTGAGAAATACAGGTATAGCACACAAGGGGGGCTGTTAGTGATCTTCAAACTACAAATAAAAACCAACAAGGAAGGCCAAGATAACACTACTACACATGTAAAGTAGGCCAAATAGCAATCTTTTTCTAGCAGAAATGATCATTATGCAACTGTAAACCATTCATTATGCAAGCAGCAATACAGAGGAATAATTTGATTACAGTGGAACAGTAATGATTTTGTAAACTCAAGTGTTTCAAGCCATATGCCAAGCCCACCATCAGGAGGGTAAATACAACTGTAAACATCAAGAAACTTATCAATCCTCAAAAGTTAAAACAAATCTCACAATATCTGCTTGAAGTGAGGCTCTACTACAACATCCTGAAGCAAATAGGAAATTTCAAATAAACAGGGCCTCTCCGTAAATCTAAAGCAAACTCACCCTTTGAAAAAGCTGAAAAAATAGTGATGAACTCAATAAGGAACTAAGGAAACACAAACTCAACATTGTAAAATTCATGAATAAAATTGAAAGATTAAATTTAAAAACTTAAAAGTGTAACTATGGCAATGATGGCAATGACTGGACCACTCTCCATTCCTTATGATCAAGAAAAAAAATACAAACAAAGCTGTTAAATTAAGGACCAACCAGAACATTTCTCAATAAGCCACCAAAAGTAAACCATAACATTTCAGAAATACAAGAAATTGTCCTAAAAAGTTCATATTGAACAAGGAATTAGATATTGTCTCTTTTGTGTGAAAATGCAACCCAAATAAGTAAGAGAAGTAGAATGTGAAATGTTTTCTAGCTCTGTTATGTAAATTAACTTGCTACACAAACTAAATTACTAACTCCATTTTAGAAGCATCCTACTTAATAAAAATTATCTCTCAATCATACCTTTAAACGTAGTTCCTCAGTTATCACCTCTAAATCCCTAACAGGGTCCACAACATCCTCTATGTGAATAACATCCGGATCATCAAATGCTCCTACAAAGACATTAAATAAGTACTCATAAGGGACAAGAAGAAAATATAATAGATGACTATGACTGTGACATAAATTTTAAACAAATAAAATGACATCAACAGCATGGCAAGGAACCAAAAGGTCCAGAAGTTATTGCCAATGCATGTCCTCAAAGATGACCCAATCTAAAATTGTGTATGGTTATGTTTTTGGCATTTGCCCAACAAAGGCATATCCTTGGTGAGCCTCATTTTGGGATACTTGTATGTAGTAGAATTTTCAATTGAGCTAGTATAGGTATATATTTGTTGCCCTAAATTGTTTGCATGAATCTTAAATTTTTATCCATGCTTCACCATTGTGGTTGGATTTTGTCCTAGTCAAAAGATCTACAAAACCCTCTTAGGATAAGGGTAAAGACGAAGCCAATGGAATAAAAGAATGAATTTACCACTCTATGGAGCAAAGGTTGAAATTACAAATAAATTGCCTAAATAGTCAGGCCATAATTGTAAATACTTTATGCCCATGCAAGCTCAACTACAAAGTTACTAATAGTCTACTGTTTGAAGTGTCTGAAGGGACATACAAACAGTGTACATCGTGAGAAGTAGTTATTTAATAATGGTCATACATAGCACTTTAGGGATTTAAGTTAAAAGTAGACATTGTAATAATGTCAATTTATTATGAGTTTATGTTAAATTAAACAATTAATTATTTTCTAATTATGGGAATACATAGTGAAGTCATTCACTTCATCTACTCACATAAAAGGCTTTTAGGAAAATAAAGCATACAGTTCAAATGATTCTCTCAAAATTGCTGGTCATGATTTATTGTTATTGTGATCGCAATTTTTGATAAGGTACCAGAGCCATGCCAACAGGGCACATACAAGGGTCATACTGAAGAAGCTTAAGCATCATGAGGTCATATAAAACTCAACAAGGCCAAGATTGTGGCATTGTGGCACATGTTGGAGAAGAACTTCCTAGGAAATAAGATAAGATCAAATAATGTCAAAGAAATGACCACAAATAGGTCGACGAGATTGCTTAAGTACAAAAGTGGCAATACATAGTGAGAGCGCAAGGGCCACTCCTATATAAAAAAATAGACCTCGTCTCAAATCGGATATCTAATAGCAAGGAACAAAGTTTAGAAACCAGAGTGATACATGTATTGTGACGGACCAAAAGTGAAACGCCTCTAATGGATGCCACAAAAGAGGGCACGGGGAGGAGAGAAAAGTCCTTAGTGTTCCCTACACCTATCACCTAATGAGGAGGAGAGGTTGTTCTCCTTCAAATTCGTAACCTTTCATGTGTGTATCTCCTAACATTCAAGGCCAAAGAGAAAATTTGATGATAGAAGATTGCCCAGGAAAACTAGAAGATATAGAGTCATCTGTAAATTGTCGTTGATATTCCACTGGAACAGTTCGTCACAATGAATCTTACAACTTAGTTCATTGTGTTAGCTTAATTCCACAGAATGATAAATAAACTAGAACTAGAAGGAAAAAAACTAGAGCAAAAAAACACATCCACATGAATAACACATGATATACCCTAGGAAAACCCACTATGGGCTAAAGCCCAGCCAGAAGTGAGGAGTATTCCTTGCTCTATTTCTTCTCCAACATGTAATGCAAATATAGAGAAAGTGGTACTCACTATAGAGTTACCTTGACATTATGGCCCACATGCCTACTACAAGATCTCCTACTTCCTCTATTTTGCTAATATCCACTCTCTTACTGCTACTCAACTATGCAACAATACAATAACGTCATTAGAATGGAACCTCTCTCCTAACAACCTACTATTTAACATAGCTCGATAGTCGTTTAGGGTTAGTTTTAAAGTTTATACATGCCTCAACTCTTGATTAGGTTTGGGGTTTTGAACCCTTTAAAATGTTCTTAAAAGTCCACACGTGACTAGCTCCACATGTGTGAGGAATGAGAGATGACGTGGAATCCACTTAGTACTATGGTGGTCAACTGGATAGGTCAACTTGCAGGAGGCATAACTTCCTCATACGGACTTCGATTGAGGCGATTCTTGCATCTTTGGAAAGGTCTCGGAGTGTAGAACCACATCAAGGGGTTGAAAGCTATGCTTGCAAGCTTTTGAACATCCTTTAAACCCTCAAACAAGCCTCAGACGATTCTAGACCCCAACTCTGCAAAGTAAGACCTACCCCTAAAAATGGGCCCTACAACCCAATCCATCCAATTTTTCCATCGAGATAGAACCAAAATAGATGACAAATTATATATTGATCCACTTCAAATCATACCTACCAATTTTGGGAGGCTTTTGGTCCCTAAAAGATCTTACTAAATGACGTAAGAATTTTTTTCCTCTACCTTCTCCCTAGAGTATTATTTAGCCTTGCTTGGAAGTTGTCCTTTCAACCCAATCTGCCAAAGGTCATGTTGCCTTTATGTAATAGTTATGGACGTCTTCTACAAAACCGTGTCTTCTATCAACTCTACTAGAGCATCAAGTGCTAATTCCTAAATGATAGGTAGGACCTACACCTCCTGATCTAACATGTAAGGCTCATAGAGATTTAGATTTTCCAAATTCACTACTGAGTAAATGCGCATGTATGAGGGTATACTGAGTCTGTAAGCTTTATCTCCCACGTTCTCCAACACCTCAAAAGTGTCGTACCCCAGAGCCTTGATCTTCTTACCACCACCCTGTAGTCTTTCCTTGCTTAGTTGTAACCAAACTCTATCCCCCACTTTGAATGATTTCTCAACCCTATGTTGGTCGTATCTGCCCTTGTACTTTTCATGATCTTATCAATGAATTTTCCAGCTCTTAATGCTTCACCTTTTATGTCTTCCCTCCCTCCCCCTTGTTGTCCATATACACATCTATAGGTGAAGATGGCAAATATCCAAAACAATTTTTCAAAAGAGGACCTACCAATGGAAGTGCTGACTGCTCTATTATAAGAGTGTTGAATATAGATTAGATTTTCATCCCAAGTCTTCAGACGCTTCTAATTGTAACACATCAAAAGTTGCACCAAAGTCTTGTTGACTACTTATATCTACCCATCTATCTATGGATGGAATGTTGTAGATCTCTTCAACTTAATGTCCATCTTCTCCCAAAGTAGTCCAAAAGGCATTGAGAAATCTAGTATCCATGTTTGAGATGATGCTCCTTAGTATCCCAAAGTGCACCCAAACCTACCCAAAGAACATGTGTGTTGCTTCTTGTCCTTTGATGGAACAAATAAATAGCCATGTCCCTTCCTAACCACCCACAAAATCCATGGAAATGCTTTCCCAAGGTAGAGTGGGTATACGTAAGGGATCGTATAGACCTTGCTTTCTATTATTGGCCTTGCTCATACAACAAAGTATGCATCCTCTAATATACCATCCTACATCTTCTTGTATTTTGGGCCAATACACATACCTTCGTAAGTTAGCAACTGTCTTCCCAACACCAAAATACCCTATAACTTTGGAGGTGTGTGCCTCTCTGATAAGTTGCAATCTTTCACCTTTAGGAACGCAGAACTTGTCTAGCTTTTAGCGTCACCCATTCTCAAGATGATAGTCAACCTTACTATCACCTTCTTCTACATGAAATTGGCTCTATAGCTATTGAAACGCCTCCTTGAAGTCCTCATCTTTTGTGTATCCCTCTTTGTATGCATCATGGGTAAAACGTTCCATGTGCATAAGAGTTCCCAAAGCTGTAATCTTAAATGTGGGTGGCCTTGAAAGCATATCTGCCAACTTATTAGTGTTGCACTTCTTATACTTAATCACTAGATGAAACTGTTGCAAAAGCCCCATCCACTTGTAATGTCCGATTTGTTGTAGCTTACTCTAGGCCTACAAATACCTGGCTACTGGCTAGTGATGTGTGTGGATAATGGCTTCTTATCCCATCAAATAATGCTTCTACTTCTTAACAACTTGAATCAAGGCATAGAGTTCCTTATCATAGGTAGGGTAGTTTAGGACTCCCCTCCACCGATCACATACACAATACACCAAATACACCAACAACTACAGAGAAAACTCGCATTTCTTGAGATTAGACAACAACCGGTTTTTTTCAGAGTCTCCAACATCTGCTTGAGATGTGAAATGTGCTCCTCCCATGTAGAGTTATAAATTAGTATATCATCCAACTACACTACAACAAACGAACCTAAATATGGGCGCAAAACATCATTCATCAGTCTCATAAATGTAGTTAGTGTATTACATAAACCAAAAGCATGATCAACCATTCATGCAAACCTTGTCTTATCTTAAAGGTGGTGTTACCGGACAAACTAGCAGGGCTAGTGTCCAATGGACAAATGTAGTGAAAATGTGACCACTCTCACCTCAGTCACACTTCTGACTTCTTAGGAGTGTCATAACCTCCAAGGGAAGATCCCATTAATGCTCCGCAAGACACATAGGCAAAAAGACTATGTCTTCTATAGGATGATATTAGTGACCAGTGCCTTTAACAAATGAATTATAGGAATGAAGAAGACATACTAGGTAAATAAAGTGCTTGTAGAGACTAATGTAAAAGATATCAAATTAAAGTATTCTTCCAAGTGTTCAATTCAAGATGTAAGGGATTAGTAATAAAGGTATTCAAGAACACTTTAACATAAAAGAGATTATTCACCAATAGCAGTAGGCATTAACAATGTAACCATATATCATCCAATAAGAGTGTAAAGACAGGAGTGTATGTTCAACCAATCACTTTCCAATGACAAATAGATTACTGATACAATGATAGCAGCAGTAGTATAGTAGGACAGTCCTCTTTTATGACAGTTATAGTAGCACTTAGGAAATCAAAAAAATGTGTATGATATATAATCTATGCACTCAACACTAAACAAATTCAAATATCCTTTCAACAATGATCCCAATCTAATTTACATATGCATACAAAGTTGTTTCAGACTTTGTGTGTAATCCAATGGTATGAATTTCAGACCTTAATATCACCTTCTTTAAACAATAACAAATTCCAACTAATAACTAACTTTTGTGTGTTATTTTTTGTTGAAATATTGTAACTTCGAAGAATATTCTATTTGTACTTTATTATTATTATTCGGAGATGTTTTATTCCTCCGTCGAGATGTATTTATTATGTTTAATAATGTAAAGTCATTGAGGTAAAACCTCCCATGTAAGTCGGGGCATTAGTTCCCGTAGAGTCAGTTGTAATGGGGTGTTTAAGTCCCCTAGAAAAGTCGGCCTGGTTAGTAATTGGTCATTTAGTTATGGGGCCGACCTAGCTGGGTAAAATGTCAAGTGAGAGATAAAGTATAAATAGAGGAGGTGCGCTCCTCATTTAGACACACGCTCACTTGTGGATTACGCATAGGAGAAAGAGAGAGATATCTACGAAGGAGAAGGAGATCTTGTTTTGGGGATTTCATCTTTGTACTTTTGATCATCTATATTGAGGAAGTTTTGTTGGGTTTTCTACCCCATGAGGGTTTCCCAAGTTAACTCTGTGTCTATCTTGTGATTATGTTTCTTTCAGTGATCCTTATTATGCTCTTGTTGTAAATTTGATCTAAAACTTAACATGGTATCAAAGCTAGCCTAAATAGGACATCTTTCACAAGGTAAAAATCTCTCTCTTCTTCCTCCGATGAGAAATTAGGGTTTTTGCAAAAGTTGGAATTTTTGGAATCTAATTGCATAGAAAGATGTGCCTCTCCAAAAGCAAAATTTAGAGCCTTGGATCGATGTTTTTGAGTGGGTAGAACCCCGGGATAAGTCAAACCCTAGTTTGACTTCTGGACCAGAAAACCAGTGAACCAATAAATCAGTGAAGTAGAAAATTGTTGCAGATCCGAATTTCGCAGGTCAAGTTTGAGAGGTGAAAATTTTGGACTTCCAGAAACCAAGTGTACCAGTCAACTCGCCTTAGTCAAGCGCATCTCCTGGTAAGGTCAATTTTGCATTTTGAGAATTTTCATTTTTTGGTGACCTCCTGGATAAGATGGCCCCAAGCACTAAGCTTGAGCATAAGCTAGAAGTCCTAGAGAATTTCCGGGCATGGAAATATAGGATTGGTCTCATTCTTGAAGAGAATGATCTTGCCCAATACATTAAGGATGAAGTTGCAGAACCTACAAAAGCTGAAGCTAAAGAAAAGCACAAAAAGGACCTGATTAGGGCAAAGAGAATCATTGTTGATTCTATCAAAGACCATTGATTCCTCAAGTGTCATCAAAGAAGACCCCAAAAGAAATGTATGATGCCCTAGCCAGAATGTATGAAGGAAGGAACATTAATAGGAAGATGAATTTGAGAGCTCGATTGAAGAGTACCAAGATGAGCCAAGGAGAATCCATCCAAGACTACTTCACAAGGGTCTCCCAGTTCAAGGAGCAACTAGAAGCCATTGGAGACTCCTTTGATGAAGATGAACTAGTCATGGTTGCTCTCAATGGTCTGTCTCACTAGACCTTGGGATTCATTCATCCAGACCATGTGTGCCAGAAAGGAAAGCATGAAGTTTGACATTGTATGGGAAGATTGCATTCAAGAGGAAGCTAGAGTAGCCAATAGAGAAGCCCTACTTAAAGAAGATGATCAAGCATTAGCCACCCATACCAAGAGAAGAAGAAGTCAATCCAACTTCAAAAGGGAAAGTCACAAGGAGTCTCAACCTTCCCAAAGGTTTCAAAGGAAGAAGGGAACAAATTCAAAAAGAAACTACTCTTCATTCCAGTGCTTCAATTGTCACAAAATAGGACACATTGCTAGAGATTGTCCATCAAAGAAAGGGGAACACAAGAAGAGTTTCCATCACAAAAGACATCAAGCACATCTAGCAGAAGATGATAATGAAGAAGAAGAGGAAGAAAGACCTCAAAGAAAAAGAGCTAAGGTAGAAGAAGAAGATGATGAAGAGTATGTTCTATTCTCTGCACTCTCTGGGTCTGTAACACCTGGAGAAGATACATGGCTTATTGATAGTGGTGCTTCAAAGCACATGACAGGACAAAAGAAAACTCTTTCAAAACGTGAAGAGAAGAACTCTCATCAGAAGGTATTATTAGGAGATGACTATCAATATCCTATCAAAGGAATAGGTGAAGCAAGCTACAAGCTTGATTCTGAAACCCCCATGAAGAGGAAGGAAGTCTTATATGTACTAGGTTTGAAGAAGAATTTACTTTCTATCTCAACATTAGATAAGAAAGGATATAGGGTTGCATTCATAGATGGACAAGTACTCATGTGGTCCAAAGGAAAATCAATTGAAGATGCAATTGTTATTGGTGAAGAAGAAGGAGGCCTGTATAAACTCGAGGGACATTCAGAAGTAGCCCTTGTTCATGAAACCACTAGCCCAAGTGAGCTATGGCATAGGAGGCTTGCTCACATCAACTACAAAGCACTACCTCATGTGAGCAAAGTAGTAACAGGACTACCAGATTTGAAGATTGATCATGAAGGCATTTGCAAAGGATGTGCAAAAGGGAAGAATATCAAGAATCCATTTCCAAAGAGTGAAACAAAGACTAAAGGTACTTTGGAATTGATCCATTCAGATGTATGTGGTCCAATGCCCTCCACATTTTTGAGTGGCTATGAATATTACATTACATTTATTGATGACTATTCAAGAAAGACTTGGATATATTTCCTAAAAGGAAAAGATGAAGTATTTGGAAAATTCAAGGAATTCAAAGCCTTGATAGAAAATCATTCAGAAAGGAGAATCAAGACACTCAGAACAAACAATGGTGGAGAATATACTTCAAAGGATTTTGAAGTCTTTTGCAAAGAAGCTAGAATCAAGAGGGAACTAACCACTCCCTACAATCCTCAACAGAATGGTGTTGCGGAAAGAAAGAATATAACCATTATGAAAGCATTGAAGACAATGATACATGATCAAGATCTTCCTATAATGGTGGAGAATATACTTCAAAGGATTTTGAAGTCTTTTGCAAAGAAGCTGGAATCAAGAGGGAACTAACCACTCCCTACATCCTCAACAGAATGGTGTTGCGAAAAGAAAGAATAGAACCATTATGGAAGCAGTGAAGACAATGATACATGATCAAGATCTTCCTATGCATCTATGGGCTAAAGCAGCAAGAACGACAGTTTATGTACAAAATAGATTCTCTTAGTGCCCTTGGATTCAAGACTCCAAAAGAAATGTTCACAGGGAAGAAGCCTGAGGTAAGCCACCTCAAGATATTTGGGTGCCTTGTATATGTTCACATACCACAAGAGAAGAGAACCATGTTGGACCCTTCCGGAAAGAAGGGAATATTTGTTGGGTATTGTGAAGCATCCAAGGCATTACAAATATACATCCCAGGATTCCATCACATGGAAATTAGTAGAGACGTAACATTTGATGAAGAAGATGCTCTCAAAAGATCCAGAAAGTGCCAGTATGAAGAAGTATATGAAGAAGATATACCTCCTAGAAATACAGAAGTTGCTCCTTCCCCTAAAGAGAAAAGACCAGAAAACCATGATATGCTAGAACCTCAAGAACCCCCACCTCTGAACATATCACGGAAGAGAAAGCCTGCATGGGCAAGAGAAATTATACAGGAAGCAGGAAAATATGGAGCACCAGAAGGCTCTACAAGAGTGAGCAAGAAACCAAAGGCATTTTCCAGCTATGTGGATTTGATGTGTGATCTTGTAGATCAAGAACCTACCAGTTATGAAGAAGCAGTTCAAAAGAAAGAATGGGTAGAAGCAATGACGGAGGAGTATCAATCAATAATGAAGAATGAGGTTTGGATATAGTTCCCAAACCAAAAGACAAGAGTGTGGTATCCTCCAAGTGGATATACAAGATAAAGCATGCTGCCGATGGTAGCATTGAAAAGTATAAGGCAAAGTTTGTGTCCAAGGGATTCTCTTAGAAAGAGGGAATTGATTATGAAGAAACATTTGAACCAGTTGCAAGGTACACTTCCATTAGAACCATCATGGCACTTGCATCCATGATGAAGTGGAGTTTACACCAGATGGATGTGAAGACAGCCTTCCTAAATGGTGTAATTGAGGAAGAAGTGTTTTTTTTAATTAATTTAAACTTTATTTTTTTTATTTGTTTATATTTTAAATTTTAATTTTTTTTATAGCAATATACTTCTTCAATTTACACAAGATAAATTAAACTTATTATTAAATGTATCAAAGATTCTAAACCCTTTAGTTTTGTGTTTAACTTTCAAAAATCGCAGTTACAACACGTAAGCTATTTAACCATAATCATTTGCATCCTTTTTCAAATCTCTCTTTGCGTTTTTTATGTCCCACATAGCAAGAAATATATGAATCGCTAAGTCTATATTAATCTCTCCGTAGTGAAGTTTAATATTTACAAATACATAGAACAGTCAGAAGGATTTGAAGTTGAAGATAGAAGAACTCACGTATGCAAGTTGAAGATAGCTCTATATGGATTGAAGCAAGCTCCTAGAGCTTGGTATGGTAGAATTGATAGCTTCTTGACAAGCTTGGGATTTACCAAAAGTACAGTTGACCCTAACCTTTACCTTAAGGTTATGGATGATGAACATGTCATACTATTACTGTATGTGGATGATCTATTTCTGACAGGAAATGAGAAACAAATCATGGAAAGCAAGAAGAAGCTAGCTGCAGAATTTGAGATGAAAGATCTCGGATTGATGCATTACTTCCTAGGTCTGGAAGTATGGCAAGGCCCAGAAGGAATCTTTCTCAACCAGGGAAAGTATGTTGTGGAAATCTTGAAAAGGTTTGATATGTTGGATTGTAAAGCCATGGCCACTCCCATGGATACCAACTTGAAGTTGTTAGCTGATACATCGTCAAAATTAGTGGATGTGACTCAGTACAGACAGATTATTGGGTCGTTGATGTATCTGACGAATACCAGGCCAGATATATGCTTTGTTGTGAACACCCTGAGTCAGGATCTAGTTGAGCCTAGACGTGTTCACCTAACAACTGCAAAGCATGTGATGAGGTACGATAGATTTTGGTCTCTATTATCTTGGAGATCATGACTTCAAACTATATGGTTATACAGATGCAGATTGGGCTGGAAGTGTCTCAGACAAAAAGAGCACATCGAGTGGATGTTATTGTCTAGGATCTGCTATGATCTCATGGTTTAGCAAGAAGCGGTCCAGTGTGGTTCTCAGCACAGCTGAAGCGGAATATATAGCAGCTTGCTCTACTAGTTGTGAAGCCATATGGCTTCGGAAGTTGTTGTCAAGACTATTTGACTTAGAGATGGACTCCACTGTGATCCTATGTGACGACCAGAATTGTATCAAGATGACAGAGAATCCAATGTTCCATGATAAGTCAAAGCACATAGAGATCTGATATTTCTATATACAGGGTATGGTGCAGAAGGGAGCTATAAAGCTCAAGTATGCGAGCACTGATCAACACTAATGAGCAAGTTGCTAATGTATTGACCAAACCTCTATCTCGAGTAAAGTTTGAGTATTTCCGAGACAAGCTTGGTGTAGTTCAAAAGGACCCTCCTCAAAAGGGGGAGTGATGAGGTCAATGATGAGGATACCTGTACCGACGATGAGGTCGATGATGAGGATGCATGTACCGACGATGAGATCGATGATGAGGATGCCTGTACCGACGATGAGGTCGATGATGAGGATACCTGTACCGACGATGAGGTCGATGAGTGGTCCTTAGACTTGGTCTAAGTTGACGAGTGGATTGCATCATCCCTGGACTTTAGTCCTAAATGAATCCGAAAACTTGTGTCTTCGTGAGTGGTCCTTAGACCTTGTATAAGTTGACGAGGGGATTGCATCGTCCCTAGACATAGTGTGGTGTCTTAAAGTGATAGGGATCGATCATCTCGTAAGTAGATCAGGATTGCATCATCCTTAGACATGGTGTGGTGTCTTAAAGTGATAGGGATTGAGCATCCCGTAAGCAGATCAAGATTGCATCGTCCTTAGACATGGTGTGGTGTCTTAAAGTGATAGGGATTGATCATCCCGTATGTGGATCAGGATTGTATCATCCTTGGACTTATGTCCTAAAGTGAGAGGGATTGATCATCCCGTAATTGGATCATGTGTGTTGCAGATTAAGCTGTTGTTGATCGAGAGATCCAAATGATGTTGTTGATCAAGAGATCCAGATGATGATGTTGTTGTAGACGATCGAGTGATCGAGTGCTACAAAAGATGAAGACTCAGTACTGTAGACGTTGATGTTCCAGTACAGAAGATGTTGAAGACGTTCCAGCAGTCGTTCCAGTTGCTGATGATGATTGAAGAAAACTTCCAATGATTTATAGATGTATCATTATGATGTTGTTGATGACCTCTCCTTGCTCCTGCAGATGTTGTTAGAATACCCTTCTTGTTAAGGGCGAGTGTTGAAATATTGTAACTTCGAAGAATATTCTATTTGTACTTTATTATTATTATTCGGAGATGTTTTATTCCTCCGTCGGGATGTATTTATTATATTTAATAATGCATATTCATTGAGGTAAAACCTCCCATGTAAGTCGAGGCATTAGTTCCCCTAGAGTCAGTTGTAATGGGGTGTTTAAGTCCCCTAGAGAAGTCGGCCTGGTTAGTAATTGGTCATTTAGTTATGGGGTCGACCTAGCTAGGTAAAATGTCAAGTGAGAGATAAAGCATAAATAGAGGAGGTGTGCTCCTCATTTAGACACACACTCACTTGTGGATTGCGCATAGAAGAGAGAGAGAGAGATATCTGCGAAGGAGAAGGAGATCTTGTTTTGGGGATTTCATCTTTGTACTTTTGATCATCTATATTGAGAAAGTTTTGCTAGGTTTTCTACCCCATGAGGGTTTCCCAGGACAAATCTGTGTCTATCTTGTGATTATGTTTCTTTCAGTGATCCTTATTATGCTCTTGTTGTGAATTTGATCTAAAACTTAACATTTTTGTGTAGGTGTTGCAGCAGGTTTGAAAGACTGTCAAATATGGCAGCCTGCTATATTTTCTAGACTTTTATAGCAGTCGATAGAGGGTTGTCAAGGGTTGTTGCAGCCCTAGAATATGGGACCGAGCCAAAGGGAGGTCTTAGGAGGGAGGACCGAGCCCCAAAGAGCAAGGCTAAGGGTGAGGGAAGGAGGACGAAGGTCAAGGAGGGACGAAAGAATAGGTCGTTAGGGTTTAGGGCAGTTTAGGACTGTTTTAGGGCTGGGTTTTAGGTTAAATTTTTATTTTTTTAGGATTTTTAAGTTTTTTATATTTTTAGGGCTTCCTAAAATTTCGCCCTAGGGTTTTTAGGGCTAAAGAAAGCAGGTCGAATTTGTCGGAGGAAGGGCCGAAATTTTAGGGAGTCCAAAAATTGAAAGAAAGAAAAATTAGGGTTTTAGACATAAAATTGCAGACCTAATTCTAATCCTAATTTTACCATGAAAATGCAAGAGAAATTTGGTAAAAGTTGATAACTTAGGGTTTTTATGGATGAGACCCTTAACCCTAACCCTAGAGGAAGGTGACCAACCTTCCTCTTGGAGTAAACTCTCATTGTCTACTAAATTAGGGCTTCTTATGACAACCTCTAGGGTTCGTAATAAGAGCCTAATCTAGGGCAAAATTGGAGATCCAAGACTAAACTTGGGAAAACCTCCTCTAGGGACCGTTTTCCACCATGCAAAGAAGATAGATGGTAGACAAATGGCCCTATTCAAAAAAATGCAGCCCTAGGGCCACCATTCAATAATTCAAGAAGCAAGAAATTCACCTACCTTTCACCAAGCAAGGCTAAAAAGACTAGACTTACTTGAACATGTGTTCTTCCAACAATTCTAGCATCCACCAGGCATGAGCAAACCAAAGACAACACCCAATTTCATCCACAAGAGCAAGAGCGTCTACTCCAAGAGGTGCGCAGCACTCCAAAAGAGCTATCTAGGGTAAAAAAGTAACATAATTGTAATTTATCCCATGAGTTATGATTTACAAATGAAGTGAGGAGTTCTATTTATATGTTTCTCAACTCACTTTACAAAAATAATCGAGCCGAAAGGCCAAATAAATGTCAATGTAAAAATATAACATGAAATAATAGAAAATAATCTAAAGATGGCCTAATGTAGGCTTAAAGTAGGCTACCTAGGGTATTTCCCCCCTAGGTGCTAGAAAACTGCTAAAAATGACTAAAACTGAGCAGAAAGCTTCACTCCGAGAGGTGGAGTGGGCAGGGGGGATCACCATGCCCCATCTAACCCCAATAATGCTGAAAATCCCTCAACATCCCCCCTCAGACAGCCTATGGGCCTGATGACCAAAGTTGACGTCATCAATAAAACTGGCCCAAGGAAGGAGGCTGCTCTATTGGAAAGGGACCAAAATGGGTGCATAAGGTGACCAAAAGGGGAGGCAAGAGCCTCAGAGGTAGAGAATTGTCACCGTGTAGAAAACAAGCAGGGGGTCATGTGACACAGTGACCCACCCCTAGGAGCCTCGGACACCAACCTCACAACTACAAGCCCTAGAATGAAGCAGTCAGCAATGCCACTAAGCCATAGTACTCCTAAAGGAAGGACCAAAGGGTCCGGCCATGACTCGCGGAAAGTACTAGTAACACCCATCATGGTCTTGAAGAAAAAGAACGACCCCTCTCCTTGGGAAAACATCTGAAGGTGCACTGGTACTGGTACCATGTAACAGGTGGTCTTTTAGGTGTCTTCTTCTTTGACGCGTACCTAGCGATATCCCAACTTGAGATCCAACTTGGTGAAGTACTTGGCATGCTGTAACTTGTCTAACAAATCGTCAATCCTGGGAAGAGGGTACCTTTTCTCAAATGTTCAAACTCTGTAGTCGATACACATCCGCCAAGTCCCATCCTTGTTGGGTATGATGATGATAGGTGAGGTGCTTTGTCGAATCACAGCCTACTCTAGCAATTGTTCCAGCAACTTCTTCACTTCATTTGCTTCCATAACAAGGTTTCTATATAGCCCAAGTTTTGGTAATAGGGAGTCAAGCAACAACTGCATCTCATGCTCTACTTCCCTCTTAGGTGGTATCCCTTTAGGCTCCTGGAACACTCCTCTGTATGCCTGTAGCAACTCCTCCAACTAATGTTTTTGTTGTTTGCTACATAACTCCATGGATGCCTTTACTCTCATCCATTCATCACCCAACTGATTCTCTTGTAATGAAAGCAAAACATATTTCTTACTTGCACTAATCAACTTTTTGGCTCGGTTGGCACTTATCAATGATATCTTTGATCTCCCTTTACGTGCATTGATGATGAACGACTTCCCATCCTTGATCAAGTAGTATCGGTTTGCTCTCTTCATGAAAACTGCATTAATTGTATACATGTAGGGGCTTCCAAACACCACAATGCACACGTCAAGGGGTACTACATCTAACTGTACTTCATCAACAAAATCTGCATTTATAGCAAATTTGATTTTACATTGTTCGCCTACCTATCTATATACATGTTTTTTTCACTAAAAATTAATCGCCTAGGATACTATACTTAAGTATAATATTAAAATCCTTAAAAAATACCATGGGACACACAGACATAAATGGAGATTTCTTACGCATAGCTCTCAACCGGAGAGTGGGAAAGACAAGTTTGCAGAAGAATTTTACAGAGAAAAAGACAGAGGAACTTTCATCTGGAGGATTGACAAGGCGACTTGAGCAAGAAAGAGAGAGAGAGGTCATACGGATTCGCAGAGGGGTCGTACAAATTCGGAGGAAGATCGTACAGCAGTCGTAGAGGGTCGTACGAGTGACGCAGGGTCGGACGGATATGTCCTTACACTGACGCAGAGGCCGTACGGATTTCGTACAGTGACGCAGGAGGGTTGTACAGTTTGTGTGGTTGCCTCAATGAAGTTCGGTGGCTCGATTTTGCCAGGTTGGGTAAAAATCTCTGTTGCACGGGAACCGCTCCCGAACTTTAGGAAACCCGTTCCAGAAGTTCTCGCGTTCCAGGGAGCTTAGGAACGGGTACGAAACGTTCCAGAATTCATGGGAACGGTTCCGGGAGCTCAGGAACTTTTCGGGAGCTTCGGGCATGAAAATTAGGGAGCTTGGGAACTTGAAATCTAGAGTCCCGAATTTTGGGAGCTTTCACACGCTCCCGATTTGCCAAGGAACTCCCCACACGCTCCTCGTAGAGCAGGAACTCCCAGCCATTCTGAAACGCATGGGGCCCAAAATTAACGTGTGAAATCACTCCCGCCAAGCACATAATTTTTTTATAAATACACAACCCGTCAATGTTAATTTCGTGCCCTATTTGTCTGAGAGTGAGTGCGTCTGCGAGTAAGAGTGAGGGGTGTCTGCGAGTGCCTCTGAGAGTGAGAGTGCGTCTGCGTCTGAGAGTTAGAGTGAAGGTCGTCTGCAAGTGAGAGTGAGGGTCGTTTGCGTCTGCGTCTGGGCCATTGTGAGGGAGTCAAATCGAAACTGAGCCGAGAGTGAGAGCCGAGGTGTTTCAGAGCCGAGTCGAGCCAAGCTCTGCTCTGTCTGAGCCGAGCTCTGCTGTGAGAGTGCCAAGTCGAGCCGAGTAGAGTGTCCGCTTTGTTTGTCTGGCTGAGCAGGAGACGATTGTCGAGGTGTTGTTGAGCATTGCTCTCTCGAATCGCTAGGCGGTGAGCTGAGTCGCAGAATCCACAGAATTGCCGGCGGTTGGCTGAGACACAGGCCGACAGACTCGGACGGACGGGCTCGGGGTTCAACCTCCAATTACAAGTAACTTCGAAACGTTTTAAAATTTACAATTTTAAATTTAAACTTTTAGTTTATGTTTTAGTTATAAACTATAGTTTTAATTTTTAAATTTTAAGTTTTAGTTTTTAGTTTATGTTTTAGTTATAGTTTTAAATTTTATATTTTTAAGTTTTAGTTTAGTTTTATATTTTACTATTTTAGTTTTAGACTTTAGTTTAGTTTAGTTATACTTATATTTTAGTTTAGTTTAGTTATATTTTAGTTTTAGTTTAGTTTTATTATTATATTTTAATTTTAGTTTTAGTAACTTCATATTTGAATTTGGTTTAAATTTTAGTAATATATTACTATATAGTATAGTTTAAAGTTCTAAACTTTAATTTAAATCATAAATTTATAATTTATTTGTTTATTACTTTATTGATATTCATTATTGGTTATGATTTATTTTTATTATTTATATTTTATTTTAATTTTATGGGAGCTTTAATTTGCATTTTATAGCCATGGCAATTTATTTTTAAATTTTATCATATCAATGTTAATTAGTTATTAACTTATTTAATTAAAATTTTGTAATTTTTATTGTTTTAATTTCATGTTTAATTTTTTTTCTTAGTTCTAGTTATTAGGCTAGACTTTAGGTCATTTTATTCAGAAAGGCAAATACATACATCAATTTTTGTGGCAAATACACACATCAATGATTCAATTGTTAAGGCAAATACATGCATCAATAATTATTTGAATAACTATTAGTTCATTTTATTTAAATAGACAAATATTTAAAAATCAATACATACATCAATGGTTGACTCAAATACATACATTAATGGTTGAGGCAAATACATATATCAATGGTTCATTTTATTCAAAGAGGTAGAGACATACATATAGCTAGGTTACAAATAAAATTAAAAGTTATGCATCATGAGGCAAATATTTAATACATACATCAATGGTTCATTTTATTCAAAGAGGTAGAGAAATTCATATAGCTCGGTTACAAATAAAATTAAAAGTTATGTGTCATGATTCTAGTATGTCCAATCTCCAATGCCAAGTTTGTTTTTCACTCAAATAATTAATTCCATGTTAATTAAAATTTTAAAACAATTCACACTTGCAATTATGATTCACATTTTAAATTTAAGTTAATTAATTATTTATTTGGCATACATAAATGGACACACTTCTTGAATAACTAAATGACAAATCATATCCAATGTTGCAATACAATTTTCACTTTTCAAGTTTTCATATTTCAATAATTAATTTTTCAGAGTTTGTTTCAAATTTTAAGCATGCACATTTGCAATCAAACTAAACTTTAAATTAAACATGCTATGTTATATTGCTCAGGGAAGTCATGGAGAGTGGGAGCCTACCACCTAGTGGGCAAGACACTAGTTCTACTCCAAGTCCAAATGCAAGCCAAAGCCAAAGTGAAAGAGCAAACCCTAAGAAACCCTTGTTAAAGTTTGTGAAGAAAATTACTCAAAATAAGAAAAAGAATAGTGGGGGTTGTGAAGAATGGATGTGCATGTTATGCAACCATGTATTTAAGGGAAGCTACACTAGAGTGTGGCATCATCTTTTGTCCATATCTGGTGATGGGGTTAAGGGTTGTACATGTAATATTGAAAAAAGAATGGAGTTGACCAAGCTTCACATGGTTGCCACAGGTGTCTGTGAAACTGACTTGGAAAATGAACGTCCTTTTAAGGTACCTAGGGCTTTGTCATCCTCCAATAATGTCCAAGATTCGGTGAATCAAAGTCAACTAAACCAAGTTGAGTCTCAAGGGGGTTCTACTTCTGAGAGGAACAAGTCTGTTAGTGCTGTTGCAGCTGACCAAATTCGTAAAATCTACAATGTTGTGCATAGGGATGAGGCTGATGATGCTGTAGCTGATTTTTTCATGGCAAATGAGATTTCATTTAATGCCACTCATTCACCATATTACAAAGAAATGGCTAAAAAAATCATAGTTGTTGGGCAAGGATATACACCCCCAAGTTACAACAAAATGAGGACATCATTGTTAGACAAGGGGGTGACACGAATGCAGGGGCGTACAGCGGACGTCAAACAATCATGGACTTATTCAAGGTGTTCAATAGTCATGGACGGTTGGACAGACATTCAACATAGGCCATTGTTGAATATCATTATCACATCTCCTACAGGGCCCTACTTTTTAAGAGCAATTGATTGTAGTGGAAAACTGAAAGATGCTACTTTCATGTTTGAAGTGTTGAAGGAAGCAATTGATGAGATTGGTCCTTCAAATGTTGTACATATAATCATAGATGCAGTACCTATTTGCAAAGCAGCGAGAATGATGGTACAAAGCCGATACAAGCATATATTTTGGACTCCTTGTTGTGTCCATGCTCTTAACAATGTCCTCAAAGACATTGGTAAAATATCATGGATTTCAAAAATCATTTTAAAGGCGAGAGAGGCACAAATGTTCATTTGCAACCACCATGCCTCATTGGCAATCTATAGGATGAAATCCTGGAAACAGTTTTTGAAGCCTGCAAAAACAGGGTATGCAACATACTTCATTCTTCTTGAGCATATGGTTGAGGTGTATGCACCTTACAAGCCATTGTTGTTGCAGAAGAGTGGAATGCATGGTCTGAGTCTAAAGCAACTCAAGCAAAGAAGATAAAAGATATGCTTCTTAGTGAGGATTGGTAGTGTGAGTGTAAGTATATTGTTTCTTTTACATCTCCAATTGTGGAGTTGATTAGGTATGCAGATTCTGATTCCCCTAATCTTGGGGAAATAGATGAATGTATGGATTGTATGGTAGGAAAGGTAAAGAATGTAATTCGTCAAAGAAACCCTTCTTTGGAATTTTTCCAAGAAATCCATAAGATAATAGAGAAGAGATGGAACAAACTCAATACCTCTCTTCACATGGTTGTATATGCACTTAATCCTAAGTGGTATATGGAGAGACCAAACAGAGTTCTACCCATTGATGATGAAGAGGTAAAACATGGGTTTCTTGATGCCATAAACAAGATGTATACCCCAGATGAAGCAAATGTGTTGCGTGGACAGTTTATTGATTTTGGAACCTTAAGTCCCCCTACATTCACTCAAGATGCAAGGCGGGACATCAAGATTTATGCACAAAAGAATCCCATAGGATGGTGGAGAATGTATGGGGGAAAGTCTCAGAGCTTCGACAACTTGCCTCACACTTGCTATTTTAAGCTTCGAGTTCCTCAGCAGCTAAAAGGAATTGGTCTACTTATAGTTTTATCCACTCTGTTAAAAGGAATAGACTTACTTCTAAGAGAGCGGAGAAACTGGTTATGTGCATAGTAGTCTTCAACTTTTTTCCAGGAAGCTACCTGAGTATTTAGAGGGCCCTGCAGCACGGTGGGATGTGGATGTTGAAGATGCTGCTCAAATTGATCATGATGAGGATAATCCTCCACCAAATGCAGGCTTGGTCGGTATACCCTTAGATGACATTGCATCTATTGTTGGTGATGATGATGATGATCATGGTGGTGACCATGGAGGTGCAGTGCCTAGTGAGGCTCAAGCTTATATGGATAGCCTTGTTGTTGAAGATCGCACTTTATGATCATCTTCTTTGTAACTCATGATATATTTTGGGCCTTGGCCTTTGGGCACTTTTGGACTGTGTTGTACTTGGGCATTTTTGCCAAATTTTGAACTATGTAGTACTTGGGCATTTTTGCCAAATTTTGAACTATGTATTACTTTATGGTATTTTATGTTATTTTGAACTATGTTGGTACTTTATGGTATTTTAATTTTATTGAAGACTGAAAATGGTATTGTGAGGTATGCTTTCTTAATGTACTACTCCTAAATAGAAGATTTAAATAATACTAAATAGTAAATAGTAATACAATCTTTAAATAGTATGCTATATTTTTTTTTCAATTATATTATTTTTTATATTTTTTTAATATATATTATTGTCGCTCCCAACTCGTTGTTTCCTACAAATTTAGGGGAAACTTCTAGCCGTATTCGACACCCATACCCAAGTTCCCAACGTTCCGGAAACTCGTGCAACATAGGTAAAAATCAATTTTCTGGATTGTATTGTTCTATATCTTCATAAAAAAATATCTTCTCAGACTGTTGCACCGGTTTTCCCATCTTGGGTTTTTCCGGGGGTTTATACCCAAAAATATTGGTGTCTCTATTGATGTGATTGATGTTATATTTCTCTCAGTATTTATTTTCTGTTGCATTGCGAAGAAATCCATGTGTGGTTAAAAGTAATATTTGAGGTTTAATTAAAAATAAACTGCATACTTTAACTCAAGATTGGATTTTAAGGAAATTTACACTCTTTGGTCGGTTGCCCCCAATGTTTGGTCTTGATTGTGGATGATCCCCCTAGTTGCCTGAGTTGTGTCAGCTAGACTTGACGCAAAATGTACTACAATCATTACATCCATATGTGACTCATTATTATATCTTATATGAAAGCCCATGGTTATATTTGAAACTTTGCTTTTTAGCACAATGAAAGAGGGCTATGAAATGAAATGTAAAGCACCTTGGATAAAAGCTGCAATTAGTTGTGCTTCTAAGCACATCAAAAATCCAAAGGGTTATAAGGCCTAAAAAGCAGTGGTTAAATAAATATATGCTAAATCTAAAGACTGTTGGCCATAATTAAAATGTAATGATTAATTCCTCACGGAGCCTACGGGTTGGGATGTGAGATGGAGTAAATGACAGCTAATTCTAAGTGTCCCCTAAAACCTCAAGTTACGGTTAGTTGTGCACCCAGTCACGATGGTTCTAGAAAAGATCCTCACAGAGTTGGTTCAAGCTTGGATGTGAGCTGTAGACATTTGCTAAAGGTTGAATAGACACTCCTCAAATCAACTCATTCCATTTGTGAGACACCGCCATTCCTTGTGTGTGTTTTGTCCAACATATGCTTAGGCGATTCTCTTTTTTTTTCCTTATTCAAAGTGTTACAGTGTTGAAGAGTGTAAAGTCATTCCCTTGTCCCAGCCTTGCATTTTTCACCTTCACCCATTCCTAGAAAAATGGTCACATCCATGAAATGAGTATACGCTTGAGGGTCTTTCTCTTAGTAATTGATTGTTTTGATTTTGGACTTATATTGGATGTATTAATTGCTTAATCGCCAATGAAATGTTACTTCATACTCTAGTCTTGCTAGTGAAATAATTAAAGGAGCATATCTTATCCATTTCCACTTGCAGCATCAACCAATTTGAGCCTGGGTCATTATTTTGATCAGTTTTGACCAGGTCAACCCAGCTTGACCAAGTCAACCGCAAAATCCAGGATGAGTTAGACCAATGATGTCCAAGATTGACTATTTGTGGTCCTATGTTGCCCACTTGATCGTTCCATGCATCAGACACAGGTTTCATATAATGGTTTGATGGATTTTTATTATTATTATTATTATTTACAGACCATTATTTTTATTTGTCCAGGCATGGTTGAGCTTACAGATGATTATCCACGTGGTCACATAGTGTATGAGTACTCATCTCTACTACATTTGGGCCTTTTGAGTCCATTGGCACACTCAAATATCAATTTCAGGCACTTTCAGACGAGATTACAGTCAGATTATCACTTTATTGCATAATTGCCATTATAAAATGGCCTGTCAGCACATTTTGAAATTTATTTGGTTCTCCTAGGGCACTACAGAGGGAGTATGGTGTCCATCCACTTGTTATTACCATATTACCATGCTCCCAGACATTTTGATGCATTCAGACTTGTGCCCGAGGCACCAGGCAGAGAGGTACAAGCATTTTATTATTTTACAGGTGATTTTATGAGGATAGAAAAATGGAAGAAATGGTCACTGAGGAAATCGATTTGGGCAATTGAGGCAAGGAATTGGCATCAGGTTTATTCAAAGGATTTTTGTGATGCATCCCACACCTTCCGGCATGCATCCCACACCTTCCGGCATAGCTTGCAACATTCAGTGGGGTCCACACACACTTCGGGCTATTATTTGGATTTTTTATTGTGTTTTTTAGGGGGGCACGAATTAGTCCTATGGTCACTTTATGATGTTATATGGTCATATTATTTATTATTGTGCCATGGGGCCATGCTAAAGAAGGATATGATTACCACCATGTGCTTTTATCACGTGTCTTAGTCACTTGTCATGTGGTACGTCCCCCTATGGCGTCTTAGTGAGTGAGCCCCCCTCTATTTGTGAGTTGATCCATGTATTGTATTTCCGACTCATCTTAGCCGTTGATTATTATTGTTATATCTTTTGATCTCCACCACTCTTTCAAAAAGTGGTTAGGGTTTTGGCCTCTCTCATTCCTATTTAAGGGAGAGACCACCCTCATTGTAAAAGGACTTTTGGCTCTTGGCTTTTGGAATACAAAGAAATATCTCGGAGAATTCTTGTGATCTTGAGTTGAATGCTTGGTTATGGTGATTGAAACTACCTTTCCATTGCATTGAAGGATCTTGGTAGCTATCTTGCATATTTTGTTACACTATTTCGATTTGCAGGTGAAGGAGGCGATTTGGAGAGGGGCGCATTAGTTGGGGAGGCTCACCCTGCTACCTTCTGTCAGATCTTGGTTTACACAGGGAATAATTTTGTCTTTGTACCAATTATTCTCTATCTTTTACTTCTAGCTTGCATCTACCTCCATCTTTGTTTGCTAATTGAATTATGTTCCTTGGTTTTGCAAAGAGAGGAGGACGCACTTGTGGATCTGGGCAATTCGTTGGAGCAAGAGAAGTGACCAAGACTTCATTTGATCTTTGCGGGAGTAACCCTTGTCATACCGACATTCTGTTGATTTTTTCTTGAGCAACATCGAGTGCCATTCTCTGGGAGAATGGAGGTACCTGGTCAGTTACCAGGATATTGACCCAGTCTGGGACTGGGAACTCAGCCTGGGGCTGAGAGCCATTCTCTAGGAGAATGGAGGCACCTGGTCAGTTACCAGGATATTGATCCAGTCTGGGACTGGAAGCTCAGCCTGGGGCTGAGAGCCATTCTCTGGGAGAATGGAGGCACCTGGTCAGTTACCAGGATTTCATTGTAAGCCCTAGACCGGGTTTGGGCAAGCGATGTACTCCTTTCCTTGATCTATGGGCTATGCACTTGATCTTGGTGGCAACAGGAGGGTGAAGTAAAGCAATTAATTTATCTCCCTATGATGATGTACTTGGAGTGGACATGAAGACCTTGAAGAACACCTGCATGATTTATTGAAGATAAATGAAACCCAAGCATAGCTTGGCTTGGTCCATGAACCCACCATTTAGAAGAAAATAAATATATATTTATTTATTTATTTATTACGAGGTGGCTCATTATTGGAGAAAGAAAAAAAATATAATAAATAAAAATGATGTAAATATGTCAAGGACAGGTGGACAGGTCAGCCTCATACTTATTCCTTTTTGGAGGACAAAAAAATAAAATAAAATAAAAATAATATTTTTATGTGAGGACAGGTCGGCCCCAATAAAGTGGAATTATTCCACTATAAATAAAACTCAACATTTGAAGAATACAATTGGTGGAATCTTCTGCTCAGCTCGTGGGTTTGACTGATCTAAGGCTTAGTTCGTGGACTTCAACTATTTGATCAGCTCGTGTGTGGGTTTATCTTCTGCTGAGTTTATCCTCTGCTGAGTTTATCTTCTGTTGAGTTTATCCTCTGTTGAGTTTATCTTCTGCTGAGTTTTTTACTTCTGCTGGGTTCTAATTCTTGGAGGAGTGAAAGCCCTAACCTATTACACTAACTCAGCTAGGGTATTGCTGAATCCTACCTGGAACTTTTCTGCATTATACTTCAGCCCTGCTAGGGCTCTGTACTGAGCACTCGAATTCTGCTAGGGCTCTTTTCAAATCTTCTCTCTATATTGGCAGCCCTGCTAGGGCATTTTTATTGTGCACTCGGATTTGTACAGGGCCTGTCTCAGGTTACAGCAGCCCCAGAAAAGGCTTCCACAAGTCACTACAGCCCAGCATTAGTTCACGGCACTCTTAGCAGATATACATCAATGAAACAGTGACATCTACAGGCATGTACAGGCTGACTATGCAAGATTGAAGCTGCTGCAGGCATCTAGCATCAGTTACAGTTATTCAGTGGCAGATTAGGGCCAGCTGGCATTGTACAGGGTTCTTCTTGATTAGTGAAACAAATTCCTATTTGTTGTCAAGGCTTGTTTAGCCTATTATTGTAAAACTCAGTCATCTCATTTTGGAGATAAATTATTAAATTGCTTTGGGGTTTTTGTCCTTAAAAGGTTTCCCCGTGAAAAATTACTCTGTTCAATTTTTGTGGATGTGTAATTACTGCTAGCTATCTCTGTATTTATATTTACAGTCTGTTACTGCTGTCAAATTCCTAATTTTCAACACATTCATCTTCATCATCCAGGTACACTCACAAGGTATGTATTTGGCTCATTAGCTTACCCATCTATCATTTTTCTTCAAACCCTAACCTGCAAAATCTTTAAAAATTCCCTAGCTCTTATAACTGGGAATTTGGGCGAATGATTTATGGGTTTTCCACTTAAATCCTAGCCCCAAGTGGGTCCTCAAGGGCGTCACTCTTGGGAGACTCCATCTATCCCAACCCCCTAGGCACTGGTCTCTAACTATTGCACCCTCTTTGATTTTTCCCTTTTTCTCGGTTGTTTGAGTCTCATGTTTGGCTTGTGAGCTTGAACTCTGTCAAATCTATCATCAAGCCTTGCTAGGAAGTCCCTATCCTTTTAGATCTACTCCTTGGGACCATTTTCCATCTTTTAAGTACACATTTCCCAAGGCAGATAGTTTTGAATCTTTGATCATTTACCCTAGCATCTTTTACCTAGATTCATCCTTAATCTCAAGTTACTGTAATTGATCTAATTAACGCTTATATCTCATATCCCCTAAGCCTCTATAGTAACTCATTTCCTTAAATCTAGGGTTCATCACTTTTCATCATTGAATATCTTGATCTAGTGTCTAATTTGGATCTCTCTCTCCAAGAGTAGATCAAGGTCTTCCCCTTTGTTATCCGGGGCTTGGATAACAAAAAGTGAAGAGTGCCTCGATTGGTGTGACAGCCAATCCATCTTGGGAATCGAGGCCCTCTTGGGTCACCTCTTTAGTTGCCTAACACCTCTATCGTCCTGGATAGGATCACCTTTGGGCAAATACAAGTTGTGTGATAACAATACCCAACATAATAAGCCATCTTCCTAAATTCGGTGGTGTACTCTTACACACTCTGGCCTTGCCTTTGCCTGAAGAAATGCCAACGGATCCATTGGTCCTCTACATACCCGATAGGGTAGAATTGGGACTTTATGAGGGTTTTGAAATCCTCCCACTTAGTTACTAGCTAAGTCACCGGACACGTCCGTTTAGGGCCAAGTGTCCCGTGGGAACCGTTTGGGCACGGACACGACTGCCCCACGTGGGGGACACAAAAAAAATCGTGTCCCGATTTCGGGACACGCGTGCCCTATCTCTGCACATCGTGTCCCGATTCCAAGACACAAAAAGGCGCCAAAAGGCAACCCACAGGCCCATAAAACACGATTTTTGTTTTTTTTTTGTCATTTGTGAACTGAAGGGAGAGTGAGGGAGAGCTAGAGAGAGCCCAAAATTGGTTTTTTTTGCAGCTGAAGGAGTTTCAAGTTTTTTTTTTTTTACAGGTGAAGGGATTCCAAGTTGATTTCACCATCAAGGTTGAAGGAAAACGTCTCAACCAGCTAGGGCAGCATGCCTCTCGTCCTATTCCTCCTCCAAGCATAACCTCTTCTGCTCCTATTAGTGCTCCAACTGCTTCTAGTGAAGCTCATGCTCATTTTAGCCATGTTTTGGCAAGACAACAAGCACAAGAGAGTAAATACCCTTTGTGGAAGTATGTTACAAGGAAAGAAGGCGTTGGAGCAAAGCTTGGTGGGGGAGTCAATGTGTGTTGGACTTGTAATTTCTGCAGGCATACTTTCAAGAGCACATATTACTGGGTTAAGGGCCATTTGTTGGCCCTCCCTTGTAGGATTTCTTCATGCAAAGCAGTGAGTGTTAACCAAAGGAGGGAGATGGAAAGAGAGGACCATGTTGGGGTAGGGAAGTTGGTTGCAGCAAGCAAGACACAACATCATGAGGATCCTCTTCCATTCTTGAGGAAACCCTCTAGCACTAGGAGTGGGGTTGATGCTATTGCTTATCCAACAAGAAAGAGGCCAACTTCAAGTGGTCCAATGGATAGGATTTTCCAACAAGAGGCGCGAGAAGAGGTGGACCTCTCCATTGCATTTTTCTTCTACCTCAACTTCATCTCATTCAATGTTGCATGGTCACCAATGTACTTTGAGATGTGTCGATCTATAATGGAACGAGCTCCAACTGGTTATGTGCCTCCTGGTTCAGAGAAGCTTAGAACCACATTGTTGGTTAAGGCAAGGAAGGAAGTGGATAAAATTATTGATCCAATTAGATCAAAATGGTCCACATGTGGTGTTAGTATTGTTTCGGATGGATGGACGAATGCAGCACACCATCCACTCATCAATTTCATGGTGTCTTCCCCAAATGGACCGGTGTTCTTGAAAGCGATGGATGCTTTGGGAAATACAAGGATGCACAGTATATGGGTGATTTGTTCATCAAAACCATTGAAGAAGTAGGTGTTGATTCTTGTGTACAAATCATCACGAACAATGCACCTGTTTGCAAGGCTGCTGGCATGATTGTGGAAGCTAAATATCCACAGGTATGTTCATTTTGGACACCTTGCATAATTGCATTGTTAATTTACTCATTTATTTGAAAATTTTGAGTTGTTAGTAACTTAGTTGTAGTCTTGTAGAGTCTAGGAGTCTAGACTCAATGACTCATTTATACTTTCTTTTATTGATCTTACAGCTATTTTGGACACCTTGCATTGTCCATTCTTTGAATTTAGCATTGAAATATATTGCTTTAGATGTGCCATGGATTGGCAAACTTATTAAGGATGCACGCCATATCCATAACTTTGTACAAAACCACACCATTGCCCTCACAATCTACAAAGAGTACACACATCTTTCATTGTTGAAGGTTGCAGATACTCGGTTTGCTTCTTCATTCATCATGCTCAAGAGGTTGAGAGAGGTCAAAACCGCTCTTGGGTCCATGGTGATTTCAGAGTTTTGGTCTTTTTGGAGAAAGACAGATCAGATTGCTTCACTAAAGGTGAAGGACACGGTGTTAGATGATGGTTGGTGGGATAGGGTAGATCTTAGCATCAAGATCATGGAGCCAATCATTTCTTTGTTGCGGTTTGCAGACACGAACCAGCCCATCCTAGCAGAGATGTTTATGAGGGATGGGATTCCATGATTGAGTCCATGAGGACCATTGTTATGGAGAATGAGTGTGCTGAGTATGAGACATCGACAGAGAACTTATGGTCCACCATACAGGACATTCTTATCTCCAGGTGGGATAAGAATTGCACACCTTTGCATTGCTTGGCCCACTCATTGAACCCCAAGTTCTACGCTCAGGATTGGCTCAGTGGTGGGTCGGGGCCCTCATCCAGAGCCCCTCCTAACATGGATGGAGAGATCTCAAAGGGGAGGAAGAGAGCATTTAGACGGCTACTTCAGGATAGAGACCACCTTGAGGCGATGGAGGAGGGATTTAATGAGTTTTCCAGTGGCATTGGGAGATTTGGAGGTTATGAGGTGGTTAGAGACATGGGGGTTAAGAAACCCCATGTTTGGTGAGCAACTCATGGGGCAACATGCCCTCTTCTACAAAAGATAGCCTTGAGGGTCATCTGTCAAGTTACTTCATCCTCTTGTTGTAAGAGGAATTGGAGCACATATGGGAACTTATACAGTGTGAAGAAGAGCAGGCTTGAGCAATCCAGGGCAGAGACGATGGTGTATGTGCACTCCAACCTTTGTCTTATTTAAAGGAAGAGGGAGGAGTGGGTGAAGGGAAAGACAAATATGTGGGATGTCTTTCCTAATGATATGGATTTGGACAGCAGTACTGAGTTGGCATTAGCCAACATGGATCTTAATGATCCAGTGCTAGAGCCGATCACTTTTGATGAGGGTGATCGTATGGAGGGGTCATCCTCCACACCATCAGATGTAGTTAGTCAAATCGGCAGAGAGGAGGAGGAGGAGGATGGGGATCAGGGCAGTGATGAGTTTGTTGATTCAGGCATGGAGGAGGACTATTAAGTCATTGACAGATGGGATTCTTCCATCTTGATCCACCCTTTTTTGTATTTACTATTAGACTATTAGTCTATTTGGCATTTGCCAGTGCCCAGTGGCATTTCGACATCTATGTAATACATTTTGATTTTGATGACTTAATGAGAAATATGGTTCTGAGTCTCCGACATGCATCTATGTGTCTCATTGTGATTTGTGATTGTGAATGACAAATGTGTTGTGATTTGTGAATGACAAATGTGTAATCAATAATCATTAATGTGTTTTGATTCTAATTTCTATTGAATATTTGTAATTGTAAATGTTCTATTTTCTAAATTTTATTGGATCTATATGTCTATATTTTTAAATTTTAATATATTTAAAAATATATATATATAGATATACATATATATATATATATATATATATATATGTATATAAAACATGTCCTTCATGTCCTGATTCTGGGGGTCACCGTGTCCCGTGGGGACACTCGTATTTTGGGGACACTCGTGTCTCGTGTCCTCGTGTCGGGTTACTAGTGAATCACCCTCCAGCCTAACTGCCTCTGTGTGGCTTTCCCGCCAAGTTAATGCATAGCCCTCTAATTTCAATCGAGAAAATGAAATCTTCTACTCATTTATGTTGTGGATACTAAAATAGACTTCTAATTGATGCAGCCAGTGATTCAACTTTAAAGCAATGATCTAACATCGGTAGGGCTTGATATCCACTTTCGCTTCCATCTTAAATAATGGCTAGGAAGTAGCAATGGCGCTGAAACTTGGCTACTCTTTCTTGGGCTCTTTCCTCAACTCCTTTTTTGTGTGGCATTTTCCTCCCGATTTCCCCTCTAATCTTATCTCTGAGTTAGAGCCTCCAAAATCACCAAAAGGTCCAAACTTGCCCTCCAAAGCTGCCATGAGGATTGACATATTGTGCAAGATATCAACAACTTGTATTTCCAACTTTGTAAATCGTTGTTCAAATTCACCGCTCAATTCTTCACCGAACTCATCTGCCATGGCAAGGGTTTAAAGACTTTTACTTTACTCCACCAACTCCTAGATCCTGCAATTTCCCACAAAACCCAAAAGAAAACAGGTGCGATACCAATATGGCCCATAAATTGTCGTGGATATTCCACTAGAACAATTCGTCACCACGGATCTTAAAACATAATTCATTGTGTTAGCTTAATCCACAAAATGATAAATAAACTAGAACTGAAACGAAAATAACTAGAGAAAAACAACACATCCACATGAATACCACAAGATATACCCTGGGAAAACTCACTTTGGGGGAAAACCCAGCAAATAGTGAGGACTATGCCTTGCTCTTTTCTTCTCCAATATGTAATGCAAATACATACAAAGTGGTACTCACTATGGAGTTACCTTTGACACTATGGCCCACACGACTAGTACAGGATCTCCTTACTTCCTCTCTTTTGCTCTAATATCCACTCTCTTACTGTTGCTCAACTATGAAACAATACAATAACATTATCAAAATGGTACCCCTTCTCCTACTAATGGCCTGGTATTTAACATAGCTTGATAGTCGTCTACAATTAGTTTTAGGGTTTGTACATGCCTCAACTCCCGATTAGGGTTAGAGTTTCAAAACCTCTACAATGTTCTTGAAAGTCCACATGTGGCTAGCTCCACGTGTGACGAATGAGATCTGACGTGGAATCCACTTGGTAATATGGTGGTCAATTAGATAGGTCACTAGATAGGTCAACTTGCAAGAAACATAACTTCCTCATTCGAACTCCAATTGAGGGAATTCTTGCACCGTTGGAATGGTCTCGAAGTGTAGAATGGGGTCAAGAGGATGAAAGCTATGATTGCAAACTTTTGACCCTAAAAATATCATTTAAGCCCTCAAACAAGCCTCGGAAGGGGTTTTGTACCCCAAATTTGCAAAGTAAGACCTGCCCTTAAAATGGGCCCCATTACCACTCAAATCAGCACCCTTGATCAAGGTCACGAATCCCAATGCAATCAAGGGTAAGAACGGGAGAAGTTAGCGCCCAATATCACCACAACACAACTTCTCAACACTTTACGTCAACTCCTAAGAGCAATGGCGAGCCCAACACGCAAATACCCTTCACAAGCAACCTCTCGGCTAAGACCAATGCCTTATGGAGTCAAAACAATGAAGGATAAGATGACACCCCAAGAGGGTGGGAGTTATAACATTTTATTATGAATTTCAAGCAACTTCAATATGTTACTGCCGTTTTAAAATTACAGCAGTCAATAACACTTCAGGAAATGGATGAAAACCAACCAAAACAATGCCACTTTACCACATAAAAGATACCTTGAGGGTTTGGAACTTTGGACAAGTAACATGCCTCAAGAGGGTAAAAGGAAGCCCTAAATCAGATCTGAATGTTATTAACCAGATCTAGTTTAAGCCCTAACCAACCCTCAAATAGATGGTGAACACACTTGAAACTTTTCCAACAGATGCCCAACCCCACAGGGGTCAACCTAGGCCTAATTCCTTGCATTTTAGAGCTTCAAAGCTTGCTGATTTGACTGATGTACCTGTTGTACCAGATCTAAAAAATGCCAAGATAACACAAACCACAATGTATTTCTCAATCCAACCACAGGAATGAGGTGCCCTTAAGAATTCACCAAGAAACCTACTGGGACGGACTTTTCTAGCAGAGAACAATTCCTAAATTCACAATATTTTTTTAGATATAAATTTTTCTATATTTTTAAGGTTTTCAAAATATTATATTTTTTTGTATTTTTGAGATATATACAGCAGAATTTTGATAAAATTGAAGAGAAGGGGTTTAAACTTTAGACCTTAGTCCTTGACCCCTTCTCAAATTGGCTATTCAAGATAGCCAAGATTTACCAATCAAAGCAAAGACTAGTAACCCTAGATAGGTCGAAGTAGCATTAACCTAATTAGGGCAAACAATGAACTGCAAGGCTCAACTGTGGAGAGCTCCTTCAAGACGAAAGTCTTCTCACACAAGATTGACAAGATGCAAGTAAAAACTCTAAATTGGATTGCTTAAGGTGCACAATAGCAATGTCAAACAAGAAAATTAAAAGATCTTACCAACATCCACCAAGAAAAGAGCAACAGAAACCTTAGATACTTCCTTAGTCACAAGTTATAACAACCATTCTTTGAATCAACCTTAAGAGATAGCACAACCCTAGAAATTCATCATTCAACCTTCATCACAAGAGAAATGTACGAGTTATAACAACCATTCTTTGAATCAACCTTAAGAGATAGCACAACCCTAGAAATTCATCATTCAACCTTCATCACAAGAGAAATGTATTGATCCACCAAAATAGATGACAAATTATATATTGATCCATTCCTTATCGTATGTTTGTATTCAATGGATTTGGATTTTGGTACAACTCATTGTTTAGAAGAATGTACTCTCATTTAGGTGTCACTTATAATGGGTATCTCCAAATATTCCTTCATTAGTTAGGTAAGGTGTCATTCATCTAAGAGAAGCCTTCACCTATAAAAGGCCATCCATTCTTTCTTACAAGTGTACAATTTTCTCAAGTATACATACAAGCCCAAAGTTCATGAAATATTGCCTTGTGTTTATGCAAACAAGTTCTTGTTTTTATGGGTTAGCAATTAGTTCTTATGTTTAGTTAGCCTCATTTTCCTCCATCAATGACCCATATCAATTAGCAAATGATGAGTCCCTTTAGGATATTAGGAACAAAATCAAAACATTTTGTTGTGTTGTTAAGTTCATATTATCTAGAGTTTGCAGAAGGTGAATAAAATGTTTGAACAGTGAGATTAGGTGAAGATATTTAATGCAAAAGAGTGTTTTATAAGCCTATAAATAGGCTTAAATGAAATTGATCAACAATCGTGTAGAAACTAAGTATTCATCTTATCTCTATGTCTATGCATTTCTCTTGATGTACGTTTCCTTTGACGGTACTCACCCACCTTATGTTGTTATTGCTTACATTCATTTAATATATCTCTTTGCTATTTAAGGGTTCATGTAATTGCCCTAAACTGATATTAATATCACAATCCATGTTAAACACATGGTTCTTTTCTCATTGGTCTTTCACTCATCCACCTAGGTGTGCACTTTTTGTCCATTCCATGTTCTTTTGCTAATCATTGCAATGCTAGAATGTAAATCTCTTGCACTTATTATCACTGGTTTAATCTCAATAGCAACCCATTTGCATATTCAATCTCAAAGAATAATTGCACATTCACTAATTTGTAATTAAGTGCTCCATAAAAGGCCAAGGCAAAGCTAGTCAATGAAGTCTAGCCTAGATGGATAACACGAAGTGTTATCATCTGTCCCACCCAACTTCAATTCCTACTCGTAACATTCATAAGGAGCCATCTCATCTGGAAGGGGCCAAGTGTGATCCCTGAGCAAATTTGACATATTAGAACCACCCCCCCCCCAACAATCACATCCACTTCGTCAAGATTTGCTTTAACAAATCCATGAGTGCAATTCCTGCCATTAACTAGAAGCACTTCAAAAGACAAAAATAAGACAGTTGATTCCATTCTACATAGGATCGAAACTAGTAAATCGTGTCTTTATGTAGCCATCTAGTCAAAGAACATGGGAAAACAACATCACTTCACTTCTACCAAAGTATCAAATGCAAAATCAAATCCTCATTACCAATCCCTATAAACATAGCCTTCAGTGTCTCTCTTTGCTCATGGTGATTTTATCCCTCAATTTAAGCTTTTCCAAGGTTGTGGAACATGCAAGAGACATTGATTTCACCTATATAAAATAGAGTTAAAAGGCATTAATTTGTAGGATGCCATTTCACCTTTTTGTAATACAATAGAAGTCATTTCTCTAATATGCTTTTAAATAATAAAATATTGATGTTTGAATCCCCTTTATATAGCACTAATGGTTCCTTCTTGCAATTCCCCTCACTAGGATGTTGTAAGCAACTATAGACGATGTCAAGCACTTCATGTTAAAACCTCAAATCTATTTAGTCAAACATCCTCACAAACAAAGAACAAACTCAACCAGTTCATTCAATCAATAAAATGCATCGAGGTTTCATTGCAACAAATTTTCTCATGAAAACAATGGATCCTGTCCAACACGTGGTGACTCACAGCCCATGAAATAAGGTCCTCCCAGAGTCAATTACCCCTTATAAAATCCCTTATCACAGGGAACTAAACAAGAAATGAACTCAAGGTAAGTTTTTGAAGCAAAGTTGTTGGAGAAAATCACTCAAATTTCATGATTTTTTTTAAATAGAAAAACTACCAAAGTACGATTATTTCATAGCATATTCCTTCCTAAAACTTAAAAGTCATTTAATTGTTGTAAAGATGGGAGTGAACTTATTACATTTTTTTTTGTTTTTCAAGGGAGATTATTTATAAAAAGGAATTTTCTACCAAGGTTAAAGAGTGATTTGTGAGTTTTATATTTTATAAGTAGAAAGGTCAAATCATAAACGTGGGTTCCATGTATCAAATAGAGTTTCCTTTTCTAAAGTCATGAAAGTATCTTAGAAATCATATATAACTATATTAAGCCAATGGGAGAAAAAATTTAATTTCCCAAGTCCACATAACAATTACTAATGGGATCATCTTTCCTAATGACTCGAATAAGGGAATAGTTTCTTCTCATTAAGAAGTAACTCATGGTCTAGATTTCAAAGTGGGATCTTATGTCATTTCATATGTGATGAACTAACCTTACAATTACTATTTGTGTCCAAAGCTTGAGCGTCACGTTCTTAAAACTCATGTAACAAAAGAAAAAGTTAATAAACTTACTACAGACATGAAATCTTCAATCTATTGCCCAGTGATGAACAAAGCTTACAATTATTGTTTTCATCCTATATTTGAGCAGCATGTTCTTAAAAATCAAGTAATTAATAAAGGAAAAGGTTAATAAACTTACTACAAACATGAAAAATTCCATCTACAGCTCGAATGTGAGAAAGAAAATTATTCCCAAGCCCTTGTCCTTGATGTGCTCCTCGTACCAACCCTGCAATATCATGCACTTCCAAAAATGCAGAAACCTACAAAAACAATTAAAGGCAAAGGAAGTTATTCTACCACAAATAATTAATCTCCTTCTCAACATTGCCATAACTCCCCCCCCCCACCATCAACATTCACAATGGTATTGTACATAATAGCAATAAATCCCTAATATATCTCAATTTTAATTGAAAATTAAACACATTTTTATCCATAGCATGTGTAGGCCAAATTTGAATTTTTTTCATTTTTCTACATCTTTTAATAACAAATCAAGAGACACAAATAATGGTTAGAGGTCATTCCCAGTATCGAATCATTGTCATATGCTCAACGAGAAATTGATAAATGAAAAAATAAAAAGATATGCTCAACAACAAAAAAGTAGTTTGTGCTTAGTGATAGAACAGATAGACATGCTTTAATTGAAAATTAAACACATTTTTATCCATAGCATGTGTAGGCCAAATTTGAATTTTTTTCATTTTTCTACATCTTTTAATAACAAATCAAGAGACACAAATAATGGTTAGAGGTCATTCCCAGTATCGAATCATTGTCATATGCTCAACGAGAAATTGATAAATGAAAAAATAAAAAGATATGCTCAACAACAAAAAAGTAGTTTGTGCTTAGTGATAGAACAGATAGGCATGCTATCCTAGGGTTGAGCAAAAAGGTAGAACTAACTAGCAAGCACATATCTAAAAACCTTTTTAATTGAGTTATATGAATATGTTTTGAGCACCACAAATCTAGACCGTCCAAAAGCAAGGAACCCTAGGGTCATGAATAGAAAAAATCCCTAGGATCAATTGGACACCCCCTAGCACATAAGCTCTAGAGTCAAGCAAATGTTTTGTTAAAGGCCTTACTTGATATTAGAAAGATCTCAAGTGCTCAATGGATAATTTGATAGTGATAACTCTGTAGAGTCAAGAAAAACAAGCCAACAACTCCGACAAGCATGGTGGAACTAAAATACTAAGTAAAAGGATCAACGGTGGTAAGGATCGAAAAGGGGTCATGGTTTCAATGCTCAGCAATACACCGGAAGACGTCTCCCTCAAGGGTGGAAATCAACTATAAAGAATGTCGAGAATGGAAGGATATAAGAGGTAGTGTTAGTAGATTTTGCCCTCGCTCCTATGGAGAATTTGCATGGGGGTTACAAGAGGGGACGCTTTGATGCATAAACTTATGATGCCTTAGTGAAGGATCTGACTACTCCCCATGTCCTATCATCCAAAGAGGACGTAGCTTATCATTACACGAATAGGGGGGTCATATTAGAGCGAAAATCTTAGTCTCAAGTGGTGGAAAAACAACGTCTACCAGTGATCATGAGGATTGGTGCAAGAGGATTGTGTGGGCCTCTCATCAAGGAAAGAGGGGGGCATTACAATCATACTTTTGTCACATCAGATTACTGGCTCGATGATTGGGTATACTTCCTCTACTCAAGATTGTATGCAAACGTGTTACTCTAACGACCCAAAGAAATGATTTGGCTTCGGCCTTCGATTCAAATTCATGTAAGGAGCTATGCAAAGAGGGGGGAAGGTGGTTGGAGGAGTGTTATTGTTCTCAAGCAGAGGAAGAGCATACGGAGATTTTCATTGACAAGTATCCTCGTTCTGCTTCTGAAACTCTCAATTCCCTCAGTTTTATCACCAATTTGTATGGGCCTTCCTGAGATGAGTATAAGGACCATTGTCAAGGTCCAAAGCCTTCTTCAACGAGAGGTAGGGTGACAATCTTGGGCTAGAAGGTTAGTGGTGATAGGGAAGGCATGTTAAATAATAAAAAGAGGAAGAGGAAGAAGAAGAGTGTGAGACTAAAGATGGATGGTGAATTTAGTGTTGGGTGAAGGTGTAGTTCTGAATTAAATAGAGCATTTTCAGAAACTACAATCATAGAATGCTTTCATGGAAGGAAAATAACAAAGAAAACCCTAAGTCAATGTATACACAAACTCTAAAGGCAACAACTAGATTATTCTCTAACCTTTCATATTTTCACAAGCAGATGGATAACTTTCATTTTTTAGAGTCAAAGGAATAAGGATCTAATGGGAAAAGGGAGGTGGTGTTCAGAGAAGGTGGGTGTTGTCAAGGGAGAAGGTATGCATTGTGCCCAGATGGGTCAAATTAACTTTGTGCTCTTACAACTATGGTAGGAGTTGATCTTCATGGCCATAGAAAACAAGCTAGGGAATTTCTTGGATGTAGATGAAAGAACTATGCAAATGGAAGCAACCACAATGGCAAATATTTGTGTGGAGACAATTTACCCAAATGGCATTGATATTGAAGTGAGTTATTAGATTTACAAATAAACCCTAGACTATATAAACATTTCATTTCACTACAATTGGTATAATAATAAGGCATGTGGCCTTTGAAAAACTCACGTTCTTCTAGGAAGGAAGATAATGACTTGAATGACATGCATATGATGCTCAACTCATCAAAGGTATGGTAGGCCTACCTTGAAATAGGTGGCAAATGACAAACCTACATGGTTGCAAGAGGTTTCTCCCCGGGAGAAAGAAGGTGGGGTTAAGATACAAACCCAAATGTTGGAGGCAACACATCAAATGAGATCATAGCCAAAATCCTTAAAGATTTGGCCAAGGCATAAGAAGACAGTTCTCTTAAGAAGGGAGGTATTGGTTTCAATGTTGAATGGGAACATCAAATGATTTCGAGCACAAGCATAGTGTTGACAATGACAACTGTCATACAAGAAGCGAGACAAAGTTCATGCGGCTTATGGCTTCAAGGAAAGGAAAGGGGAAGTTATTCCCATCTAAAGAGCTTATATACAAAATGGAAACCAAAACAAGGAGATCAAAGTGACATGATGAAGGTTTATTATAACATGACTTCTCCTCGTCTATGAGGGGGCTCTTGACTTCAAACCTTCTCCAAGGATTGTGAACTTTCTACAAAAGTGGAGAAGCGCAGAAGATGAAAGATATCACCTTTAGTTGAAGCCAATAGCAAAAGTCAAAATCATGTTTGTGAGGCGCACTAGTCTGGACTGCCGGGTTTACTAGGGATGCCATCCAGGAATGTGGAGAAAAATCACTTGGTTTTCCAGCAGGGTTTTCCTTGGAAAAAAATTACATGTAGATCACTTTGTCAATCCCATATCCGGATCCTGACTTTTCAAGAAACTGGCGGATCCATATCGTACTTATTCAGAGCTGATAGCAGCAAAGTGCCAGGATCTCTACTGCAAAAACTAATTTCTAGCTTAACTGATAATGCCGTTTATATTCAAAATACAACTATTTCTAAAGCTGCCAACTGAAAGTACAAGATTGTATGTTTAGGAAAGTCTTCCTGACAGTCAGTTTTGTTTACCTTAGTGAAAGATAGTTGGTCAGTGACGAAGAACAATATCAGTGCAGACACTGAACTGAAGCAGATATGTATTTTGATTTCTTCTTGAAATATCGAATGATAAGATTATTTTCATGGAAAGAAAAAAACAACTATTTGTAAAGTCATAATTGATTGGGATAGAAAAACCTTGCTGTGCTGTAAAGTTAAATTTACTAATATCTTTAAAGAAATTTCTAACAAGTAAATACCCAAGATTATTCATCCATTCAGTATTTTTCAGATTCAGCAAGTAACTGAGAAAAGTTTATAGTAAAGAAAAAGATAATTCACCAAAACGACAGCAATTAGTTAAAATAAAAGGCATCGGAGTGTTTGAATGGAACTTCTGACCTCACTCTTGGGCTTATACAGATTACAGAGCCAGTCAAAACGCTCATCTGGAACATTCACTCGGGCTTCGTTGGGCTCAATCGTGCAAAAGGGGAAATTTTCAGCAGGTATGGAGAGCTTAGTTAAAGTATTGAAGAGTGTCGACTTCCCTACATTCGGCAGTCCAACCTGCCAACCATCGCCAATTTGCTTGATAAAAAAATGCATTGCAAAAAACAAATAAATGACTGAATATCGAGATTGATCGTTCTCTACGATTAAAACTGAAAATCTTACAATGCCAATCTTGAGGTGAGAAGAAAACCGGCCCAAAATGGCACGCTCTACCGGGGCTTCCTTCTTGGATGATTTTGGAGGCATTTTGCAGAGCGCAGGGGTAACCCTTCCTCACAGATACTTTAGTGGCGGATTGCAGTCCGCTTGTGATTGTATTCGAAATATTGTATGGAGAAGCACTGACAGCAAAACCCTTATAGGAAATATTTGCTTATAAACCCTAGTTTTGGCTACTCGCGACCGTGGCGTTGGCTATACGCTGTTCTAGCAGTTTTGGCTACTGGTGACTATGGCGTTGCCTATACGCTGTTTTAATGTGTTTTGTGATTCGGGTGGGCAAAGAATGTTCGAACATCCGAAAGGCCCCATGAATTTTGATAAAGTTGGAACACCCTCACTAGTGACTACAAAACTCCAAAATTAGAGATACTCCTAAATAATATTATCATGATAATGTAAGGTTATAGTTTGGCTAGGTCAATTTAAAGTGTTTTGTGATTATGAGGGGGCAAAGAATATCAAACGTCCTAAAGGTCTTATGAATTGTTACGTTAATAGGCATTTCCTTTTAGAATGTATTGTTTTAGATTCGTCTCCTAGTCGACGTCTTGGCATATTCTTATTGTGTTTTCGACACAGCTGCCCCATCTTTAAACAAGTTGAACTACAGGACTGCCCTGTTTGGCATTCCTATCGTGTTCCCAGAGTAGTTGCCCCATCTTCAGATAAGCCAGAATGTTTGACTACCATGGTTGGATCCCCTATCATGTTCCTCATGCAAAAGAAGCAGAGGGACGAAGGTATCATCGAGATGTTGTGGCACCAATGGAGGATTTTCACACTTATGATGCTAATGTCTATGATGTTTTCATTCATACATGAGACAAGAAAGATCAAGTAGTACTCAGTCGCATGGCCTAGTTCTACCCCAAAGCCTCTATTCCTCTCGATTCATGTTGTTGGATCGGTTATGAACCCTCGTACTGCCTATACGTTAGTCTCGAAACCCACAAATGTATAATACATTGGGTGGAAAATTGAAGAAGGTTGTCATGATCCACTTATTAGTAGTGAGATCAGAAATCATGGCACATTAAATTCAAACAATCATGTTCCTGACGTAGTCACCCCATCTTGGGATGAGTCGGACTGCTAGACTGCATGCCTTGTGTATTGTCACATTCCTAAAGCACCTACCCATACCCTGCATTGATAAGCCCATGCCACAATGAGGGTTTTGGTTCACATTTCCTATCTTTGATCAACTTAGTTGACAGTGGTTGGTGGACATCTTGTTCAACCATCGACCTTCGTTCCATGTATTTCAAATCTCTTCCTTAGAAGAAATCATTCTCACAACACATACAGGGAATTCAGGTTTTCTAAGTTCAAGGCTTCTTTTCCCAAGTGTTTAAAGTGTTGAGAAATCATTGGTGTGGAGGAATTATTATGTGTTAGATTTTCTACTTTTAATCAATATTTATCTAGGATCTTAACTGAAAGAATAACATGCACAGCATAACACAATAGACATAAAGAATTTCCTCGGGGAAACCATAAAGGAGAAAACCCTGCAACTTCCTCGGAGATAGAATCGTCACCAATACAATATCACAAAAGTAAAACCCCAAAACAAAAATGGTCTTATGCAGCTCCTCTTCTTTTCCTCCTATGCAAACTTGTCCTCTCTCACTAATGCGAACTTGTGAGTGAGTGATGTCCAAATCAGAGAGCTCCACTCTCTATTTATACTGTATCTTTCACTTGAACTTTTCACTTACTAGGTCGGCCCCAGTTGTACCTAACTGGGTCGACTTCTCTAGGGGACTCAATAACCCTAATCTAACTGACTCTTGGGGGATCTATTGCCCCGACTTACAATGGAGGATTTACCTCAATGACTTTACATGACCAAATGTAATAATGACATCCCCGACCAGAGGAATAAACATCTCCGTCAGAGGTACAAATAAAATACAATAATAATAACAATATAAAATACAAGTGAATATCTTCTGAAGTTACAATTACATTAACACTCCCTCTTAACTAGGAAGGTATTCTCTTGACACAGTCATCAGCACATCTGGACACAAGTCTTCGTCGTTGGATCATCATCGATGCTGGAACATCATCATCAACACTGGATCATCATTGTCGTTGATGCAATCCTCATCATGTTGACCATTGTTTGGTGACGTCTCTTGAATCTACTCATCATGGGAAGTTCTACAGGGCCAACCCTTTTTCATGTTGGATGTAGGCCTAGCCCTCGTGTAGGTCTTCATCGTCTTTGCGAGCAAGCCATCAAATAGGTACATCCCAGGACCAGTCATTACATTGCCTCTGCAAACACCTGCATCTCCTGTTGTCACCTCATTGTCTTCAGATCATCTCATTGTCACATGGAGCAGAACCCAGATGCACATCACAATGTCTATAGTATGGGAGGACTTTCCTACCACCATACGAGACCTAGTTTACCAACATGCGAGGACTTTCCTACCAGCATGTGAGACACAACACTTACACAAACCGACATGGGAGGACTTTCCTACCACCATTCGGGAAAGGCTCAGGACTTACATCAACCGACATGGGAGGACTTTCCTACCACCATTTGGGAAAGGCTCCGGCACTTACATCAACCGACATGGGAGGACTTTCCTACCACCATTCGGGAAAGGCCCCGACACTTACATCAACCGACATGGGAGGACTTTCCTACCACCATTCGGGAAAGACCTCGACACTTACATCAACCTGCATGGGAGGACTTTCGTACCACCATTCGGGAAAGGTTTGGCCCTTAAATCTACCAAAATAGGAGGATTTTCCTACCACTATGCGAGAATGGCCCATGTGCATCTGCGTCTTCCAGACTCATCACTTCCTCTTGGAAGAAACCTTGATCTGGAGAACACCAAGCTTCTCTCTGAAGTACTCGAACTTCACTCTGGCTAGCGGCTTGGTCAACACGTCAGCTATCTGCTTGTCTATTGCAACATACTGGAGCTTCACTGCTCCTCTCTGCACCATATCCCTGATATAGTGATACTTGATCTCAATATGCTTCGACTTGTCATGGAACACCGGGTTCTCGGACAACTTCGCACAACTCTGATTGACACATAATATACAAGTAGCCTCTAACTGGAGATCAAACAAATCAGGCAGTAGCTTCCTAAGCCATACTGCCTCACAACTAGCCGAACAAGCTGCAACATACTCTGCTTCGGTTGTACTCAGTGCCACACACGACTGCTTCCTGCTAAACCAGGAGATCATATTGGATCCCATACTGAAGCAACATCCCGAAGTGCTCTTCCTATCTGCGGCACCGCCTGCCCAATCCGAATCAACATAACCTTGCAAGTTAATCTTCTGATTCGCGTCATACTTGAGCCCATGATCAACTGTACCCTTCAGGTACCTCAATATATGCTTTGTAGCAACCAGGTGAACTTGTATTGGATCCGTCAAGAACTGGCTCAATGTGTTCACAGAAAAGCATATGTCTGATCTTGTATTCGTCGAGTACATCAATGACCCAATCATCTGACTATACATCATGGCATCAACTGACTCTGGTGAAGCATCACATAGTAGCTTCAAGTTCGATGCCATAGGTGTGACCATAGCCTTGCAATCCATCATTTTGAATCTCTTCATAATTTCCACTGCATACTTCCCTTGTCCAAGGAAGATCCCATCCACATTCTGCCACACCTCCATGCCTAGGAAATAGTGCATCATACCCAGGTCCTTCATCTCGAAGTCTGCGGCAAGTTTCCTCTTAGTATCTACAATGAGCCCATCCTCCCATGTTACAAACAAGTAATCTACATAGAGTATAAGTATCACTGGATTTCCCACTTCAACCTTGTAGTAAAGGGTGGAATTTGGTTTACTCTTGGTAAAGCACAAGCTCATCAGGAATCCATCCTGTCGTACCACGTCTTGGGTGCCTGTTTCAATCCGTACAAGGCCTTCTTCAATTTGCACACATGAATCTGCCTGTCATGTTTCTCAAATCCGAGTGGCTGCTCCACGTACATTTCCTCCTCTCCCACACCATTCAAGAATGTTGTCTTGACATCCATCTGGTGTACCTTCCATTTCATCACTGCAGCCAATGCAAGTACTGATCTGATGGAAGTGTATCTGGATACAGGTGCAAATGTCTCCTCATAATCTATGCCTTCTTTTTGGGAGAAGCCATGTGCCACAAACCTTGCCTTGTGTTTCTCTATGCTGCCACCTGCAGCATGCTTGATTTTGTAGATCCATTTGGAAGTCACGGCAGACTTACCTTTTGGTCTCGGAACTACATCTCAGACATCATTCTTCATGATCGACTGGTACTCCTCGATCATGGCATCCTTCCATTCTTTCTTCTCTGTTACTTCCTCATAGTTGGAACTTTCCTTGTCAATGATGTCGCACAACAGGGCTACATAGCTAGAGTATGGCCTAGGTCTCTTGCTTTCTCTATGCATTCCCTTTGGAACGCCATATTTCTCTGCATCTTGTATTGCCTCTTGTACCCATGTTTGTTTCCTCTTGTGAGTTCTTCTCACGAGGTGGATCTACAGGTTCTTGTGGTTCTTCCATCTCGCAGTCTTTGTGGTCTTCTGGAGTCGCTTCTTCCATAGTTGTATCTCTGATCCTTGGAACTTCAGGTTCTTCAATTTCTTCAATAGGTAACTTTCTAGATTTGTTGTAGGCTTAGTCTTCATCACTTGTTCTTCGAAACAAGTTTCTCTTGTAGGTGATGGTACATGATATTTCCTACAAGTCAAATTCAATTGCATGATTAGAAACATCTCATAGTTTTCAAAACAAATTCTTATGCATAAAGACATAGGTCATACAGTCATGCAATTATCTTATCCAATGCTTCAATACAACATTCATCCATATCTCGTAACTTTCTAGATGCCTTCCATCTCTACCAGAACATTGTTAAGAGTGTGCACTACTCCCAACATGTCAACAAAAAGGTTTCATTCTAGATAAGTAGCAATGGAATGTTGTACAGTACCATAGGCCACTTACCCGTTACTTGCATATTAGTAGTATTATGTTCATTAATGCAACTTTTCTAACATGCATAATACACATCCTAAATCTAGGAACATAAGTATGTACATGACTGAACAATATTATTTAAATAATTAGATATACAATAAATGACAATTCAAATACTTATCTTTGTTTAGTTGTTGGGTGGACTCCCTCTTGATCTTTGCTTCCTTGGTATTGGATTCTTGACAGAGTGTTCTTCTTCATTGTTTGATTACCCGTGCCTTTCTTGATTATGATCGAAAAATGTTTGACCAAGTATTCTACATTGTAGATCACTTGTTCTTTGTATTGGAACCGACTCTGTGTTCTCCTTCTTTTGCATCTTTAACCAATGTCGAAATGGATTAGAGGTTCTTCCATAGAGCATTGATCCTTATTTGTTTCTGGAGTCCAAATTTGTCGGAGCTTTTCCTACTCCTTTAATGTAATACTGAAAGTCATCTCTAGCTTCACCTTATGAGGTGGAACCTTCTGAATGAACCCTTGTAATTGGTTACCTTCATTATAATACATATTCTTCATCACTTAGAGAATCATTTATTTCTTCTTCTCTGGTTTTTTTCCTTACAAGTTCATCATCTTTCGCGGTGTGAGCATGGTGTCTTTTCTTGTTGGTTTTCTTATTGTGGGAGACAATTCTGTTTATGGGACATATCTGGAGCAGTGTCCCTTCTCATCACATGTAAAACATTTAATGTTGGATAGATCTCTTATGGGTTTTCTGTGTTTATCAAAGTTCTCCCTTTGACTTTGATGGTGGTTCTCCCTCTTGCCGTGATGATGGTGCTCCCTCTTGTTGTGGTTTCTTCTAGTGTGTGCTGTGAGAGCTTGATCATCATTTGATCCCATCTTCTCTTCTCGAGCCAAGTCGAGCTTCTTCTTGTGATCATTCTTCCCATAGCCTATTGAATGTGATTAACTTATTTATGGCACATATCCCTTGAATGAATGAGTCCCATGATCTAGGGAGACATTCAAGGTGGTCATCACAATTTATCCATCTTCTACATTTTCTCCCACAACTTCAAGTTACTCCTTGATCTGAGAGACCCTTGTAAAGTATGATTGCATGGTCTCTGCATTTTGAATCTTCACATTCTTCAACTGGTTCCTCAAGGCCATCTTCCGATTTATATTCTTCCCTTCAAACAACTTGGTCAAGGCATCAAACATCTCTTTGGGTGTCTTCAAAGATGACACATGTGGGATGAGATGATCCTTAATAGAATCTGCAATGATCCTCTTAACCTTAACCAAGTTCTTCTTGTGTAAGGCTTTAGCCTCATCTCCCTTTGGCGCTGGAACCTCTTCATTCACATAAGTGTTCAATTCATTCTCGTCAAGGACAAGTACAATCCTATACTTCCATGCTCGGAAGTTATGAGCCCCTTCAAGCTTATCCTCAAGCTTGGTGTGGTGAGACATCTTTAATGAGAACTTCAAATGGAAATAGAAAATCTTTTAGGTATTACCACTTTAAGTTGTCGAATCTAGTTATGGAGTTGGCCTAGGGTTTCTCAGAGAAACCCTAATTTTTCAAACTTGGAATTTGGAACTTCTGATTGGACAGATAGATGCGCTTGACTAAGGCGAGTATGTTAGTATACTTTGTTTCTGAAGATTCCAAAATTTTACCCTTGAAAATTGACTTGCAAAATTATGATCTGCAGTTTTGGCTTTTTCTAGTTTTTTGGTTTTTTGCAGTTTCTGGTCCAAAGTCAAACTAGGGTTTGAATTTATGGTAGCTTCACCCACTCAAAAATTTCGATCTCGATACCAAAATTTTGATCTTGGAGAGGCATACCTTCCTATTCCAATTGCACTCCAAAATTCCAAATTTGTGAGAAGCCCTAATTTTCCTCCGGCAGCAGTGACGAGCCAAAAAATGAAAACTCTCATAATCAAATTCTACTTCGACGGAAAGATGCACCCTCCTAGGGCAAGTTAGCCTTGCCTCTTTCGTTGATTTGTGGAGAGAAGTCCAAAAATTAAGAAGCCCTAGCTTCCGCAGCTGCATAGTGTCTTCTTCTCAAGTTAGCTCTATTACCATGTTATATTTTCTACTTTTAATCAATATTTATCTAGGATCTTAACTGAAAGAATAACATGCACAACATAACACAAAGAATTTGCTTGGGGAAACCATAAAGGAGAAAACCCTGCAACTTCCTCGGAGATAGAATCGTCACCAATACAATATCACAAAAGTAAAACCCCAAAACAAAAATAGTCTTCTGCAGCTCTTCTTCTTTTCCTCCTATGTGAACTTGTCCTCTCTCTCACTAATGCGAACTTGTGAGTGAGTGATGCCCAAATGAGAGATCTCCACTCTCTATTTATACTTTATCTTTCACTTGAACTTTTCACTTACTAGGTCGACCCCAGTTGTACCTGTCTGGGCCGACTTCTCTAGGGTATTCAATAACCCTAATCTAACTAACCCTTGGGGGATCTATTGGCCCGACTTACAAAGGAGGATTTACCTCAATGACTTTACATGACCAAATGTAATAATGACATCCTCAACCGGAGGGATAAACATCTCCATCGGAGGTACAAATAAAATACAATAATAATAACAATATAAAATACAAGTGAATATCTTCCGAAGTTACAATTACATTAACATTATGAACAAGGTATGTAGGGTTTTATATAATTACTTCTTAATATTTTATTTGTAATGATTTCCCTATCGCAGTTTACATGAAATATCTATTATTTGCTCAGTATGTTCTTTCTTTCATTTCCAATCAATAGTGCCACATTAATCAGAGCCATCCAAAGCTCATACAAACATATTGAACGAGGTATTGTAACAAAGGATCGTGTTAAAAAAACTTAATACATGCAATCAAATATTGGGCTTGATGATAATCACTTTCCAATTCCTATATGTTCAAACTGAAACCTAAACCTATGTTCCCCACTGTCCTCACTACCAATTACAGAAAAAATTGTCGAATTTGAAAGTGTGTATATGTGTCAAATCATGTGGGTTGGATCCTATAATTCTAGTAAAATAGTGCTAAAACATTTGTTTCCAGTTTTCAAAATTCCGATAGAATATAATCCTTAAGTTAGCATGTATTACAAATTTTGAAACCAACTTCAAATGGGCTTACAGTAAATACCTCCGAGGATCCTTACGAACCAAACAAATTTATTACTATAATATCATGGTAAAGCCATTTTATTTGAGGAGGTTGACCTTGCTCTAAGGCTTCTGTGGTTAGGAGTATTGTCCAAATTGATCAGGAAATCCACGGCTTGCATTTTTGCTTGTCGATGTTTCGAATCCAAAGAAGGATCCATCTTCGAGACAATGTGGTGAGTTGAGAGCAAGCAAATCAAAGCTAATAAATATTGGAGGAGCAAAGCACAAAAAAAACCTAGAACAAGGATGTCGGCCTAAAACCTAAAATAATTCCTAAACCTGAAAAATCAAAACTAGATTTTAACTTTGGTAGTAACTATATGGTCCTAAACCTTAATAAGGTCTAAAGAGTACAAAAAACTAAATAATTGGAAATTGAAAGCCTTAATAAATCACCTATAATGACTAACAATCATTAATAAATTATATAATAATAATAACAATAAGTTGACAATTAACAACAAATAATTAATATTAATAAAAAACTAATGCATAAACTATATAATAATTATGAAAACTAATAGGCTAAAAGCACCTAATAGCATGTGTGCATGGTTTAAGTTGGATAGGATGCTAGATATCATGGATTACTGAGATAACGGTCCTAGTCCCACGTTAATCTTTCGAACAAACACAGAGGTCAAATCAATATGGAGGTCTAGGGAAAGCACACTTCTAGGAGGGTGTGAGTATCTTAGTAGATCTGGATGATGGATGGAAAAATATCCCGCGGGATTTGGCCTACTAGATTTTCCACAAGGTGGTGGAGTTGACTCACGCAATGGAAACAACTCTATAATTACTTGGGTGTACAACCTTTTGGGTGTCTCCAAACCAAGGCAAGTCCATAAATTTCATCCCATCTTAAAGATATACAAGTCTCACCAGTGAAAGATAATGCTACTAGATTTGTTTTGGAAGGGGGTGTGGTTCAGAGGAGTGCAAGGTTTCAAAGGACATATCAAAGGGGAATGAACTCGGTTCAGAGGTTCATAAAGGTGGCAAAACTGGAAAGTGAATTTAGAGCATAAAGGACAAGGTGAAGATGGTTTTGGGTGTAGACATAAGACTAACAGAGATCCAGGAGATGCTGGATGTAATAGTAGTGGGTAGGTTATGTGATAAATTTGAAAATTCAAGTTCCTTGTGATAGTGGTTGGAGGTAACCTGGAAACTGATTTTGGGATATACTCCAGTTTTCCATGCACTAGTGCGAGGTTGGTTGTGCTTTATATTCCATAGAAAATAAGACGTGGGGACTATTCTTGAGTCAAAATGGAGCTAGGGCCTCTCCGAGCTAATTTTGAAACCTTGGGATGTGAGGTTCGACCCTCGAAGGGATCCAACCTACGTTCATAAAATTTGGACAATCTTTTCGGGTCTTCCAATGTTTCTTTGGAAAAAGAATTTACTAGAGTGGTTGGGTAACCTAGTATGTTATTTTGTGAGTTTAAAAAATGGCTGGGAAATTAAGTTGAATCGTTGCTATGTATGGATTATTGTTGAGGTAAATTTACAGGATGGTTTTTTGGCAAAGGTGAGCACGGTGGTGGGTAACGGAAATTTTGTTCAACAAATAGACTACTAGGGAATCTTGTTTCGATGTCATGTTTGTCATGAAGTCAGTGACTCGATTACACAATGTAAACTAAAGAAACAAGTCCAACATGGTCACAAAAAAGTGTGGGTGAAAAAGAAAGTTTATTCTCTAAAGTTAGATGAGGCAATGGATTTTCCGACAAGTTTAAAGATAACAAAAGAATTAGAGGGTTCCCATCAGATAAACAAGGCAAAAATTACTAGTTCGAAGGAGACTTCACTAGTAGATGGCTTGGATCTTGCTCGTAATACTTTGCCTCTTTTCTCTCTCTCTAAGATTTGATTGGAAGATTACAAAATTGTTGTTTCGGTGCATATTGATGTTCATCCTTTGACTTGGCCAAGCCTAGATATTTTTGAGTCCCTTGGGGGTTATTGGCGTATCCATGTCCTACTAATCCTCTGGGAACTTTAGTCCCTGCCATTAGTCCGATGGCTCTAAGTGAGGATGTCAATCCAACAGTGGGGATAAAGAAGGTTGGTTGAGATTCACCCTAGGTTTCCCATACAATTTTTGAGACCTCGAAAATCCAATATCCTTAGTCCCTAAGGATCGCAAGGAGTCCACCTCCAAGAAGTTTAAAACTATGTGAGATTTAAGATCAAAAGACAAGGCAAACACAAGGATCTAGGACTGAAGGAGGTTTAGCCTTAGATAAATCTATAGACTCTGGAGAGGGTAGAAGATCCCATTTATCAATTGCTTAACAACTAGAATAAAAAAAGTTAGAAATGGTAAGTAGGTGACAATTAGCAGGGCCCTTAGAAGAGGAAAAGCTCGTAAGGGGGCTTCTTAATGATTTATCTTTCCTTTTGTTGGAAATTGGGCAACCAAACACATGACAACATTCACACATAAGAACGCAAGAATAGCATGAAACCTCACATTTTATTGGTTTAGACTCATCCCATATTACAATAGAGTACAATGAGGTTCCTTGTATAAGAATAGGTGACCACAACATATATCACTCGATACGATTTCTTCATGTTCAACCATGATCATAACTATCTCCACAATATCTTCGTGAGTATCTCCACAAATCTCTCAAGTGGTCTTCATGAAATCCCCATCCTAACTTATATATCTTTGTCCTCACCTTTGTGTCATACATAGATTTTTTGCATTATATTCATTTTCACATACTATAATGTCACCATTAAATATTACAAGTATGAATTATTCATCCACACTACTCCTTGATGAATACTTGTGATTCAATATGGATGTCTGAGTTGTCTTTATATTAAGTCTTTTGTATTATGCATTATCTTCAATATTCTTCATCTTCATCTTCATCTTCGGTTGTTGCTACCTTTGTAACACCCCATTTTTTGCTCCAATATGTGAATATGTATGTAATGAAACAAAGTCTAGATGCCAGATTTATATGATCTAGGAAACCATGGACATTGTAAATATTGTGTACACCTTTTAATACAAAAATCCATGACAGTTGCAAGTGGAGAAGGATGAAAAAGAGATTGGGGGGGTAAGATTCCAAAAGTAGGGGAAGTGAGAGGGGCCAAGGGGTGATAACACTAACCAATTCCCTTAGCCTTCATTAATATTTTTCACCAAAGTTCCTTAACCTTTAGTTTTCAGTATCACTTTAATTAATTATGGGGATAATTACCCCAAGTGATATTAAAAGAGGAAAGGTGTTCACTTATGGCGAAGCCACTTATCAAGCCATGGCGATGCATATATTTTGTTAGAAACTCGTTTAGTTATCATTCATTCCATCATTTGGCAAGGGTGATCATCCACACTATGGTAGTTTTGACTGGTAACCAGAGAAGAATATTGTGTTTCATAACTTATCACACGAAATGCCCTGATAAATTGGTGCAACCCCGATAAACTAGTGCGATTGGGCTTGGTGCCCATGTGAGATAGACCTAACCTATAGTTAAGCTACCTAGGACCCTAACATTGAGACTTCCTAATGCTCATGTGTCGAAGCACTGGGAGGGGATGGGGACAACCTGAGGGACTATGGAGCATAGAAGCGGGTACCATCCCTTGTGTTTTGCAAGTTGATAGGAAATGAGTGTAGGATGGGGACAACCGTGGAGGGGGTTTATGCACCTTTGGGTTATGTTGAGCACCTTTGGGTAAGTGTGAGTGTGATTGAGTGAAATAATTGGGAATTTGCTCCTTGTGGATTGATAGCCCCAGTTCGGGGGTGGTGTATGTCAAATAAACAAAAAGCTTAACAAATTGCCTACGGCTGGGAGTAGCATCTTTCACTTGCAGCTGGTTGGAGGACATTTATAAAGATAAGTGTCAAATGTGTTTGAATGCCATATTTCATTTTGTGTTGTTTAAATTATTGTTTGTGGAATTGTTTTTGTATATGAATTATTGAACATGGTTTGAATGCATTCGTGGTAGGAATGTTTGCATGCTTAAATGGATAATTTAAACAAATGACTCTTATATTTATTTACTTATAATCTTAATAATATAGAAAATAAATGGAAAGCAAACTCGAAATTGGTATCGGGGACATAATTTGTATAATTAATCCCATGATTAATTAAAGTGACACTCAAATTAAGGTTAATGAACTATGGGTTAAATAGTTTAATGAGGGTAAGAACATTACCCAAGGTCATCACCCCTTAGCCCCTCTCATTTCCCCCACTTGTAGAATCACAACCCCCCATCTCTTCTTCATCCTTCTTCACTTGTAAATGTCAAGGATTTTTATATTATAAAGTATATACAACATTTATAATATCCATGGTCTCCTAACCATATAATTAAGTCTACCATCTAGCCTTTGTTTCTCACAAACATATTCACATCTTGGGGTCAAGAAACATGGTGTTACATGATCATCCATTCATCTAAGGAAGAACCTTATATAGATCCAGATAAATAATTTGTTGGCATTGATGAATATGTTGTTGCATATCCAACAACCAGACCACTTTGGGCTCAACATACTCTTCATTCAACATGTTATCTAGTTGAATATCCAACAGGTACACAGTGGACCCATTCACATTCTAAAAGTGCTCCTCATGCACTCCCTATTACATAGAGAGTCTTGATACCCAACGAAAATTACATGTCCAATACATGAGATCCACAATCATTCTTAGAAGTTGCAGGAAATCCTTATTAAGATGCTATCATGGATGAGGAGCATCAATCTTCGATGAAGAACCAACCTTGGCAGCTAGATCCCCTAACCACTGGTAGAAAACTTACATGGTGAAAGTGGAGATCTCAATCAAATTTGGAAGCAGATGGACATGAGTGATCATGGCTAAAGACGACTGCCAAAGTCCACTCAACATTGTCCTCTTTTTTGGGGGATTGGGAGAGAGGGGGGTCCCACTAGGTTTTTCCTCTCTTCCCACTATTAGGGGATATTTCCTTATGTACTTGGGTTTCTAAAATGGCTGCAAATTATCGAGATCCATTTTGTTATGCATTTGTTTCACTAAGTTAGGCTTATGGGGGGGTGTTGAAGGATATTTTCCATCTTCGTAGCATTAACTTCTCACCTAGGTAGTTTAGAGATTGGTCTCATGATTCTAATGGTCCAATTTTGACTGAATTTGACCAAATGAGCCATGGGAGCACTTCATCCCTAGATTTAAGGGGGGGGTATGATATTTTTAGCCAATGAGCGGTCATTCCTTAATTTTAGGATCCACACTTGCGTGTTTGAATTCTTGGAGTGATTTAAGGAACCTAATGCAATGAATCAAGAAATGGGAACACCCTCCTTTACTATTTTTAGTTGTTTCCTAACAAACATGATTTATGCATGGATTAGATCCCATATTTTATGAAATTAAGCCTCCACTTGTCATCTTGGGTTAATTATGAGCTATTTAACTCAATCTTGAGAGATTGCATGTCTAACTAGGGCATTTGAGCTCTAAGTTAAGCCCAAATAGGTCTTCATGCATTAATGTATAGTTCGAATTGTCTGTTTTAGGAATTCAAATTGCTTTATGTGCCAACATTGTTCATTCTTTGAATCATTGAATGAGATTTAGGTTGTGCTCCAAGTTTTTTTTTTTCTGTATTCACTCTTTGCTTCTTTTTTTTTCCTTGCAAATTTATAATTGTATTGTTGTTCATTAAATTTCTAGATCTATTTGATATCTTGTAGGTGATTATAAGATTTTACAATAGTCACAACTTCATTCCATGATTCAACATTTCCATACTACTTCTCATCTTACCATTTATCATGTAAATGTGGCAAAACTAATCCAAACATATTGCAATGCTTGGTTATTATCCCATGTGGATCATGTCTTATGAATTGCCCCCGAGGAAACATATATTCCAACATCAAACGTGTGTTATATCTGTATCCGGATATTCTTAATGACTACTTAAATAAATAATCGTCCAATAGAAGATAACTCCATTTAGAAATGATAAAATTGAATTGATGATGAAAGTTGATTATACATTTACATATGTGGCCATTTTATACAGGCCATCGTGCCTTTTCAATTGTAAGGTCATGTATTTTAAATTCTTAACTAATTATTACATTTATTTATGGTTTATTTAATATTATTTCATGTTCATAACATTTCCTTCCTCTTTAGAAAGGCTTTGTCCTCAAAGCAATTTGAAAAACTATTTATGTCTTTGCTCTATAATGTCATTGCATCAGTGAATTTTTGGTCGTACTTGTTGACACATGATGATATGACATGTGGAGTGATGAACAAAACCTTCGATATGTAGAAGAATAAATTCATCCTAAATCGATTCGATGTTGAACATTGTACTTCCACATTGAATTGATGGAATGGGATTTGAGTGCATTGGTGTCAGTAACATCTTTTAGTTGTTTACAACTTTTAAGATATTGGTTTTTATGATGTGGATGTCGATAGGGAATTCTTGTAAAGTCATTTTCCCTTATCGTGTTTGTGGTGTCTTCTTGCTTTAATCTTTGTGTATGTTTTTCTTCAACTAGAGTGACATTTTGAGTGGTGATCTCCATTGGATATGTACGCATGCCTTTTCCCGCAAGTTGTAATTTTGAAGATTTTGATGTCTCGTTCTGTATTTCTTCTAATTTTCATTTTAACAATATGTTAGCATTCTGTTCTTCTTAATCAACTGTTCTTGCAACTTTTCTTCATCTTTAGATTTCTTAAGTTGTTCCTTAATCACTTCATTATGATTTTGAAGGCGATGATTTTCTTCTTGCTTTTCTAAAAAAATTCCTTCGATGTCTTCATTAGAATGCTCTTTCTTCATATTATTTTTCAATTTCTTGATTTTTGTAACTAATGTCTTGTTATGTTTTCTTAGTCTAAATATTTCTTCAGTATTGTTTGATAACGTGTTATTGACTTTCGTAATCTCCAACTTGTGCGCCTTTTTAGTATCGTCATTCTTCCGCTGGAATTCTTTTATCTGTGTTGAAGTCGACATATATCTGATTCTCGGTCTTTTAATTGTTTTCAAATTTCTACAATTTCTTCATCTTTATCGTTCAGAATTTTGTGTGAGCGCACTATCTCTACTTTATTATCATCAAATTCCCTTTTTGTCTTTTGGTTTTGTAATCTTTTTCATCCTTAAATTCGTCAACTTGTGCATACAACCTTTGTATGCAATCCTTTTGATTGGAAATTGTATGTTCGCTAGTTTTTATTTGAAGTTCTTATAATTTACTCGTTGTTTCCAAATCTTCATTCATGTCTTGTAATTCTTTATTGTTTCTTCGATAACGCTTTAACTTTGCTTCTAATTTTTATATTTGTAATTGTAAACTGGTTTCCACAGTCTTCGACTTTTTTGGCATTAATCGGTATTAGAATTTGACTTCTTCTCTTCTTCTTCCTTTCTGTATAAAATAATAATCATAATTAATACTATTATTACTATTACAATAATAATAAATTCTATTTTTGTAAAGGGAAGGCTTAGGGTTTTGAAATAATAATAATTTGTATCATTATAGATGATAATAATATTATTATTATTATTTTTTGAATGAATGAAAGGGTGTAAGTGGAAGTAATTAGGAGTTTTTGTAATATAGATACATATATCTATATATATATATATAACGATAGTAATTATTAAATAATGATACTATTAATATGATATATTTTTTTGAATGGAATGAAGTTAGGGTTTAAACCCTAGGTGATGGCGTAGAGAGAAGAATGGCATGTATTGGATGTAGTAAGCAGTGGACGGGTTGAGAGGAAGGTGTGTAGATGCGATGTGGGAGAGTCGCGTGGCCTAGTTTGGGTTGTTGAACGTGGAGCAAGCGGGTGGGGAGGTGGCGGGTTGGAGTGTGAGGTGAGGCAAGAGCAAGGTGCGTTGGGTAGGAGCGGTGAATGGAAGGATGAGATGAATATGTGGGCTAGGGAGTGCGTGGGAATTGGAGCGACGAACTGGGGTAAGAGCATGATAGAGGAGTGGTAGCAAGGAAGGGGAGGCGTGGATGGAAATGGAGATGGAAGCATTGGCGCAGGGTAGAAGTGTGTGTAGCTTGCTGAGAGCAACGTGAGGGGGTGAGAGTGATGGAATGCAACTAGGTATGGAATGATGCGAATGGAGTGTCGAGCAATAGAGGGAGCATAAGTGGGTGTGGGGAGTAGGGAACGATGAGGGGACTAGAGCAGGCCGTGAGCATGTGGAGGAGACATGGAAAGGCGTGAGGTTGCGGGAATTGTGAGAAGGCAAGAAGGCACATGGGGATGAATGCATAGGTGGGGAGATGGAGCTAAAGGGAGTTTCAACAGTGGGAGAGGGCCCTAGAATGAGGATGGGATTTGAATTGAGGTTGGAGCAGGTTTGGAATGGGAAGCAAGCTCGGTGTAGAGGAAAAAAAAGTGGAGTACGAAAGGCAGGTTAAGGGAGGGGGTGAGGGAAGTGCAGAGTGAGATGAAGAGATGTGTGGTTAGTAGTAGAGCGAGGAGGCAGAGTTGCGTATGGGGTGGGCGCGTAGGCATTGGTAAGGCGTGTGAGCATGGATAAGTAGAAGAATGTGGAAGAGGGCAAGCACCAGTGGTTTGGTCAAAGACCACTATTTCAAGGAAACCTCGATAATTTAGCCATAGGATGGAATCATCTAGCTCTGATACCAATGTTATATATGTATCCAGATATTCTCAGTGATTACTTAAATAAATAATCACCCAATAGAAAATAACTCCATTTGGAAAATAATAAATATGAATTGATGATGAAAGATGATTATACATTTACATATGTGGCCATTTTATACAGGCCATCGTGCCTTTTCAATTGTAAGGTTATGTCTTTTAAATTCTTAACTAATTATTACATTTATTTGTGATTTATTATTTATTTAATATTATTTTATGTTCATAACAATGTGCTTATGATTTGGTTGTCTTGGAATTGCTATACCATAATGCCCAATGTAAAGATTGTAAGGGATGAACATCTTTTATTTTTCCTTTGAAATTGTGGCATTAACTCCATGTAATATTAACTGATATGCAATGTCAAATAAAACAAGTTTGTTAGGAACATGATTGGGTAATAAATGAGGAGAGGCAATAACACCATAAATTCCGATTTAAGTAATTTAACAATAGAGATGAATTGGATTGCAAGACACAATCCAATTCCATCCTAATTTGGGAAAATAATGATTTGCATGTAATACACTAATAAGGTAAGACGACATATAAAAGGTTGGAAAGGTTTCAATATTTTCCTTTTGTGTTTTTTTTACTGCCCTTTCTAAATCTAACAACAATATACTTTCCTAATTGAAATTTGATCTTGATGAAATAACAACATAAACAATTGGTACCTAAGCATCTTTAAAATGAATAGAATCCGGTCAGCCATACAGTCTACATATCATTGTCATGGCATAAGCATAAGGGATTTTAAGATTTGTGATTAGATACACGCCATCATTTTTTGAAATATTTGTCCTTCAACCCACCAACCAACAAGAATCTCCTTTACATCAATTTCTTTGTGAAACTGTTCAACCTAATCACTAGTTAGAAACACCTCTAGTTGATGAAATTTATAATACATTTCAAGGTATATGTTTTGAAAAGAGGAAATGCATGTTCCTTCATAGTTATGATTGGTCCTGGTTTTTTACTTAGAGTGATGTCTAATCCATTGAATGACACATGAGCAATGAAAAACATGACTTCTAGCAGCTACATTACGTAAATGGGATCTCCTGATATTTGTAAATACAAAATCATCCATTTTCCTTGTGGATGGACAATAAGAAGAACAATTTAAGGATATTCTTCCTCCTTCATTCTCCTAAAGATATCTCCCCAAGAAAGAGAATTAATGTGAGCTCTAATGAAGGATTTAGAACCCTTAAATTCATGTTTAATAGGTTCTATTTATGGTTTAGCCAATTGGATAACAAAGGTTGCAAAATATGACATCTCTCCTGTCTCAGTATTTGAAATTTTAGTAATTTCAACCAGTTTCTTTTTTGCCTTCAAAGAATATTTATGAGTTCCAATAAGAAATAGTCAAGGGGGAGGAGGAGGGGGCATTCTTTGAACTCATGAATTAAATATATTTGAAAATCAAAACAAATTCCTTTTGACCAAACTGGAGACACAACTTTACAAATTAGTGTGAACATTACCAAATTATGTTTTTATTTAAACTCTCTCTCTAGGAAATTATAGTATGGAGAGATTTTGTAAAATAACACAAACCTAAGTGTCTTTATAAAAATGTAGAGTTAGGATTTCAAAGGCACACTTATGATTGAAGTAAAATTGATCACAGCTTTCACCAAAACATCAAGGTTGTGAAATGGCGTTGGCATAACCTTTAAAAAATTGTTGATGAACTTATGGTAAAATGTTGATATTGTATCAACATTTTAAAAGAAGTTGTATAGTGAATTTTAATAAGTTTCATCGCAAATTTACAAAATTTTCGTCGATAAGGTTATTGGTGCTTTGCAATGACTTACGTCGTGGATTTGTAAAATTGTCGTTGACATGGTTATTAATGTTTTGTAACGCATCGACGAATTTAAATAAGATCCATCATAGTTATTGAGAATTTTGTTTGAGTATGAAATCAAAGTTATGAAAAAACGTTGATAAAACTAAATTAAATTTTTGAATTTTTGTCGAAATGACATTGAATTAAAATACTAATAGTGCATTGACAAAAAATGGAAAATTTGAAAAAACACAAAATTGAATAAACTATGAAATTTAAATCAGACATTAAAAAAAATGTACAAACACGAAACAAAAAATGAAGTAAAAATAGGGCAACCCAAGAAAAGTTACAAAATTCTTGGGTGTGTTGAGATCTCAACACATGACTCTCACATCATTTCTTGTGGAAAGTACCCTTGTAGAGGTTTGGATGGGCAGGAAGCCCTCACTTTGGCATCTTCACATTTTGGTTATGAGGTGCAAATGCTCATGTGCCTAAGGAGGATTGATCAAAGTTGGATAACAAGGTAGTGAAATGTGTCTTCATTGGTTGTGGTGTTGGTGTGAAAGGGTACAAACTTTGGTATTTAGTGTTAGAATCTTTAGACACTTCGGAGTTAGTTAAGATAAACTCGATCTAGTGTGTCTTTTGGTAAATAATGTTTCTTTAGTATGAATTAATATGCATTTGTATTTATGTAATCCAATGATCACGATATATTCTAAACATAAAGTGATCTAATGGTTCATCTTCTCCTCGACCTTAATGGCATATTGATCTATGGTTGAACACCTAATTGGTCCATGATATCTATTTAAAGAGAATGAGGGGTCTTTAGTTGATGATCGATTTTGACAAACTCATATGTAAAATATTTTTATTTGCATTAATATATTGCCTCAAGTGGTGCAAAATATGACAAGTGGTGGAAACGTGAATTAAGCTGGACCATGAAGAAAGGAAGAAGGGACACTACGACCAACTTGTGGACATATCATCTGTGCAGGACAGGTATAAATAAGAAGCCAAGTTGGAGAGTTGAAGTAAGCTTGAAGATGCAAAAGTGGTAGTACTATGATTTGGAAAGCTGCTAATTCTTGGGGTATCAATGGCTCATGGAACTGAAACAACATAATCTAGTAGAAGAGCTGGATGCGCAAAATGCAGCACAACAGATGATGCGCAGAAAGATGAAGAGGTTTATCTGAGACAAATGTGCAATGACAGAAGAGTAGCATAGTAGAATATGCGCAGTATGATGAGGTTTATTTGAGACAAGTGCGTAAGAACATAAAGGCAGTATCGTAGATGGTACACAGTAGATTAGAGATTATCTAAGACAGATGTGCCAAGACAGAAGTGTAGCAAGATAGAAGGTGCGCAAATTGATGTGAGTGATCTGATACAGATGCACGAGACCAGAACAAAAGCACAACTTAGGATGTGTAGTATCAATTGAGTTTGCAGATGCAAAAAACCAAAATGGTATGCTAAACCAACACACAGATTGCAGAATGTTGTGAAGTATGAGATCAAGTGTGTAGTAAAGTGAAGTACGTGATACAATTAAGCTATTGCAAGATCTCAGTATATAGAAGGTGCGAACAATAGAATGAATTGTAGCTAATTTGAAAAGTGCATGTATTAGTAAAATAACAAAGAAGTATTTTCTACAGTCATATTAGCGACAGGACAGGGCAAGGAACAGGGGGGTTGTTGCCTCCTTCCAGTTGAAGCTGGTAAATTAGGGAGTCGGTGCGTCCTTCAGGTTGGTGCCTGTAAAACCAAGGGGGTGGTGCCTCCTTCCAGTTGGTGTTGGAGAACTTCAAAAGTTGGTGCTTCCATGAATGTAATCTTTTTAATATAAGAGAGCATTCCTTGGTTTTCTCCCGTTTGAGTTTCCATGTAAAAATATTTATCTTCTGTGTATTGCGCATGTGCTGTTGAATGCTTATGTTTATGGTGAATACATAATTTAAGTTCCAGTTCAAATTGATAAGAAGTAAAATTGTTCATAATTGCGTTATTACTGATTCACCCGCCCTCTTAGTATTAATAAGATTCCAACAATTGGTATTAGAGCGGGTGTCTTTAGTAACAACTTAGCATCTAGAAGATAGATCCTTGAGCATATATGGACAAGCAGGAATGACTCTCCACCAATAGAGCACCAAGATTTGATGGCTCCATGTAATGTCCCCCGGGGCTATCAAAGGGTCTTAGGGACATATCATTAGCTCTTTAGGGCTAATTAGGATATTTTATCACAACGGAATAATTTTATAAATATTTAATTTCATTTTCTACAATTTAATTATGACAAAATATCGATAATTCTAAATAAATTAAAATAAAATTCATAATTGATTAAGCAAATTGAACCGAGGTTGGGAAATCTTATCCAACACTAAATAACATCATTATGCATCCATCCCAATCCATAACACATGTTACTTGCACCTAAAAAGGTCATTTTCACTTAATCATGATTAACTAGTAATTAGTGTACTAATTGCAACACTTAACTTAAATTCATTTTTTTATCAGCGAATCATCATTTATCAAACCCAATGGCTAATTAACACCTAATATCATGTAAATAAGGCCTAATTGTCATTTTCCAATTAATTAAACAAAACAATTACGAAAATGACTCCACAAGACCAGTTAACTAGTATGTAACACAAACAGCTAGTCTTGCACGAATTCAACACACAACCATGAAAATGAACCAAAAAATGAAACTACAACCATTATACATATATTTAAGCATGTACATGCAACCAAATAAAGTTGCATTTGCAGGTCAAATCCTTTCACATAAATGATGATTCTTTCAAACTTAATCAGTGCAACTAGTTAATAAACACTGCTATGAATTTAACCCAATCAATTGTACTGAGTTTCAGAGCACACAGAGACAAGGGTGAAGATCTGGAAAATAGAATTCTACGAAAAAATTAAAGTACCAAAAACAGAGCATATGGATTTACATTCCAAAAATTATGAAAATATAGATTCAATCTACAAACTAGTTACTAATTTCCACCGATTTGAAACTAGTTTCCGTTTCTAGTTTCCATATGCAAAAAAATAAGAAATTATCGACTACTGTAGCTCATGTAAATCATATTAGAGGTCCACTATAGACAAATGTCTGTAGCTTTCCGTTCATAAACAATCCTCTTATTAATTCACCAAACTAGCTAAATCTACTTCTCCAAATTGGCTAGAAATTGAGGAATCAAGTACGATAAATGCATAATCAATTTGCAGAGTCATTAGGAAGCCATTCCAACTCTAAATACTATGTATCATCAGTATTATCGAAGGTATAAATCATGTAAACATTTCGTCAAACACTTCTCATGCAAAGTCATAAATCCATTTAAAACAATTCTTTCGAAGGAGCTAGTGAATGGAAACAAAACTAGGATTTCGATAAGCAAATATAGAACTATCTAGGAACTATTCCACACATTTCTTCATACATTTCAGGTGTAATTACTAGATCTAAGATCAATTATCTCACTCAATCATTTTACATGCCAAGTCTCGAAACTACATAAAACAACCCAACCGGTGAACTAGTTTTCGAATAGAGGCTAGAAACAATGTAGAGAGGTGTTTCCAATCATTCCTAAGCTATTGAAAAATAAAAGTACACATAATATAAATAACAAAGGCACAATTATCATATATGTAGTAGAGATTCCAAATAAACATTTTTCTCAAGCACTTGCTCATAAAATACCAAAAACTAGTTAGCTATTTTCCCCAAAAACTAGTAGCATAATGTAACTAAATTCTATGGGATATTTCTTCCATAATTAACTCATATATCTTCTCATACATTTCATGTGAAACCATATAAGAATCAAATCAGATCCAAGTAATTCAAATAAACATGAAATAAAGTAATTATCTTGCAAAATATTGTTATAGCTTGAAATGACACCTCTCCGTCCGTGACGACACTTGCTTCCCTTGGTCGCATGATGACACTTCTTGAGATCAAGTTCAGTCACACAACAGGACATTTGTGGATGGAGGAGTCATTTGGGACATTAAAAATGGTTGAAATTACCTCATTCTTGACCCATTTGATGTATATGACCCTTAGGAACATTTTTCCAGACCAAACCATCTCCTGAAAATGAGTAGAAAAGCCTGTTTCTGGCCATTTTTCAATATGAGCGCTAGTACACAGGCATGATAGTAGCATGTATACCCTACTGAGCGTGACTCTACTGTTGAAATAGTAGCGTGTGTATGCAACTTTGTATACTGTAGAGTAGCGTACACCCCTGTTTTGGTCAAAATCTCAAAATTCGAGTAAGTTAAGTTGGTTGGGAAACCTCTTGAGTGGTTATAACTTCTTTTCCTCTTCCTCACTGACTATATAAGGAGGGTAGAAGGGTCATGTGAGGGGACCAAGCCCAATTACAAAGTTATGCTGGAGGAATGGAGACCCTCATCCCCCTCTCTTGTGGTTCAGTTTTGGTAAACCCTAGTACAATTGCTTAGAGGCTGGGATCCTTGGAGAACGGAAGCAAGAGACCTTGAATCTAGGTTTCGTGAAGTGCCAAGCTTGAAGGAAGGTATAAATTTATGTACTTGCTTCCATTCATTAATAAAGATCAGACATTCTTCTCTTTCCAAATATGACCTATTAATGTGTCTTAGATTTGATTACTGTTTGATTATAGTTTGATGTCTCTTTATATTATGGATATCAGTCTTATATATGTAGTCAAATGTGTTTGAGAAAGGTATCAAGTTGTTTTGCAGGTCTAGGCATTGCGACACTGGATAAGCATTGAAGAGCAAGGGACGCAAAGCTAGGATCAACCTTCTGAATGAGGTGCCTACATCCCTAAACCCTAATCTGTTCATTTATTTTTTGTACTTGCAGAATGCTTGTAAGTCTATCTTTATCACCGTAAGTTGGTAGTTTCTCCCCTGAACTATAGGTGCATTTTCCCCACAACAGAATGGCGACTCTGCTGGGGAAAGCCTAACTGCTTAGGGGTATCCAATGTCATTTCTTTAGTCTTGTTTGATGGTCTTTGTTCATTTTCTTGATTAGGATCAGTTAGTAGGCTCTGTTTGACCCTCCTTGGCTCTTATAAACCCTTCCCAGCCCTTGCAAACCCTTGTGGACCCAGGTGTGGTGGTTTTAACCCCATTTTTCCAACTTTTTCCACCTGTACGCTACTGTTTGTACCACACAGTAGCGCCCATACGCTACTTTTCCTTTGCACAGTAGCGCCCATCCTGCTATGGGCACTAGTCTCCTTCATACACAGTAGCGCTCAAAATCTGGGTTTGAAATTTTTGAGTTTTTGGGTTGTGGACCCAAATTTGGGGGCTGTGGTTGCATTTTTTTGGGGTCCCTGATGACCCTAGGTCTATGTTAAACCACTGTAAGTGGTATCCCATCCTTGTACTGATCCTACATTCATGATTTGAACCTCTTTTGATCAATTTGGGCTTGTTTGGAAAGTTTTGGGGTTTGTTAACCCAAGTTGGGGGGTTGTGGACCTGTTTGGTGTTTTGTACCCTAATTTGAGTCTGACTGAACTTGCTTGCCCCATTTCCACTGGATTTGAAACCTCTTGAGTCTTCTTGACCCTCTTTGTATCTATTTGAGTGAAATTTATCTTTTAGGTTGGTTTCTTATCCTCCCTTATGCTTTTAGTTTTTCTTTTGTAGTGAAAGCTCAAGTGTTTTGGCTGTTGTTCAAGACCTTGTTTGCATTGTTTATGTGCAGACCTGACTTTACCAAACCATACTTATTCGTAGGTGATTTGCTTCATTTGGGTCTAAAAGTAGTTTTTGTACTCTTTTCCCAATGGTTGGCATGCTTACTTCAATAAGAATTTGAAAGTCATATTTGGTAGCTTTTACTGTTTCATAAAGAGAACTTGAAAGTTTCTTTGCTTTGCTTTGATAATAGGTTAGTTTCAGTTTTGTTTCTTACCTTTGAAAGCATAAAGAATTTTGATTCATTTTCTGAATAGAGTACCTTGCAAGTGGCTTAAAAGATTTTAGAGTGCTTTGCATAAAAAAGAACAAGTTCTCTTTTGCATACCTATTTGCTTGAGTAGCCGCATTCTTAGGTTTTGAGTTTAATTTTTTACATTTAGACTTTATTTTTACCTTTTTTGCATTCGAAAGATTAAAAATTGCATTTGCACATGCATTCTAGATCAGAATTTTAAGACTTGCATTGAAAAGAAAAGATTTGTTTGGTGGTAAATATTTCATTTTCAATACTCTATCTCTATTATAACCACTCTCACACACCCACTACCTTTTTGAGTAAAGCAAGTAACCTTTAAAATGAACTCTAATAAAATGTACTAGTAACATTTTCTTTTCTAGGTTACACTGCACCAACTAGTCTTGGTTAGGATCTTGGGTTTAAAACACCTTAAACCACCCAAGATCACACATTACACAAAAATCATAGTTCAACTATCACAGGTAAACCCACTTCATTCAAAGCTTTATTAGGATCTATGCAGTAGGTCATTGCGAGATCAGATTGTTGGGAATACTCCTCCTACTTTCTGTTTCGAGCATACGCCAGGATTGGATCGCGTTTGGGGACTCTTTCGAGTTTCGGGCTCAGTTACCCTGCCCACGCCTTCTGATTCGACCGGTGACTGTTCCCCCAGGAGTTTTCGGTGTTGTGGTATCCTTAGTATCTGACCATAGGTTCATACACAGGTGATAGCGGAGGGTATATCTGCTGTACCTAAGACAGACGTGGGAGGAAATCCCTTGCAGGTCTTTGAGAAGGCAGTTGGGTGATCCCATGCCACATGTTCCGAAAGGATTTCTTAAGCGCTAGGATCATAATCCTAAAGCTCGAGCCACCCAGATCTATTCTATCGTTGAGTATCTGGGCCAAAGACTGTGCGCTATGTCGTCCCTTGAGGTACTCCAGACGTGTCCTTCATAGAGGAATGCCTTGTTATCTGCCTTGGGAGCTCTCGATCCTAGTGGCCATGGTGTCATCAAGTTTGATACCACTGACGTGCAGCCTCGCTTACCTTACCATGTGGATTTTCAAGTCCATTTGGAGTGTCTTGATATGACTATTAAATGCATCATCGTTGACGAAGGTGATTCCACGTCGACGATGTCGTTATCTTGTTGGAAGGCCCTTGGCTCGCCTCCTTTATCTAAGTCTATGACCATATTTACCGCATTTGATGGACGTTCGTTTAGATTGCATGGTATTATTTCCTCTCTCCAAGTCCAGTTTGGGTGGGAAGTCCGTGTCGACAAAGGTCGAGGTGGTTGATGCACCCCTTGAATACAATATTTAACTGGGTCAGAATTGGATCTACATTATGAAAGCGGTCGTTTCATCCTTGTTTCGAGTGATTTGGTTTCCTCATGAAGGTAAGATCATAACTGTTGACTAGTTATCTTTTACTAGTTCCAATTCCACTACATTGTCGGGATCTACAGTCCCTAAGATAGAGAATTATCAGCAGGCAACTGAGAACATCGGTGTCGAGATGTATTCCTTTCTCATGGTAAACTTTAACTTTTCGACACCATTTGCGTTTATTGATTCCATTTCCGATGATGCTCCCTTGTCGTTGAGTTCAATGTTGTTATGCACTTCATATTTTAATGATCCATGGACTCTTCCTTCCACGATTGCATCGTGCGAAGGACATACATTCATCGGAATGGATATGCCACTGTATGCAGCTGAGTTTGCTTATAAGGTTATATAACAAGTCACTGCAGACCTCGATCCTTCCTCTTCGTAGACAGAGGAGGAGGATCTTGCTCTACCGTCGATTTGGGCAGTCAATTCATCTTGTTCGCATGATTGCCTTGATGATACTTTACCTTTAGATGAAGCCATTATCGAGGCCATGAATGGTCCCGACAAGCCTTGGGAAGACATTCATCACCGAACTTATTTTCCTCCCGAGCTTGAGTGGATTGAGCAAGAAGAGTTTCGGTTGAATCTAAGTGAGAAATTCGGTCACCCTGTGGTCCCTTTGGATACACATGGCATTTATGCTGAAGGGAACATGGATAACATATCTCCCACCATTTCGATCGACATTTCTTGAACTCCCAGAAAAGTGGAGAACATATACATCTATGCAGAATACTCCCCTAAAGAAGTTCAGTTTTATACCGATTTATTTAAGGAATTATGGGATGTGTTTGCCTGGTATTACGAGGAGATTCCAGGTATAGACCCTAGTGTTGTCGAACATGAGATCAAAACTTACCCTCATTCCAAACTTGTTCGGAAACTCCTGCAATTGGTGAATCCTAGAAAGGAACCCGCTATTAAAGCAGAGGTAGAGAAGCTCCTCAAAGTGAGCTTCATCTATCTGGTTCCCTTAACTAAATGGGTATTGAAGGGCTATGTATATGGCCCTTTTTGTTCTCATATTTTTCCTTGTTTATGAACCTTTTTGACTTGATCCCATATTACCACTTGCTCCCTGGATTACATTTGGAAATTTTTTGGCTTTGGTAAGGATTGATATCGTTTTCCTTGTTATTTGTCAATTGCTGATGATTTGGATAGAGTTATGATGCCATGATTGCCTACTAAAGAAGTGGTGTTTCAGGTTCAATATCATTTCACTTTCAGGTTGCAGAATGAAGGAATTATGGAAGTTGGACAACTTGCATATCAGTCTCAAGTATACCAGACGAGTATCAAGTTTATATATTATGATCCTACTCATCATTATACATCACTTTGGTCAACTACCCAACGCATATATGATGATGCAATCAATTCAGGGATCAGTGATTCTGTGTCCAATTCAGCACTTCGGGTCTTTAGTGACTCATAATTCGTTGGGTTATCCAACGAGTTTGTTGACTACTCCGATATATTCCTGGAATCATCTCCACTCTCCACGGTACTAGCTCCTGGGTTGGCTCACGAAATATTTTGAGAATCAACAGATGAGCCTTACTTGGGAATTTGTTGTAATTGTATGTCTTTCATAATTTTCTTATGAACGCTGATGTATAAGAACTCTGAATCTATTCCGGGGTAGTTTTAGCCATCATCTTGCATAGATCTGTTGAACACTGCTGTGATCAGACCTTTTATATAAAAATCTATTTTGTCCTGATTTTGGATGTGTTAATCAATTTCGTGTGAGCGAGTGGCTTGTTCAGCTCCTGTCGCCGAAGGCAGGGCCCCCCTTCTGTGACAGGTGTTGTTGTAGTTAGGATTTATTTTCTTTATGCATGTAGTTGATGTTTGATGAAATCGATGTTTGATACAGTTGATGATTGATTTAATTGTTTCGCATTCAGAGTTGGTGTGCTGATCATAGTTAAGTGTGAATGTTTAAATAGTGACACGACTGGATAGTGAAATCATTCTTATCATTATTAGTGAATATAGAGGAATGTATGGATTATGAACATTGAATCATGATTACTTCCGTGGTGAATAGTCGCATTAAAATTCTTGTTGGGATTCTGTTGCTAGCTGATAATGGTAGAAGCAGGTTGTTAAATTAAAATTAGCTATTTACAATTCCTTTGATGTAGCTGCTGCTTATTGAATTGCTTTCTTGTGAAATTCTCAATTTGCTAAATCAGATTCATGCATCAATTTCTTTCCGTATCACAGCAGAGTGTTTGCAGCATAGCATAATAGTTGTTAAATTTGATAGTCATTGCTTCTGGTTTGATTACAATATTATTTATGTAAGTTGTGATTTCCCTAGAAACCTATTAACCAACAGTTGCATCTTAGATCCAGTTTAGCAATCCATCGACCTCCTCTGTGTTAAAATCATTCAATTTACAGTGTCTGACATATACCTTGTCAGGTAGCTCATAAGCCTTTGTGGCCCTGGGTTGATAATTTATGCACAGCTTTTGATTTACATTTTATTAAAATGTGAAAGAAAAGCTTGTCATTTTGGCGCCGCTGCCGAGGAGCTGCCAAGGACACTGCAATTTTGATTGGTTATTTCGGTTATGTAGTTGCCATTTTTTTTTCTTCCTTTGAGTGGATTAGGTATGACATTTTTTTTTCTAAAAATAGTCTGGTGTGATTTTGGAGGAGGGACGAGTAAGACGCATAGACAAATTCATTAGAATATTGCCCGTCGCAAGTCCCTATGATCCCGAATCATGCAAATTATTCATGCGTAGAATAAGAGATAGTACGGGTAGGCTTGTATATGGATATGATACCCCCCAGGTACTAACAGTGCAGGAAGTACAATAAGAGGAGGACGTGTTCAAGGGAGGTCACCTTCTACTAGCATTCCTAAGCAAGAAATTGAGAAAACTGAGCATTCTACCACGCCTATCGACAGAAGGGTCTTACCAACACATGTTGATGAGAATCTGCCAGTGACAAAATTCGCTCAAGAAAAAGAGTTTGTTCAATAAGGAGGGATTCCTAATCAATTCAGTGTTAACAATCAGTTGAGTGAGGAACAATTGTTCGTCGATTCTCCATTGTCAGCCAGATCAGCTACATTGGAAGATTTTTGGGTAGATATGGATGGCGAGGGAGAGCACATTCCCAACAGAGGGGAGACAAACCGAGGAAATACAAATGGAGAATCAAGTATCGGAATGAATACTTTCGAATTCCCAATCCAAAATCCTAGATCTACACTTACAAACCAAATGAAGAACATTCCACATTCGACATTGCCTAATTTTCATGGTATGGCAAGTGAAGACCCGAATACGTTTTTGTTTGAATTCGATGTCCTCTGCAGGAGCTACGATTATGTTACAGATCAGCAGAAGCTAAAAAATTTTCCAGCCACATTGAAAAGCCAGGCACTAAGGTGGTTCATGGGGCTGGGAGGGGATAGTATAGCAACTTGGGCTCAAATGATGAAGGTCTTCCTGGATAAATATAAAGAATATTGCAAAGATAAGGATCAGAAGGAAACAATTTTTAAAATGACCCAGCAAGAGGATGAGAACCTAAGAGACTATGTGGAGATATTTCAATATAATTTGCAAAGGTCAAGACGGAATGGGTTAAATGATGATACATTGAAAATTCTTCTCTTACAAGGGATCAAAGATGATTGCATTGATCTGCTGAATTTGATGGGTGCAGGGGATGTATCCCTACTAAAATATGTAGAAATATGTGATCTCTGCAGAAGGTATTCAAGGAATGCCTCCAGATCAGGAAGAGGGATTCAGGACACAGTAAACAGGACCACCAAGACTTTAAGAGAAGGAGTTTCAAGGATGGAGATTGGAAACCTCTTTGAGGGTTTTAAAACTTATATACTTAGTTCTACGAGTTCTCAGTTGGATGCACTTCAAGCAAAGAAAAGGCAAGAGGAGGAAGATCGAGCTTTGGCTATTTTTTGCCTTAAATGCAGGAAGACACACCCTCTCAAGAGCTTCCCATTAGACAGAGTGGAAATATGCCTTTTATGTGACCAGGAGCATTGTACGAAAGACTACCCTTCGCTGCCAGGACTCAAGGCTATATATGAGGAAGCAGGGACATATGCAGAACCTATTTTTTTTATATCTCAAAATCTCCCATGGCAACCCCGACCCTCAGGTACAATACTAGACCCCATGCAAACATTTAATCCTTATTGGAATAATAATCAAATACATCAATCGCAAGTCTCACAAGCTCCACAAGTTCAACAAAACTCTCAGCCTTGGTACCCACCTATGCCACAACAAACATGAGCACCTCCATATCCACAAAATAGCCCTTGGCAATCAAACTGGAGGAATTCAAGCTTTGGGAATCAACAATAAATTCAACATTTACCCCCTCAAATACAGAATCCTCAATTCCCATTTGCACTAGTACAATCCTTAATGCAACCTCTTCCACAACCCCAGTTAACACTGCCATTGAACAATCCACCTCCCAAACCACTTCTTCCTGCACAACCCACTCCTAACCCTAATAATAAGGCTGGACAACTTGTAATGGCTGTCGAATTACCTAATTATCCAGCCTATTCCATATCCATAGTGGACTGCCATGAAATTCAATTACGCTTTGGCAAAAATATCAATAAAACTACCTCTCCCATAATTACAGAGGAAGGAGATGAAGAGACACCATAAATATTACCGGTCCAGTCTGAAGAGACACCAGCGCGATCTAAAGATAATTCCCCACCCATCCCACCCAGGGGATCGCCACAAGCAGAGCAAAAGAAACCTCCACCATACCCTGAGCATTTAATCATAGACAAACTAGTGCCTCAATCAGAATTTGATCTCCTAGGAGAATTACAGAATTCATGTGTGAATATTCCACTATTCCAAGCTATCAAAGACATTCCCATTTACTCCAAAGTTGTCAGAGAGTTATGTTTAAAGAAATCGGCTAGAAAGAGAAATGATCCCCCAACAGTTCATGCGATAGGAGATTTGGCCGAATTGATGATGTGTAACACTCTTGCTGCTAAGTACTCTGACCCTGGTAGGCCCGTTGTCAAAGTACAAATCAATGGCATTTATCTCTCTAATACACTGATATATTTGGGAGCAATTATTAATGTCATGACTAAACAGACAATGGATAGATTTGGCATTACGAATCTTCGGCAAACTTCTACTATTTTACAGTTGGCTGACCAACCTCCTGTAAGACCATATGGAATTATAGAATATGTTGTTATTTCAGTGGAATACCCGGTGGACTTTATGGTTTTGCAGACAAAATCAAACTTGGGAGGCTATCCTCTAGTTCTGGGTCGACCATGGTTGGCCACAACGGATGCTTAGTATTGGCTGTCGATCAGGAAATATGCGCATATCCCATGGTAATGCTATTAAGGAGCTCACATTGTATCCTCCTGCGAAGCCAACGATACAACAAGAAATTCCCTTATGGCCAGATGAAGAGGAAGCTGAACAAACAGATGAAACCCTACAACTTTCCATGATTGAACAATCGTTGGCAGCAAAACAGCCAACTGAGGATGATTTGCTCAGTCAATTTATTTTCAATTCTAGTCCTTCGAAGAGACTTTATGGAATTGTTTAGTTCAGTCTGCGCCACCCAACAAATTCACAGCATTCCAAGTTCATCTACGACACTTGATATTACTTCTACGCTCCATGGTGATTCTGCGATTAGGGAAGTGGAAATTGAACCTGGTAAGAGCTTAAAGATCAGTTCTGCATTGTCGAAGCAACAAACTGAAATGCTTACCTCGGTATTAAAGAAACATAAAACTGCATTTTCCTGGGACTACAGTGACATGAAAGGTCTCCACCCTGAATTGTGTACACATCATATTTATACAAAGGACGATTGTAGAACTATCAGGCAACCCCAGCGTAGGATGAATCCGACACTCAGAGAGATGGTCAAAGAAGAACTTGAAAAGTTGATGGCTGCAAATTTTATTTATCCTATCTCTAACAACAAATGGGTGTCTCCGTTGGTCATAGTTCCTAAGAAGAACGAAAAATGGCGTATTTGTGTTGATTACAGGGAATTAAAAAAAGGTACACATAAGGAACATTTTCCGTTACCTTTCATTGATCAGGTGTTGGACACGCTAGCAGGAAAAAAAATATTTCTCTTTTATGGACGGCTTCAGTGGTTACAATCAGATCAAGATAGCACCGAAGGATCAAGAGAAAATGACATTTACATGCCCATGGGGTACCTTTGCATACCGAGTCTTACCTTTCGGATTATGCAATGCCCCTACCACATTTTAGCGGGTTGTTCTCAGCATCTTTTCCGATCTTATTCATGACACTATGGAAGATTTTATGGATGACTTTACCTCTCATGGTGAAGATTTCGCAGAAGCTTTGCATAATTTGGACAAAGTACTTACACGATGCAAGGAAGTAAACCTCTGTCTCAGCAATGAAAAATGCAGAATCATGCTCACTCAAGGTGTCGTTCTGGGTCATCTTATATCTCCCGATGGCATCAAAGTAGACCCAACAAAAATTCAGGTGATCTTTAATTTACCAATCCCATGCACCCAAAAAGAGGTACGCAATTTTATTGGATATGTAGGTTATTATAGAAGATTTGTTCAAAATTTTTCAAAGATTGCTAATCCCTTATTTTTGTTTATGTCAAAAAACAAACAATTTGAGTGGTTGGATGCTTGTCAACTAGCTTGAGAAACTTTAAAACAAAAACTATCTACAACACCTATCCTACGAGGACCAAATTGGTCCTTGCCTTTCCTAATCTCCACAGATGCCTCTGATACCGCCATAGGAGGAGTCCTATGCCAACAGGAAGATCATCAACCCTATGCCATATACTTTATTAGTAAAAATCTGACTGCAACCGAACTTAATTATACAGTGACCAAAAAAGAATTCCTGGCTATCATTTATGCTATAAATAAATTCTGCCATTACATTACAGGATACCCAGTGATTGTTCACACTGACCACTCTGCTATCGAATATCTCATGAAAAAAAATATCACAAATGGAAGAGTCACTCGGTGGCTGTTGTTGTTACAAGAATTTGATATTTCAATAATGGACAGGCCAGCTAAAACTAATGTGGTTGTTGATTTTCTTTCAAGAATAACTAGTAATGAAGAATACGAACTGGTGGATGATGCTTTCCCAGATGAACATTTGTTCTCTATTTCTACTAATGTACCTTGGTTTGCAGATGTAGCAAATTATTTGGTTGCAGGAAAACTCTCGGGGCATATGACATCAAAGGAAAAGAAGAGGATTGTGCAGCGCAACAACAGATTTTCATGGGTTGATGGCTATTTGTTCTATACGGGACCGAACTTGGTGATCCTTCGATGTGTTTGGGAGGATGAGATTTATCCAATTTTGAGAACCTGTCATGATGGCCCATGTGGGGGACACTTTGCCGACAAACGAACAACCCACAAGATTCTGCAATCAGGCTATTATTGGCCTACAATATTTAAAGATTCCCGAGAGTATGTCCGGAGCTGTGATAGCTGCCAAAGAATGGGACAACCACTACAGTCAGACGAAATTCCACTTCAGACTCAGCTTGTGGTGGAACCATTTGAGAAATGGGCATTGGATTTTGTTGGCCCTATCAAACCTCAATCCAGGCAGAAATCCTCTATATGTACAGATTATGTGACAAAATGGGTGGAGGCGAAGGCACTCCCACAGGCAATTTCAGATTTCCTATATGCAGAGATTTTCACAAGGTTTGGAGTTCTGAGGGAGATTGTTACTGATGGAGGATCGCAATTCACATCTAAACTTATCAAAGCTTTTACAACACAGTACCATATCAAGCACAAAGTAACTTCATCATATCACCCTCAAGCTAATGGGCAAGTGGAAGGTACAAACAAAATTCTGGAATCCGTGCTTACAAATATTGTTCAGCTTCATCAAAGGGACTGGGCTGATAGGCTTCCTGAAGCCTTATGGGATTACAGAACAACATGGAGAAGTACCACAGGTTTGAATCCCTATCAGTTAGTCTATGGTAAGCAAGTCACCCTACCAATAGAAGTTGATATTAAAACATTAAGAACTACATTTCAATTAGTCATGGATCTATCACAGTCCCAACATACTCGCCTGCAGCAGCTTAATGAGCTTGGTGAATTTTGATTGGACGCCATAGAACGTACAACCATTGTGCAACAACAACAAACCAAGTGGCATGACCAATTCATCAAAACTAAGTATTTTGAAGAGGGTGACTGGGCTCTTCTCTATGACTCCAGGTTCAAAAATTTCAAAGGGAAACTTCACACTCATTGGCTGGGACCATATGAGATCGAAACAATTTATGATAATGGTACAGTACGACTCAAAACCATTGATGATGAAGGTACGCTTCTTATGGCCAATGGTCATAGACTAAGGCCATATAAGAAACCATTACCTGAGGCGTTCATCCGCAACATTGCTACATGCTGGTGTACCAAAGATTTCAAGATCGTTATCTCGACCGCTGAAAAAAAAGAAATAAAAAAAGAGAGAGAGAAAATGTACTATGAAAATCCTCCAGGGATGCAACGCTTTAATATATATATATATATATATATATATATATATATATATAAAGGACTGTGAAAATCCTCCTAGGACGCAACCCTTAAAAAAAAAAAATCTCTATTTTGAGACTAATAAATCTATCTTTGAATTCTTTGCAGGGACATTCTACAGCAACTTCTTCTTCTTATCCATACATTTTTTTTCATATCCCATTCAATTTTCACTTCACTCCATCCCCCTCCCTGGTATCAATTGCTCATTGATGTCCCTGGCCTTTTAGATATAAACACTTTTTAGACTATTTTACAGACATCTCATCTGCTATTTTATCCAGAACACTACGGAAACCATTTCCATTTCATTGCATACCTATTTCCGACATCTTCTGTTTCATTGCAAAACACTTTCTGTGCCATTGCAGAACCTCGTTCCGTTCCATTACATAACCTTTTCCGTCACATGGCAGAACCTTTTCCGTTCCATTACAGAACCCCTTATCTGTTGAAATATTGTAACTTCAAAGAATATTATATTTGTATATTATTTATTCTGGAGATGTTCCATACCTCCGATGTGATTATACTATAAATCCGAAGATGTTTATTCCTCCGAGTTGGGTGTGGTAACTAGGGTTATTAGACCCACCATGTGGGGGTCGGCCCAGTCAGTTATAATGGGGTATTTAACCTAATGGTTAAATACGAGCCTACATGTACTTGTGTAAAATACATATCAGAGTAGTGTATAAATAGAGGAGGTGTGTTCCTCATTTGATACACTCACACACTTGAGGATAGCGCACTTGTGGAGGAGAGGTCTGCTATTGTGGAGGAGGAGATCATGTCTCATGGTTTCATCTTTGTATATTGCTGGTCATCTATATTGAGGAAGCTTTGCTGGGTTTTCTACCCCATGAGGGTTTCCCAGGATAAATCTCTGTCTCTTGTGTTTATGCTATGCTTGTTGTTTCTTCAGTGATCCTGTGTATGCTATTATTGTGAAATGGAATGTAATGCTGCTATTTTATGTCTTAGCATATTAAATCTTAACATGGTATCAGAGCTAACCTGAAGGAAGACAAGGTATGGCACTAAAGACACTTGCTTAGTTACGACAATTTGAAGGTTAGGGTTTTACATAGCAAAAACCAGTCATCGTAACACTTTCACTATAAATCCATTTTGGCGAAGTTTTCGGATCTGAAATTGTTACAGGACGAATATTAAATCTCCAGGTACCTTGTGTCCAAAGGACAACCTCTAATTCATTGTACTTTGTGATTTATGATCTGTACAATATAGGGTTTCTGCCTCTTCCAGATTTGAGTCAAAATCAGGTGACCTTGGGAAAAAGGTCATATCTTGGGCTAGGAAGCTCCAAATGAAATTTCGTAAAAAGTGACAGGTAGTACACAGTCTGTACTATCTCAGAAAACTTTTTCAGAGGCCGAAGTTGAACCAGTGACACGTGGCACTCCGTACAAGTTCGCCCTCCTGTATTATCCCATAAACAGGTCATGTTGCGACACTTGGCATAAATCTCTCTCAGAGAGTCCAATTGAGGTCAGACCTATCAGGATGGAAAGATAACAGGCCGAGCTATCTCAGAAAAGTTTTTCAGAGGCCGAAGTTCAAATAGTGACACGTGGCACGCCGTACAAGTTCGCTCTTCTGTTTTATCCCAAAACAGGTCACGTTGCGACATTTGACATAACTCTCTCTCAGAGAATCCAATTGAGGTCAGACCTGTCAGGATGGAAAGATAACAGGTCAGGCTATCTCAAAAAACTTTTTCAGACCCTGTGGATTGAAAAGTTTGGAGTTACACCAGAAACAATCAGGTACATATTTCTGTCAAAAGATAATTATTTTTGAGTACCTTCATTCATGGCTTCCGGAATTTAGGGCTTTGAAGAAAGTTGGAATTTTTGTAAACGGAGACCACGGCTGAATGCTACTCATCAAAATAGAAATTTAGAGACCAAGATTAGATTTTTTGGTTGGGCAGAAGGCCGGGCTTGATCAAACCCTAGTTCGGGACTTTGATCAGAAAAGTGGAAAATTAGGGCTTCTGTAAAAATGGGAATTTTTGAAATCTATGACCATGGCTGGAAGCTCCTCAGAAAAATAGAAGCTTAGAGATTTGGATCAAACATTTTGATTGGGCAGAAGAGTGGGATTCACCAAACCCCAGTTCAGGGTCACGTCCAGTGAATCCGGAAGTTTCAAAGGCAAAATTGAGGAGTGAAACTTTGCAGTTTTCAAATTCTGAATATATCAGTTTGATCAGCTCATCAAGGCGCATATTTCTATCCTTTCGGAAGTTTGAAATTCAAAGTTTGAATTTTTGGGGTTTCTCTGACAAACCCATATCCAACTCCAGGTCCAGTTCTTGCAAATCAAGTGGATAGGGTTAATCCTAGAAGAAGATGGGTTGGTCACCTGCATAAGTGAAGGAGTTACTGTTTCAGAGGGAGATGAGGCTAAGGCTTTACATAAGGAGATTACAAGCGATCTCGACAGGTATGACTCATCGAGGTATGTTTTGAGATTTGTTCATGATTAAGTTTATGGTATGTTTGTCTTCATGTTATTACGGTTAGTACAATCTTGATTTTAGATTTGTTGTATCACCTTAACAAAATTATGAATGCATGATAGAAGATATTCATTGGTTAGGGTGTTGACACTTATGATTGTACTAATGCATTATGATGTTGTGTGAGGTTGATGTTGTCTACTAACAAGATACAGGTACATCACAAAAGACAAATAAGGCTCCATGACCATGAAAACATGAAGACAAAGACTCATCCATAATCTTTGTTCTACTTACGAGGTATGTATGACTTTGTTATATTATGCTTAACCTATGAGACATGCAGGTTCTAGCTCAGGATCTCTAAATCATTGAAGAGATTGTTTAGGTATGTTGTACATAACCAAGTAGGTATACTAATCCAGGTATGTTTCCCATGAATCTTACCTTGTGTTAGGATCCCTTATATAAGTATACTTGGAATGATTGGTTATGCTTATTCATAAAGTTAGTAATCAAGGGATTATGCATATTATATCTTGATTGATGATATGCATGAGTAAAAGAAGACTTCCCTGAAATCTTGAATACTAATGTTTATTAACTATAATCATGACTATACATTTTCAAGATTATTTAGTACTATAATGTTTTGATAGCATTTAGAATATACTAATGAGTGTATGTTTGTGTATGAGATCATGAGGATGACTCTTGAGCATGCACAGTGGTACAGAATGAATAGAAGTTCAAAAGACATACAGAAGATCAAGCGGGAGGCAGCCACACAAACATAAAAGATAAGTATTTGAGTTGTTATTTGAAATAGTAATGATATTGCCTGTAATAGGTTGTATGCATATTTGTATTCCTATAATATATCATGCTGAGTGTAAATATTCATAGAACATTGAACAGTATACTACTAATATGCATATGATTGGTAAGTTGGACAAACTTTCCATTATTGCTTGTCTAGAATGAAACCTCTTTGCTGACATGCTGAGAGTTGTGCACACTCTCGATAGTATGTTCTGGTAGAGATGGAAGGCATCTAGATAGCCACTGTATGCATACAGGATATGGGAAAGTGTTGTGCCAAAGTATTGGTCAAAATAGTTGCATCACTATGTAAATGATATCTGTATGCATAATAGGTTTTCATGTCAATATGATTTGATGATTATGAAGTATTACTAATCATGTACCTAATTTTGATTTGTAGGAAAAATCATGATGAATGATGAACATTGAACAAGCAATGGATGTTCAACAAGAATATTTACAAATCAAACAAAATATAGAAGGCTCATGGCTAGAAGATTCTCTTAGAAAGAGGAAGAGAATCATGATGAGATGTTTGCTCCAAGTGGCTAAGATAAGACCATTCTCTTAATGGTGTAATTAAAGAAGAAGTGTGAATCAGGTTTTATATGGGTTCCCAGGATCGATAATCAATTGATGAGCTTAATGATCACCATGGGTGATGTGGATCTCAACCTTTACTACAAGGTTGAATATGGCTTCTATACACATATGACATGGATGCAAGAAGGAACTCACCACAGAGTTGGAATGATGTTGAGGCTCATATCAGTAGACCCATCTGATGAGAGATGGCACAGATAGAAGACTGTAGAAAAGAAAAATGAAAGATCTTAGATTAATGTATTACTTCCTAGGTCTGGAAGTATGGAAAGGCTCAGTAGGAATCTTTCTCAACCAGAGAAAGTATGATGAGAAATATGACTTGAGGTGTTGGAATGGCCACTCTTATGGATTCCAACTTGAAACTGTTAGGAGATGACTCATCAGAGTTAGTGGATATAACTCTGTACAGTCAAATTATTGGGTCATTGATGTATCTAACATATACTAGATTAGATATATGCTTTGTTGTGAACACCTTGAGTCAGTATCTAGTGGAAACTAGATGTGTTCACCTGATAGTTGCAAAGCATGTGATGAGGCACATAAAGGACACGATAGAATTTGATCTATGCTATCTTGAAGATCATGACTTCAGATGGTTATTCAGATTTTGATTGGGTAGGAAGTGTATCAGACAGGAAGAACACATCGAGAGGATGTTATTGTCTGGGATTAGCCATGATCTCGTGGTTTAGCTGGAAGCAGTCTAGTGTGGCTCTCAGCACAAGCAGAATATATGGCTGCTTGCTCTGCTAGTTGTGAAGAAGCTTGGCTTCAGGATTGCTTGACTTAGAGATAGAACCAACTGTGATCCTATGTGACAAATAGAGTTGTATCAAGATGACATAGAATCCAGTGTTCCATGATAAGTCAAAGAACATAGGGATCTAACAAGATATGACACAGAAAGGAACTATAAAGTTTGAATTTGTAACAGGTTACCGATGTACTAACCAAACCTCTACCTCAAGTGAAGAAGTTACCAACATACTAACCAAGCCTCTGTTTCGAGTGAAATTTGAATACTTTCGAGACAAGCTTGAAAGGACCCTCCTCGAAAGGGGGAGTAGTATAGTCACTGATGATGAGATTGTCTCATCGAACAACAAGGTCGATGATGAGGTAACCTGTTCTCTACACCTAGATACTTAGAAATATTTAGATTTAGGACTCGTATACTTAGAATACTTAGTTTTACTTATACATGCTTTTGATGTTATATGTATTAGTAAGAATACATGCTTTTGATGATAGATGTATTGATGAGAATACATGTGGGGATTGTATCATCCTTGAACACATGTTCTAAAGTGAGCCGTAGACGTATGGTCTCCGAAAATGAAGTCCTTAGTGGACAGGTAGGGATTGTATCATCCCTGGACTTCGGTCCCTGAATAGATCCGTAGACGTATGGTCTCCGAAAATGAAGTCCTTAGTGGACAGGTAGGGATTGTATCATCCCTGGACTTCGGTCCCTGAATAGATCCGTAGACGTATGGTCTCCGAAAATGAAGTCCTTAGTGGACAGGTAGGGGATTGGATCATCCCTGGACTTTCAGTCCTAAAGAGAGCCGTAGACGTGAGGTCTCCGAGAATGAAGTCCTTAGTGGACAGTTGAGGGGATTGGATCATCCCTGGACTTTCAGTCCTAAAGAGAGCCGTAGACGTGAGGTCTCCGAGAATGAAGTCCTTAATGGTCAGTTGAGGGGATTGGATCATCCCTGGACTTTCAGTCCTAAAGAGAGCCATAGACGTGAGGTCTCCGAGAATGAAGTTCTTAGTGGACAATTGAGGGGATTGGATCATCCCTGGACTTTCAGTCCTAAAGAGAGCCGTAGACGTGAGGTCTCCGAGAATGAAGTCCTTAGTGGACAGTTGAGGGGATTGGATCATCCTTGGACTTTCAGTCCTAAAGAGAGCCGTAGACGTGAGGTCTCCGAGAATGAAGTCCTTAGTGGACAGTTGAGGGGATTGGATCATCCCTGGACTTTCAGTCCTAAAGAGAGCCGTAGACGTGAGGTCTTCGAGAATGAAGTCCTTAGTGGACAGTTGAGGGGATTGTATCATCCCCGGACTTAGGTCCCTGAATTGATCCGTAGACGTGAGGTCTCCGAGAAGTGGGGATTGTATCATCCCCGGACTTAGGTCCCTGAATTGATCCGTAGACGTGAGGTCTCCGAGAAGTGGGGATTGTATCATCCCCAGACTTAGGTCCCTGAATTGATCCGTAGACGTGAGGTCTCCGAGAAGTGGGGATTGTATCATCCCCGGACTTAGTTCCCTGAATTGATCCGTAGACGTGAGGTCTCCGAGAAGTGGGGATTGTATCATCCCCGGACTTAGGTCCCTGAATTGATCCGTAGACATGAGGTCTCCGAGAAGTGGGGATTGTATCATCCCCGGACTGCGGTCCCTGAATTGATCCGTAGACGTATGGTCTCCGAGAAGTGGGGATTGTATCATCCCCGGACTTCGGTCCCTGAATTGATCCGTAGACGTATGGTCTCCGAGAAAGTGATTTTTGATGTGGTTACTTGTATCGGTAGGATACTTGTATTGATGATGTGGTTACTTGTATCGGTAGGATACTTGTATTGATGATGTGGTTACTTGTATCGGTAGGATACTTGTATTGATGATGTGGTTACTTGTATCGGTAGGATACATGTATTGATGACATGATTACTTGTATCAGTATGGATACTTGTATTGATGATATGTATACTTGTATTGGCATGAATACTTGTACTAATGATGTGGATACTTGTATTGTTATGGATACCTGTGTTGATGACGATGCTGACGATCGTGTGATGACGATACTGGTGATCGTGTGATGACGATGCTGATGATCGTGTGATGACGATGCTGATGATCGTGAGATGACGATGCTGATGATCGTGTGATGACGATGCTGATGATCGTGTGATGACGATGCTGATGATCGTGAGATGACGATGCTGATGATCGTGTGATGACGATGCTGATGATCGTGAGATGACGATGCTAATGATCGTGTGATGACGATGCTGATGATCGTATGATGACGATGCTGATGATCGTGTAATGACGATGCTAATGATCGTGAGATGACGATACTGATGATCGTGAGGATCCAGATGTTGATGTTGTTGTAGTTGTTCGAGTGCTACAGAAGATAAAGACTCAGTACTGAAGATGTTGATGTTCCAGTACTGAAGATGTTGATGTTCCAGTACTGAAGATGTTCCAGTAACTGCTTGAGTTACTGATGATGTTGAGAAAGCTTCCAATGATTTATAGATGTATCATGTATGATGTTGATGACTCCTTGCTCGTGCGGATACTGTTATAATATCCTTCTCGTTAAGGGGGAGTGTTGAAATATTGTAACTTAAAAGAATATTATATTTGTATATTATTTATTCTGGAGATGTTCCATACCTCCGATGTGATTATACTATAAATCCGGAGATGTTTATTCCTCCGAGTTGGGTGTGGTAACTAGGGTTATTAGACCCACCATGTGGGGGTCGGCCCAGTCAGTTATAATGGGGTATTTAACCTAATGGTTAAATACGAGCCTACATGTACTTGTGTAAAATACATATCAGAGTAGTGTATAAATAGAGGAGGTGTGTTCCTCATTTGATACACTCACACACTTGAGGATAGCGCACTTGTGGAGGAGAGGTCTGTTATTGTGGAGGAGGAGATCATGTCTCATGGTTTCATCTTTGTATATTGCTGGTCATCTATATTGAGGAAGCTTTGCTGGGTTTTCTACCCCATGAGGGTTTCCCAGGATAAATCTCTGTCTCTTGTGTTTATGCTATGCTTGTTGTTTCTTCAGTGATCCTGTATATGCTATTATTGTGAAATGGAATGTAATGCTGCTATTTTATGTCTTAGCATATTAAATCTTAACATTATCCACTTCACATACCTTTTCCGTGATGTTACGGAATCCATTTCCGTTCCATCCCCCATACTTTTCCGCAATACCACGAAACCATCCCACACAATATTACAAACTCTTTTTCCGACATATTCCCGCACTTTAATTATCACATTTCCAGTTATTTTTCGTGTCACAGAATGCCCTTTCCACATGGTGGAACCTTTCTTACCTGTACGGTCCCAACATCATTGACGTCACCAACATGTGGAGGATTGGAATCACACGCAGTATTGATCCACAGCATCGTGGGTTCGGTTTCAACAACTAACTCGGGTCACATCAATTCTTATCCAACAGGACTCTATCTCGGAACATCACTTTAGCTCGTTAGCCACAAAGGAGAATGATCGCAACTTATTACACCCATCAGCGCAAAGAGTGGAGAACCTTTTGTCCTTCTTCTCACTGCCGCAATCAACCAGCCATCGAACTCCATGCATCTCTTCTTAGGTAAGGTAGGTACGTAACTATCCTTCATTTGCTTTTGATAAGTACAAGAGGATAGATCATGACTTATTAAGCCGTTAATAACACACAGGGTCGTGTGTCGAGTTGGTTGGGGGGGGGGATAATTTAGAGGTGCCTCTAAATATAGTAGCCACTACTGTGAAACCAAAGGAAACTTACCAATCCCGGCTGGTATTAACTCCACCACCCACGAGCTTCTAGCTAGACCAGTATTGATAACCCACCTACTGATAGTCCAAACCCATCTTTTTCTTCTGAGAGTCGACAGAAAAATATGAATCATTGCAGGAATCTGAAGGGAAACAAAGAATGAAGCACAATGAGGGGAGCAATCTATAGTGAACTTGAAAATACAGATATGGTCTATGGATATAGAGAAGTGAAAACAATTTTTCAACAGGCAGGGTGGCTGGACTATTTTGATAAAATGAAGAAGGGAGATGTTGCGATTGTAATGGAATTCGTGCACACATACGACAATGAAGTTGCAGAGGTAAGAGGGTTGAAAGTTCAAGCATATGAGCTGACAATTGCACGAGTTTCTGGATTACCATAGATAGGCGAAAGATGGTTCGAGAGACGTGTGCCAATGAAGCCGCTCAAAGATGCGTTTTTGGAACCTGGTGAACTAGTGCAAGGAACAGAAAAGGGGACACGACGAGCTTCATTGCCAATTCCGTAGAGCGAGGTGGTGCTCTGTGTGTGCAAATTCATTACATGTGAAGGTCGGTTTAGTCTAATATTTGCTTATCACTTTAAGATTCTGAAACATCTAAGACATCAGAAATATATCAATATGTCGTATTTCCTGTGGAAATATTTAGATTTGATGAGTAGAATGGATAAGGGTAATAAGAATCCAGACACTAGTCTGGAACACCAAGGTTTGATCAAATTATTGGTGGAAGATTCCCTACAAAAGAAAAACTAGACGTGGGAATCATTCATGGGCATATCCTCGAGCACCAGGCAGACAGTGAGGAAGAGGAGGAACACATTGGAAAATACTCCAGAAACCCCAAGGAAGAAATTAGTTCATACGGGAAACAGGCGAAGTCTGCAAGCTGAAACCCCAACCAGTTCAATAGAAGGACCCCATACCCGGTCAATATTAAGGGATAAAAAAGAATGACAAAATCAAGAAAAATTGCTCAGTCAAAATGATGAATTTGATGAAGGACATGAAGCATTCACCATGCCAGAAAGCACCAGTGAAAACCCGTAAAATCAAGTTGGGTTTCAAAACATAGAAGAACAACAGAAATGATGGAGGACTACATTCAAAGGGACACGAGGTAACAGGCCGAGGAAATTTCAACATTTTATGCTGTGCAAATACCGAAGAGCATATGGTAAGCTGAGGAAAGATTACTGGAAATTGAAAAGGTCTTATTAGAAGCAAACAGAGGAAATGGTAGCCCTGCAAAGGCAATAACAGATATTAGAGGAACATAAGATGGATATCCTATTGGAAGCTGTGGACTTGGAAGGTGAATAGAGGGAAGATTTTAGGGAGACATTCAATAATGAAGGGGTAGAGGTTAGCATGCAAATAAGAAGTATAGAACCCGATGAGGGTTTTGAAGCAGAAGAAGCAGAGTATCTAGATATTTACGAAGACACCCCTTCAGATGAAGTCCGAATAAGGAACCTGGAAGGAATGGTAGCTTAGCTATAGGAACAGTAGGGGAACTGGAAGAACAACTAAAATTGGTCGGTGACCAGAGGAAAGGGAAAGAGCAGGAAACAATTACAAAAAAACTACAGAAACACGATTATGCCCTGGCCATAAGGAGACTTAGTCAAGAAGTGGAGAAATTGAAATTTGAAAAAGAATACATGAATTATTTGGCTCATTCTATGAGGAATCTAAGACCCCCTTCGAATCTTTGCTCTGTATTTTTGAAGGAACAACTTATATCTTTTATACTGTCAATGGTAACTATGGGGTGTAATGATCACATTGAGACAGAAGATCAGTTCATTGCTGCTTTTTCCAAAAGTAATGATGAAGAACATGATTTTTTATGTGAATTATATATGCATAATCTAGTTATGACAGACTATGAGGATTGGGACCCAAATCCTCAAGTAGGGGAATTACAACTGAGGGAATTCATGTCCTTCATGAGAAATCATTTGAGATGGAACATTGCTGCCACCACTGTAGAAAATATCGAATGGGAAGATGCTCTTTGGGTGAGAGGTTCCCCCTCAGTTGAAAAATTATTCACAACTAGGAACTGGGTTATGCAAGATCAAGCATTCATTACACTTTTGGAGACTGCCCAACTTAAAGTTGTTTAGGAGTGTAGGAATTGGATTCCCTTTCATAGGTTGGAGGATTTGCTCTATCTACGAAGGAGGATTAATGCCCTGAGTCTTGAATTGAAAATAAAAGATCCCTTCTCTATCAGAATGTTCGAGCGAGCCCTAGACAGAGTATAGGCCTATCTTGATTGTCTGAATGTGCATAAATCCAATTGGATCGAGCTTCGATTCCACTTTCCTATACTTTGGTGTCCTGCGATGGATGGAGAGGACAATGAATTTTGAAAAACTGTTAATGAACAGAGGGGCTTTTATAGTGCAGAGGAAGGTGACTATTCCTCCTATAAGTGGAGTGATGAGTGCCTGAACAGCTCTCCGAGTACCCCTGTTAGTGGATCACAGTATTAGTTTGCATGAGGACATGCAAACCTTTTGGTTGGGGGGAGATGATGGGCTGTGTATATGACCCTTTTTGTTCTCATATTTTTCCTTGTTTATGAACCTTTTTTACTTGATCCCATATTACCACTTGCTCTTTGGATTACATTTGGAAACATTTTGGCTTTGATAAGGATTGATCTCGTTTTCCTTGTTATTTGTCAATTGATGATGATTTCGATAGAGTTATGATGCCATGATTTCCTACTAAAGAAGTACTGGTGTTTCAGGTTCAATATCATTTCACTTTCAGGTTGCAGAATGAAGGAATTATGGAAGTTGGACAACTTGCATATCAGTCTCAAGTATACCAGATGAGTATCAAGTTTATATATTATGCTCCTGCTTGTCATTATACATCACTTTGGTCAACTGCCCAGCGCACATATGATGATGCAATCAATCCGGGGATCAGTGATTCTGTGTCCAATTCAGCACTTCGGGTCTTTAGTGACTCATAATTCATTGGGTTATCCAACGAGTTTATTGACTACTCCAATATATTCTTGGAATCATCTCCAATCTCCCGTACTAACTCCTGGGTTGGCTCACGAAATCTTTTGAGAATCAATAGATGAGCCTTATTTGGGAATTTGTTGTAACTGTACGCTCTTTCATAATTTTCTTATGAACGCTGATGTATAAGAACTATGAATCTCTTCCAAGGTAGTTTTAGCCATCATCTTGCATAGATCTGTTGAACACTGTTGTGATCAGACCTTTTATATAAAAATATATTTTGTATGTTTAATCAATTTTGTGTGAGCGAGTGGCTTTTTTAGCTCCTATTGCCAAAGGCAGGGCCCCCTTCTGTGACAGGTGTTGTTGTAGCTAGGATTTATTTTCTTTATGCATGTAGTTGATGTTTGATGAAATCGATGTTTGATACAGTTGATGATTGATTTAATTGTTTCGCATTCGGAGTTGGTGTGCTGATCATAGTTAAGTGTGAATGTTTAAATAGTGACACGACCGGATAGTGAAATCATTCTTATCATTATTAGTGAATACAGAGGAATGTACGGATTATGAACATTGAATCATGATTACTTATGTGGTGAATAGTCGCATTAAAATTCTTGTTGGGATTCTGTTGCTAGCTAATAATGGTAGAAGCAGGTTGTTAAATTAAAATTAGCTCTTTACAATTCCTTTGATGTAGCCGTTGCTTATTGAATTACTTTCTTGTGAAATTCTCAATTTGCTAAATAAGATTCATGCATCAATTTCTTTCCGTAGCACAACAGAGTGTTTGCAACATAGCATAATAGTTGTTAAATTTGATAGTCATTGCTTCTGGTTTGATTACAAGATTCTTTCTGTAAGTTGTGATTCCCCTAGAAACCTATTCACCAACAGTTGCATCTTAGATCCAGTTTAGAAATCCTTCGACCTCCTCTGTGTTAAAATCATTCAATTTATAGTGTCTGACATATACCTTGTCAGGTAGCTCATAATCCTTCGTGGCCCTAGGTTGATAATTTATGCACAACTTTCGATTGCATTTTATTAAAAGGTGAAAGAAAAGCTCATCAGGTATCCAACCCCGTTCCCGTAGAAAAAAATCAAGCAACCATCTGTGTGTGCACATATTTTAGAGATCTGAATAAGGCATGTCCTAAAGATAACTTTCCCACGACATTTACTGATCAGATTTTGGATGAGTGTGCGGGAAGCAAGATTTTTCCTTTCATGTACAACTTTTCGGGATATAATCAGATCCAGATCAAACCCGAGGATCAATGTAAGACTTCATTTATTTGACCTTAGGGTACTTTCGCATACCGAAAAATTCCCTTCGACTTAAAAACGTTGTAGCGACCTTTCAACAGGAAATGACCTTTGCATTTCAGGACCTTTGCTACCCACTCTCGTAAGAGGGTGGATCATCCGGATCATCTCCGCCTTGTATTTGAAAGATGTCATCGTTATAAGATTTGTTTAAACCCGCATAAATGCATATTTTGCGTGAGAACTGGTCTCCTTTTAGGATTCATCTTTTAAAATGAGGGGATTAGATTTGACCCCTTAAAGGTTGAGGCAATACTTCGGTTTCCTCCCCCGCGCACGACTACTCAACTTTAGAGTCTATAGGGGAAAGCTAATTTTCTATGCCGCTTTGTAGTAAAATTTTCCAGCCTTACTAAGGGTTTCATGCACCTCTTGAAGAAGGACGTTCCTTTTATTTGGGATGAGAGATCCTAATAGTCCTTCGATACTCTTGAGAAAGCCTTGGTATCGGTGCCTCTGCTGCATCCTGTAGACTACGATAGAGATTTCTTGCTTTATATCGCCGCGCCCTTGGAGATGGTTGGCATGGTCCTGGTTCAGGAAGATGATGAGTTCCAGGAGCACATCATCTACTATCTGAGTTGAAATATAGTAGACACTGACCTCAGGTACACTCATGCATAAAATATGGCGCTTGCGACTATTCATGCAGTCCAACGATTACATCATTACATTTTACTTCGGAAGACCATTGTTATGGATTATATCAATCCATTTCAATTTGTCTTGACATGACGTATGATAGGGGGGAGTATAATAAATGGATTGTCATTCTACAAGAATTTAAAATTGATTTTGTCCCGGTGAAATCCAAGAAGTCTTTGGTCTTTGCGGAGTTGATGTATGACTTCCCTAGGATTGATGAGGACATGGTTCATGATGACTTATTCGTGTATGAGCATATATTCCTCATCTCGTCTTCAGACACTTGGTATGGAGACATCATTGTGTATCTCTGGACCCTAAAGTTCTGTCCACATTTTTTGAGGGATCAACGACATCGTATTCGACATCAAGCTAAGAACTACCTTATTATCAATGACACTTTGTATCGCCATGGGGTGGATTCCATCTTGCACTGTTGTTTAACTCACAAGGAAGTGGAGGTTGTGCTTGATGACTGCCACAGTGGGGCATGTGGTGGTCATTAATCTAGGCTTGCTACCACCCAAAATATTATGTGAGCTGGTTACTATTAGCCATCTATCTTTAAGGATTGTGTTAACACGGTTAAGAGATGTCACCCTTGCCAGGTGTTTTCTCGGAATATGCGCTTGCGTCTCGCCCCATTACATCTAGTCATCACCGTCGGTCCCTTCACCATGTGGGGGGTGGATTTCATGGATTGAAACCTAGCCTCAGCTGGGGGGCATCCGTCACATCATCATGGCCGTAGATTATTTTACTAAGTGGGATGAGGCCATGCCGACTGTCAAATCCGATGGTGCGACTGCAACTCACTTCCAGGGTATTTTTTAAGGATTCTAATATTATACTTAAGTATATATCCTAGGCGATTATTTTGGATTGAAAAAAACATGTATATAGATAGGTAGGCGGATATTAAATATGACACATGCAATTTATTATTGAAACGTGTAATTTTTGGCAAATATTATGATAAAAAAACACATTTTATGTAAATATAGGCGATGTTAGAGACTAAAAATGACCAAATAGCGAATTTATTTTTTGAAAAAAAACCCAAAAAATAGCCAATTGGCAAAATTTCGCCCCTAAAAAATACCATGTGAGTCACTTCGTGTTCAATCAGATTATTTCCCGGTTCGGTATCCTAAAGGAGATCGTCACTGACCACGACAGTCACTTCCAAGACAAAATGATGGCAGAATTAGCATTAAAACTTGGGTTCAAACAAGATCATTCGTCGTCTTATTATCCCCAAGCAAATGGTTAGATTGAGGCAGTCAATAAGTCCCTTAAGGCCATTCTACAAAAAACCGTCAGACAAAGCAAGTCTAATTGGCATATTATGTTATATCCTGCTTTGTGTGCGTACTGAACCACGGTTAATACTTCCACCGATTTTTCACCTTTTCAATTGGTTCATGGTGTGGAGTTTGTCCTTCTGGTTGAATGTTAAATTCCTTCCTTGAAGCTATCCATCAAGATCCTGCTTGGCACAACGGACTTAGAACAACATTTAATCCACCTCGAGTAGCTTTATGAGTAGTGTTGAGATGCCGTTGTGGCCATTGAAGCTAATAAACGTCGTGTTAAGGATCAATATGATAGGTATGTTTGTCCCCGATAGTACACTCAAGGTGACTTGATCCTTTTGTATGACTGAGCTAAGGAACCACTATGGGCAGGCAAGTTCAACCCAATGTGGCATGGTCCTTACATTGTGAGGCATGTCCTAGAGAAAGAGGCTTATGAGTTGGAATATTACACAGGGAATGTCTTGAAGGAGCTTAGAAATGGGGGCTCTACTTGAAGCGGTACTATGCTTGAGTCTCCAGCTTGGGCCGGTACCTTGTACATTATTGTATAGTTTGTACATAGTTTAGCTTTTCTTTTGGTGTCTTGGGATTGCTTATACACTTCCTTTTGGTTGGCAGATGTCAACATAATCTTCGACGTTCCTAGGATTCGCAAATGTGGCTAGTCATCATACACAGAATTCAGCTTCTATCGCTTGGGTTATTTATTCACCCAAGGGTCAACTTGTGTCTTTAGGAGGTGTGTGTCTTGGACCATCATCGAACAATGTGGACGAATACACTGCTGCCGTTGAGCTACTACGCGATTCCATTTCTAATGGTACTCAGTCTTTAGAAGCCCACCTGGATTCATAGTTGGTAGTGTCACAACTGAACGGTCGGTATCGTGTTAGATATCCTACACTAGTAATGAGATTCCTACAGGTAAGGCCGTTGGAACAACACTTTAATTTATCACATACATTCATATACCTAGATGTTCTAATCAAGTCGTTGATGCATATGCAAATTATATCCTAGATTGGAATTTGTCTCATACTAGTTAATTAAAGGAAGCAACCATACATTCATTCACACATATATACAAAAATAATAGTAGAATCGAGAACCATAGGTTTTTCATTATCATAAATAAGTCAAAAAATGTGGTGTCATAGTACCAAAAATGAGCTCATAGATCTCAAAATATACATGGCCTATACATAGAATAACCACAGCATCTAAGCCTCTGGTGCAGGATGTGTCTCATGATAGAAAACTACGGCGTTGGCTAGATGCCGAAAAAGCCGCACCCATGGACAAGGTACCCCTACTACATCTCACTGCATGGCCTCAGGAAGGTCCTCTATCTACACCATCGGTATTCTCCGAGTCAACCATGATAGGTTACCCTTCACGTTTTGTAAGGTACGCTCGGCATCCCCCCCAGCTAACTCATCTCCTCGTCCTCTGGGCTGATTTCGTGGATATACCTACAGTCGTCGTGGACCTATGTCTATGAGAAAATTTTTAATGTTAATACTTTATACCACACCAAAAATATTTCTGCTTTCATTAAAGTCAGAAATCCAAAAAATTGAATAATGAAAAAACTAAAAACTGCTTACCAATCTCACCAAACGCATACCCTGGTGGTAACGTCATGACTTTGTCACCATGGAAGTCAATCCCTTCATAGGGATATTTGTCTATAGAAATGACTTGTCTCCGCCACCAGTGGAATAAATCATCAGTGTATGGATAGGTCACTCTTCCACCTCCTAGCCTCGTCATGATCTTAGTCCATCGGGCCTAGGCTGGATGTCGTAAACTATGAGGAGGGACCTCCAATTTAGGGCTAAGGCCCAGAACTCTCTCTCAAAGAAACTGCATAATATGCTGACAAACACGAAGTTTTTGGCCCTTCCAAGCTTGCATTCAATGAGTTTGCGCTTCATAATTGCTAGCACTGATTTGCACCATTCATACACAGTAGGTATCAGACACTCCACTACATAGAACATCATAGGCCTTGAAGCATAGTGTAGTGCAGTCGAACCCGATATCCTACTGAGAACTAGGATGATGATCTTCATGATGAGGCTCTTGATGGATGCGATGGGGACATGAATTCCCACCTTTTGAGTGTCGGGAAGGAAGTATGTAGCAATGCAATCCTTTATAGTCATACCCCCTCCTATGCCACGAGCCCGAAGATTCAATACCTTCCCTTTGTGGGACAATTTTGTGATGAAGTATATGTCTTCCACCTCAATTTTTAATGGTTGTCTGTCCAAGGTTAAGGACTCGGTGTTTGGGGTCCCAGTATTCTATGAGCATCTGAAGCAACCTTGGTTGAGCCCTTAAGCTTCCATTGTTCCAAAACTTGTAAATGCCACATCTTTGCAATGCTTGTTGAGCCGCCAAATCACCACTAAAATTAAAAATTAAACCAATGAAAATGAAGAGTACTATGAGGGCACTTAATTGGTCCAGATGGCTCTTGATTTCGTTTCCCATAGCTCCCGTAATCACTGATTGAAGAAAGAGGCAAAAATGGCTCCAAATGCACTAGTTTGGTAAAAAACTCAAATGGTATGGTAAAATTTCAAATTTTTACTATTTGTAGAAATTTTTTACCCGCTTTTTATAGTTTTGGCCCTTTCTTTTATTATTTTATGAGTCTAATGGACTAATTCCATGGTGTAAGGTTCTTTTTGGAACAACTTCTTTTGATGGTTATGGATTTCACCCCTTTTCGAGCACGATTTGCACCTTCGACAGGCATATTTCGTCCCCATCATATAGGTTAGGAATTCATTCCGCATGCATTTTTAACTGACCCACGACCATTATTTATAAAACTTAGGTGTGATCCCGCTTTTTATCAACACGAAACCTTCCAGTTGCTTCTAGGAGTGTTGTTATTTAAGCGGTAGGGCCTTCTCGACCATGGGTACCCTAGTTAGACCCTTTTTTTTGGTCTTTTGCTGCCCATGCTGTAGTTCCTCCTTAGTTTTGGGAGTCTCTTATAGTCCCGCCATGACTTTGCGTTGAAGCCTCATGTCTATTCTTATCTTATATTCTGGCTATCACCCATAGGGACTCCCAATTACGTCAAGTTGTAAATGCATATCATTGATTTGCTTTTCTTTGTGAGCCTAGTGTTGGCTCCTGCTTCGTCGTTACAAGCCAAATTGCCTAAGGACCTCTCAGTACTAGCCAAGTAGAGCTGATCAGTTATCCTTTGCAGCTTGATTACCATGTGACGTTGAGGGAACATCCCCCCGAGTGTCCTTATCCTGCATGTGTTTCCTTGCATTGAGCATAGGTATGTTCCACTGCATGGAACTAGTTTTCCTTCTCGCGATATTCGTTTCCTCGAACATGTATTATAATCACTCATTTATTCCTTTTCAGGATTTATAGTATGAAAAAGACAAAAAAAAATTAAAAAACATAAAATTCCCGACGGGAAATGTCATCACCTTCTATTGGCGGTTATCGTGTCTCCTTTGTACAGAGCACAAATCTTGAGTCCATTCATAAATGGTTTGGGTTTAGTATGGCCTTAGGAAGCTGAACTCGTTACTCAGATATTACTCCTCCGACTGGTTAAGCTTCCAGTCCCTATGGAGATTTTGTTGATGCCTCCTACGTCACATAATTGTGTCAGTATTCAGTCTTAAGTCTATGCTTCCTGAGTCTCCATCTGTCTCATGCTCTTGTTCAAAGGAAGTTTATAAACATGATTCGACCATTCCTCAGATATCTTGACTTTGCATGTCGGCCATCCTTGTATAATTACATTCTGATCACATGACACTTTTTGTCCTACCTAGTAGCCTGGGCCTACTTTCATCATTGGTAGGTGACCTTGAATTCAACAGATGACACCTCATCATTGGTCGTTGATTGAGTGGTTTCCCTTGTGTTCGATGACAAGACATCTATTTACACATTGGGATTCGTGTCGTGCCTTGGATTCCATTAGACCCCATTGGTGCTTTCCTCACTTCTGTCAATAGTATTCATCATTGGCTACTATTCAGAGGGCCTCTTCCGTGCACTACTTGCATTCGGTACACGTGAGAGAGACACTTGGTTCGTGGTTTGTGGTTCGTGTCCAGTCTGTTCGTCCGAGTTCTTCCAAATCCTTCAGCCTAGTTGTGTACCTCGTGTTGGTTGATGGGGGATTAATTAATGCCCTCCTTCCAGCAGATCTCATTCCATCGACTTCAGATCATCTATCCTATAATCAAGATCTAGAGTCAAATGAGTACCTTGAGACTTGCAGTCATCAGTGGTAGGTCCTCTCGTCATCGACAGTTGAGAATTCATCAATGTCCTCTGATTGATGGAATCTACAAGTGTTCGACCTCAAAACCCTTATTCACACTTTTTGAATGTACTCGGTGCCTTGACACCCATTTTCATCATCGATGGGTAGTCTCACGTCTGTTAACGGTATACCTTAATGATCAGTAATCATACGCTATGTCATCATGTTCGACTCCAACTCCTTTATTCCCGTGATGGGACATGCACCATCAATGGTTTGTGTAGAATACCTCATGATATAGTGGCATCATTCTACATGATACTATCTGTGATCGTGATATTATTTATGGGACTCTAGTTCTCATGGCAGAGCAGTTTGTACCTTAGGTTGTATCATATGTCTTTAGTTCAATCGGAGACTAGACCTCACTGTATATGGGTCATGGATATGACCTCTTATGACATATGTCTCTGATGTACTGCCTACTCATGGCCATTGTATCAAACTGCTATGTACTTCAAGTTACTAATATGTATATAAAGTCTGCATTGTAATATTCTGATGAGTGGCTAGTTCTTCCGACTAGGTCTCCATCGCTCCACTTCTAAGAGTTGTAATGTATTTCGGCCATCATGATCTTCCCTCTAACCTCATACATTAGGGGGCATATGTTATAGCATGATTTGCCACACCTTATGTAATGTGCCTTCATGGCATTTCCATGTCCCTATGTAGACTCACATCATCCCTCTTGCTCAGAGAAACCCCTTAAAAACACATTTTTATTGATGTACGTACCCTAACATTACTATAACGCGCGTATACGCAGGATGATCCACTACAACCCAGGTACATCGGGTTGTTGTTGGTCACCCTAAATGTCAATTAATTAAAGCTAACACACAGGATGGTCAATATAAATTGTCAAACCCAGGGAGGTCTTTTATTTCAATGGCAATAAGCATAATCTGTGCATAAACATGTCAAGCAGTTGATTAACTAATGAAGAGAATAATCCTACCAGTCTATTAAGCCAAACTCATCCCATAGAAGAACTAATCTAATTCACACACCTACGAATTCAATTGCAGCTATCTTCCTACAGAGATCAACCTAGCAGTTATAAATTTAAGAATAGAAATAAACTAGATTACTTTTGCAAGAAGTTAAATCCTATAATTATCAAACTACAATATTCAATCTTTACCAAAATGATCCATCTAGTAGCTATTGTTACTCAATCACACTCTGCCTATTCTAATAAACCAATTGAAGATACAACAACAATCATAATCTAAACATAAGCTTGAACTCTAATTGATAATTACTGGAAATCCTAGAAAGCATAAACAATTGGAAGATATTGGAATTGAGCTTGGATGTTACAGCTGATTCGAGCACACATGCATTAAATTGAATTAACCTACATAGTCGACTGTCATACCACTCTATTACAGCTATTCAAGATGCAATCATACTACCAGAAGGAAAGCTAACCTCTATTGCAGGTAACAGTAACATCTACAATAATTCCACACCACACACAGAAAGAAAGCTAAATTAACCTACCTACTTGAACCGGCTATCTCTGTGAGAAGGCGGGCCCTGGCATTCTAACAGAGACCCCGAGAATCACAACAAATTAAGACACAGAAATGAAGAACTTTGCTCTCATATTAATGATGGAAATAGGCAGTGTCAGTGCTGTGTCACAGCTTATACAAAATGGTAATTGTCCAACCCCAGGCTACGAGAGCCTTCACATATTTATACATTGAAAGTACAGATCACGATCCATTAAACTAGTGCAGCAATGAAGATCTATGATCTTCATGCTGCGGAGTTACAGCTAACTGTTACAGCCGTATTAAACAAGGTTGTTACTCATGAAGGAGCTGTTCTCCAGTAATCAATGGATCAACAGATTTGGCAAGTTGGAATGCGATCTGTCTGTTGCAGCTGGGTTCCGTTTCAGTGGAGGCCTGTTACAGATTCTTATGGATGAGTGCGTTGTCCCTTGGAGTTATGAGGAGTTGGTGCTTTGAAGAGTAACAGCTGGCGCCACTTGGCTGATACACCTTCACTTTAGACCTTGACTAAATGAAATCACACAGATCAGCATAAACCAAGGACTGAGATCCAGAATCTTTAACAATCTTAGGCATAAAACAAATAAAGTAATAACAAATTATACCTGTCAAGATTATTGGTTGATCTGGAGAAAGGCATGGATATAGCTTATGAAAATAGGATGTAATCAGGGCAAAATGGTGTAATAAGGATGGCCAAAAAGGGGCATTTCCTAGACCCAACAGTTGTATGCTCAAAACAAAAAATATTTGGAGTTTTCCATCCCAAGTAACGACCATATTGATCCTTGGCCTTCCATATGCTAGAAAATGCTCTGATTCGACCCTCCACCTCCTTTGAGGGTTATATATATTGAGCCATTGTGGAGCATGACGCTGCATGAGAGGAGGAGAAACTAGAGAGTAAGGAAACTCTGGAGAAATTTTGCCCCATTTCCATTGCCTTGAGTCTACATACCTTTATCCTTGTTGTTTGAACTCTTTGATGTTCATCTCCCAAGCTCTTCCATATCTTGTGAATGAGGAACCTAATTACTCCTTGAACTTGTGAGCTTGCCTTTGCATGGAAGATTGAAGTGGCGGAGGCCTAGGTGGAGGAACTTAGTTCTTGGTTCCAACGAGTTGCCTACAGAAGGTTGTCACTATGTACTTCTATGCATTTCATTATTAGAAAGACTCTTTTCTCGTCCAATACATTTTGCAAATGTTAATGTTACTTTTCTTGGGTATATTTGTTAAATATGTTAATGGATTATGCTAGTTTTTTATGCTAACATTTTATATCTATATTCCACATGCTCATATATATTTGTTGTTGAGGACAAGTTGTAGGTAAGGAGCATTGGATTTTGAGCTCAACGGTGGTCTTCTTCGAACATCCGATTGAGGTAAGAATTTCTCTTTTTGTTGTTGGCATTTTACATTTATCTAGCATACTTGAGAATTGAATTGGTTACTTGGGTCAATTTGGCTGTTGTGGTCCAACCCAAGCCATAGGAAGTTTTTCTCCGTAACAAAAAGGTTGAACAAAGTGTTTTTTAGGCACCTATATATATGGAAGGTAACTATATTCATAATGTTTATTAGTTCAGGATTGAACATAAATATGGTATTAAATAATGGTATTTGATAATAACTAAGGAAAGATGCATAGTGGTAAAATAAACGTGATTGTATAAGCATGTAGTATATCAAGGACTATTATGATGGAATCCTTCTAGAAAGGTAATATGAGCTTATATTCTTGGACATGGTAATTTAGCTTAGAACGATCATTGTATTTATATTATGTGATTTTGAAGAGTTAGGATTGCTTGGTTTATAATACTCTAAAGCTTAAATAGATTAACATGAAAATTTGGCATGACTTTATGTTGTTAACTATGCTTGAAGAGAGAAGTTATGAATTCAAATGGCAAGTTAACTAAGTAATTTAAAGGTGATATGTTCGAAAGCATGGTCTCCAATTGGTTGTGAGACTTAAACTCTTATATGATAAAACATTAGTGGAAAAGATTTACGTCCTTCTTGTATGTAGAAACAAAAAATGATGGGAATTGAACTTGATTATAATGTCATATAATAAATAAGACTAACTTAATGGTAGTTGAAACGATGTTAAAGGAAAAATTTATACCTCATTTCCCTAAAAATGTATTGAGGATTTTGGGTACGTTATAAATATATAGAGAGAATTTTTTTATTAAGTTTCTTCCTTTTATTTGTCCTCATCCCCACAATAAAGTTTTCCCCTACAATGCCCTCCATCCACACCCACACCCACATGTATAAATATTTCCCCTATACCACCCTCCACTCTCATATATCAAGTAAGTTTTTCTTTATATCCCCCACCCCACAATAAAATTTTCCCCTACATCTCCCTCCACTTGAATTTTTTTTTTTTCTCATATTGCCCTGATCTTACACCCACATGTATAAATGTTTCACTACCACCCTCCACTCTCATGTATAAAGTAAATTTCTCCTTATGCCCTACAAACCCACCCTCCATTCTCATGTATAAATTAAGTTTCTCCCTATGTCCTACAAACCCACCCTCCACTCTCATGTATAAATTAAGTTTCTCCCTATGTCCTACAAACCCACCCTCCACTCTCATGTATAAAGTAAGTTTCTCCCTATGTCCCTCAAAACCCATAATGAAGCTAAGTTTCTCCCTATGTCCCTCCAAACCCATAATGAAGCTTTCCCTTGTACCCCCACCTTGACAATAAAGTTTTCCTTATACTTCCACCCACACCCACCACACCCACCACCCACACCCACATTTATAAAGTTTTCCCCTATACCTCACTCCCATGTTTAAGATAAGTTTGTCCTTATATCTTCCCTCATCCCTACAATAAAGTTTTCTCCAACCCACATGTATAAATTTTCACTCATAACACCCTTATGGGTGTTATGAGGAGGTTTTGTATAAAGTTTTATCCTAAACCTCCCCTCACCCCATACTCATGTTATGAAGATGAAGGTGAAAGTGGGAAAAGGCAAACTTTATGAAGTTTTTCCATAAAGATAGAGATGCGTTATGAGGATGACGGTGAAAGTGGAAAAAAGATGTAGGAAAAACTTTATAGAGGTGGCAGTGAGGGAAAATTTATCAAATTTCCACATATCTCCCGTCAAACCCACCTTGTAAAAAATAAAACAATCTATAAAAAAAAATCCACATGTAAAATGACATGGAAAAACTTAAAATTACATGCAGAACTTAAAAGTGATTTCTGTTTAACTAACATTGTCTCATTTTCTTTAGAAAATACATCTTCCAAGGAAGTACTACTTCTAATTCTTCACAATTATGTTGTCCATGTATGCTAGCCTTAAAAAATATGTTCTTATCATTGTGGAAAGTTACTATACTCTAATGTTTTTAAATGTTGAATTTGATATTGTTTGTTAATATTTTCAAAGCATATTGTTTACTGATATAATAATGGCATTTGTACATAATTAACATTGAATGATGACCTAGTATCATCACGACATTATAAATTTAGGTTTATAAATTTGCATCGCCCCCCTATATAGAAAACAACATATCTCATCCATCTCGGGCGAAAAAATGACATCTTTAGTATGGGCAACATGCAAGCTCATTGAATGAAACAAATTGATGAACTTACTAAAACCAAACTTCATGTAAAGGAGATGACAATGGAATTTTGGAATTTTAATCTTTTTTCCATGTGATTTCTTACTCCACTTTCAAGACCATAAGTAAGGGTGAGATATTCTTTATGGTTTATGAAGAGACTCAATCAATAAATGGATCACAAAGAGTGAAACACATGACAAGCAATATTTTTACCTGGGTGGAAAGATAACAATTCTTTCTCTCAACCACCCACACTATATCTAGTTGACAAATATTTTTGGAAACTTCTCATCCCATCCTCAAGCACTGCATCATGAGTGAGATTGTTGATCTATGTCACAAGTGGAAATTGGACCTAGGTGGAGAGGATAACTACTTCTCCTCCTAGCCACCCAAACTAGACCTAATTCATAGACACCAAACCTTTTGACCTACATTCAATAATCCCAAGAATAATGCATCATCAAGATTTAGTTATTACAAGAAGTTTTAAGGCCATTGTTTTTACTGTGAAGCTTTGCATTTTTTAATTAAATTAGACCATTCTCTTCCAAGATTTGTATTAGAAAACATATATATATTAATGAAATGATAAAGAATAACTAATTATACAGTTAATGCATGTGCTAGTAGAATTTATAGATGGATGCACAGGTCAATGAAATAATGTTTTAATTTGGCAAGCGTCAACACTTATGTAGAGTTGCAAGTACCAACAAATGTTTCAATATCTTCAAAATTTGTACCAAGCTAATTCATTATAAACATAAAAGATCTCAGGTCAATATCAAAATTTATGTTCGCTCCCTTTGGTCTAGCCATTCTTGAGAAACTTTCTAGAATACATGGAGATGCAGAGATTAAGTGATATGACCCTAGGGGGTCATATATGGGGTTAAATGTATTTAATATGCCCCAAGGGGGGCATATATGGGGATAAATGCATATATAATAGGGTCGGACTAATGAAGGGGCCTCATGTGCAAAGAGTGGATATGTATATATAAGGGTATTGTAGTCATTGTTGAAGGACATGTGAAATGATTGTGTGAATGTCTTGGGGTAATTAGAGAAGGATCTCCAATTATTTAAGGAGTTATTGTGTAACTTATCTTTCTTATCTATATTGGAGTTGTGCTCCACATTTACATTGTTGTACATGGTGTGTACTCTTGTCTCTTATGCTATCTTAAGGATATTGGTTCATAACATTTTCTTCACTATTTTCCACTATTCCTCCTTTTCTATTGGATCTTGGGTTGAAGCCATTTTTTTTACAATATTTGGCAAAATGGCCATATTCATGTCATGTTTAACATTTGAACGACGACTATTCATAGTCCATTTTTTCACATGTTTCTATTTTTCCAGGTTCAACATCATGGCATGTTTTACACTTGAATGACAATTGTTCATAATCTAATTTGTGCAGATGTTTCTAGTTGTCTAGGTTCAACAATATTGCTTAAGATTTCCCTTTTTCCATATCTACTTCCACACATATTCTCACACATGCAAGCGTACATGATTTTGGTTTGCATTTGTTTATGTACTTCCCCAAAGTATTCCCAATAGCCCTTAAAAGTGTTATCATTCCAACAATGTAATGGTAAATGAGGTAGCTAAACCCATAATGGAACAGCTAAGGACTTGTCTAATCCAATGTCAAATTCTAGAGTCCATCAATTAAGAAACATTCCTCTTGTTTCCTTGAAACGTGGACCATTCTAAAAGATGATATCTCAGTCTTCTTTTAGTTCAAACAAAAAGGTACAAATTTAACCCCCGCGATTGCATAAGAAATATGTGAACCTTCCTTTAATCATGGCTATCCAATTTTGTCATCCAAATGTTCATTATTCTTGGAGAGGGATAGATACCAGTGAACTTCCTAATGATGCCTCTTTCAGGCAAATCCAAAGGCTTATGATGTGTAGTAGCAACATGAAGCTTGGCTTCATGACTACGATCCACTTTCTTGACTAATCTTGATGGTTGTGATTTGAGGAGAGATTTACCCAAGGAGCCCATAAAAGCTCGAAAAACATCTATATCAACATTAGGATGGGGGAGGGGGAGGATGGCCCTCTTTCAAATATGGATCCATGGACATAAGGGCTAGAGGGGCAAGCTAGAAGACACACGTAAATAGCTAGGGTTTAACTAGCAACAAAGTTGCTAATCACAAATGGATTCTTATGAGTTGACATAGGCATTGATGTTATGAGAAAAGAGTAAATTAATGCATGGACAAACTCAATCCTTTTAGAGTGGAAATTCTTCCACAAATCTAATAGGAACTTTGCCAAAAGTTATAATTCTATTTGATTGATGGGAACTTTTACCATAGAACTTTGTTCTTAGAGATTTTGACTCATTTTAAATGACCTAGATTATAAAATTTTAAAAAAAACCAAAAAAATCAAAATAAAACTTTACCTTGTTTGAAAAAATAAACTCATCGTAAAAATTGAATTTATTTACTTATTAACTCAATCCTTAATGGATTGACTCTAATTTATCATATATAAAATTCACCAAAAATAATATGGTCAACTAAAAAATAGGGCATGAAGTAAGTAATCCAACAACATTCAAGATAAACATAGTTTTTTTGAAATTTTTAATAATAAAATTACATAATATCAATTAAACATTGCATAAAAAGGATATGATAAAGTCAACATTAAGTAATACCAATGAATCATTTCTAAATATTGTAGTCCATGCCCGTTGATAGGATATGATAGTGCTCAATGCTCTATGTAACCTTTGAAAACACTTTTCGACATTTTTCTTCATCTAATTACCTTCCCTTTTTAAAATGACTTAAAAATGCATAGTATTTCTAAAAATGCATAGTATTTCTAAAAGTGCATTTTAACCAAATAACAAAATCCATTAAGCAACAATGTCCCTATGGCTTTTAACTTATGTAGATAAAAGAGCAAATGTTTGATAATGGGTTTGTGAAATATATTTTTCTTTACATGAACAACATCCCTTTGACAAGAAGCAATTTATGTTATTCATTAAGCAATAAGTAAATTTTACATAAAGACATGTGCTTCAACAAATAAATCCTTTTTAATGACTTAAGATATTTAGAAAGATGACGAAGGGAGCCATCTCATAGATAAGCATATTACTCTCTTTGCTCATTGAACAATCTCTTGCATTATGAAAATATGAATTAGTGCAAATCAACATGATTCTTAAACAATCTCTTGCATTATGAAAATATGAATGGGTGCAAATCAAACATAACTCTTAAACAATCTCTTGCATTATGAAAATATAAATGGTGCAAATCAAACATGACTCTTAGTTATAGTAAACTAATAATTATAGCGAATCCTTTAAATGTAAAAGCTTATATTGATAAAGAAATTTACGAATAAAATTCACTTAGTCATGTTCTAGTTATACAAAGTACACATTGTATGGTTTTAATTCTCACATTTCAAGGAAATTTTAAATACGAATGATTGATATTAATTAATGGTAAGAGATCAATTTAATTATCTTCAAAAGTCATATAAGTTTTGATTCATATGGTAAGAGAACAATTTAATTATCTTCACCCTCACATGACTATGCATTGGGTTATGGTTGCTAAGCAATGAAATCAGTCATGTCTCCAAATGTAGTTCATTGGTTCATTTGTGGCGAAAAATTACAAAGCCCACTCTCACTCACACCCACCTTCATCACTTAGCATCCATGGAGACAATAAACATGGGTTTACTTACAACACATAAGGGTTCCCATAAGGTTATGCTTTGGATATTTTTTTCTCACAGTTTTGGTTAAGTTTAGTGTAGAGGCTCAAATGTTGGTATCTACATCTCTATGAAAGGACTTGATGCATGTTCTCCTTTTATTGTCTCCAACCAACAATCACAATTGTATGTTCCAAATAGTATAGATCAATTTTAGAGTTCAAACAATTCTCTCTCCACCATTTTTCCTTTGTTGGTAGATATTGTATGGTTTTAATTCTCACATTTCAAGGAAATTTTAAATACGAATTATTGGTATTAATTAATGGTAAGAGAACAATTTAATTATCTTCACCCTCACATGACTATGCTTTGGGTTATGGTTGCTAAGCAATGAAATCAGCCATGCCTCCAAATGTAGTTCATTGGTTCATTTGTGGCAAAAAATTACAAATACCACTCTCACTCACACCCACCTTCATCACTTAGCATCCATGGAGACAATAAACATGGGTTTACATACAACACATAAGGGTTCCCATAAGGTCATGCTTTGGATATTTTTTTCTCATAGTTTTGGTTAAGTTTAGTGTAGAGGCTCAAATGTTGGTATCTACATCTCTATGAAAGGACTCGATGCATGTTCTCCTTTTATTGTCTTCTACCAACAATCACAATTGTATGTTCCAAATAGTATAGATCAATTTTAGAGTTCAAACAATTCTCTCTCCACCATTTTTCCTTTGTTGGTAGGGTTTTTTTGGTTTAGTAGTGAAGTATATTTATATTGGTTTATATGTGCTTGAATTTAGAAACTCCTCATCGAACTTGTAGACCCTTTGGCTTGGAATCTTTTTCAAGTGTTGACATACCTTCATTATCTCTAGTTTGTTATCACCTTGTTCCACGCCAGGTGTTATGAATTTAGGCGGTCTACTCTTAAAGGGAAAAAAACATCATTTTCTTTTGGTTATTCTATGCAAAGCGGGTTACACTCATCAACCACCAGAGTTCTTAGGCTATTATATTTTCTCTCCCCCCACTGTCTCATGTTCAAATTTCTTGATTGGGTTGTTGTAGTTGATTTGTTTTTATCTCACCAATTTCAAGGAGTTATTGTTGGCCATAACACCTCAAGCTCTAGCTCTTTTAGTCTTTAGGTTAAAACTAATAAGTAATTTGCTGACTTAATTCCCACAAAGAAGACACACTATTGTTCTTGTTAATTTCCATTGTAACCACCTCCTTACTTATGTTAGTGTCCTTTTGGGGTGCTCATAGATACAATCTTGTGGGATTAGATTGTTCTACACCCTTTTGGGATGGCATCATCTTCAAAGACTCATGGAATCCCTATTCTTGGAACACACCTTCCATAGATCAACATACCAAGGAATCATTGCCAAAAGATACTCAAGCAGGAATTGTAGTACCAATCCCAAATGATAAGGGCTCATTTGTACATATATTCTATATGTAAATACTTTGGCCTCTAAATTCCTTGCAAGCAACCCTACTCCTTGAGTTTTACACAACCAGAACCCTTGCTTCTTCTATCACTCACTAACTTAATGACATATAGATTGATCTCTCTCTTGAAGTTACAACAACCATCCCTTAAAAGCATGTGTGTACACTGTACTATTATTTTAGCAATGCTTGACAACCCCGATGTTCTATTCTAGGTTAATATACATATGCAAATGCCTCATAAAGCAAGTACCAACATGCATTCCTGAGAGATGGAAAGACTACTCTAGGCAAATATTTTATTTCCTATATTGTCCATGCACCAATAATAAGATGAGATGGAGAAACAACTTGGCTTCTTAGACTCTACTCCAAGCTCTAAGTGTCAAAGTGGCACCGCCAACTACATCATCGGATCCTATTCACACTCAAGTGAATATGTGTTTTCAGGTGGAGTTTTAATTAACTCAAATAATGGGGCAATTCCATACCCCAGGGACTCTTTCTTTGATGGTTAACTTTGGTATATTTCCCATGAATTGGTTCTTGCAACAAGAATCTCATTTTTTCATTTGCAAAACAAAGCCTTAATACTTACTTCCTCCTTGGAGTTAGCATCAACACAATCATTGACAAAAATTCTTTGCCTCAATTTGGACATGTCTTGCTTGGTCTCACTCATATCATATGCCAATGATATATATGTATGTGTTTTACAACTAAAAGCATACACAAAGGATCATGTCCAGTTTTACAAATCTTAAGGATGCTAGATTTTTGGAATCAATGGACTACAATAGTCAATCCATTAAGATTGTATGTAGCATTTTTAGCAATTTGTGAAGTCAAGGTGTACAAGATTAAAACCCCAATTTTGTATCCTTTCTATATATAAATCTCCACCAAAGAATATAGTTTTATTGATTTTTTTTAAGAGTAAGGTTTTTAATCAATAAAAACAATTGAATTTGAATATTTTTCATTTCATCTACTCACATATCAAAATCATGGTTGTGTTCTAATCCCACTCCACGTCAAAATCATTCATTTGCAATACTCTTTTCCAAATCCCTACCATCTATTTTACTAATACGACACTTCTTGATCCACCCTTAATTCTACACAATTATCATGATATTAATGAATAAAAACCTTTAACAACTATGAATTGTGGAACTTTAGTTTTTAAGTTTGTCCTTTCTACTATCACATCAAAATAGTTGTTTTGTGTTCTAATCCTACTCACATTTCAAATTTAGTGTGTGTGTTCAATTCATACTAGTTCAATTGTTTGCCATAGAATTATTTTATTATCTAATTGGCCACATTCTCTAATAGAATTTGACATTTCCATATTATGCCTACTATGTTGTACCCAAAACACAACATAAAATTCACATAGTGCTGTGATTAAGGGGATAATATGATATACAAATAACAAACTCAAGTGGATGTGATAATAGTTGTTTTGTGTTCTAATCCTACTCACATTTCAAATTTAGTGTTGTGTGTTCAATTCATACTAGTTCAATTGTTTGCCATAGAATTATTTTATTATCTAATTGGCCACATTCTCTAATAGAATTTGACATTTCCATATTATACCTACTATGTTGTACCCAAAACACAACATAAAATTCACATAGTGTCGTGATTAAGGGGATAATATGATATACAAATAACAAACTCAAGTGGATGTGATAACAACCTCCTCTCTCACGAATATTGCAATTTTATTGAATCTTTTTGATTTGTGGTTGTTATTAACCTGCTATCATATTTAAAAACTATTATTATAACAGTATATGCTTATAATAGTATATACTTATGAAAATTAATTATAATTAGATTTTAAAATCATCCAAAATTCTTTTTATTTTAATTAAAAGTTATTAACTAAACCCAAATAGTAGAAGAATAATTTCTCTTTTAAAATTTCAATTTATGTTTGAAATGGTTGTTATTCTCTTAATTTTACCCATATAACCATTGATTATTGCCTATACATAGCCATGGATGTGAAAACATTTCATTCCTATTTTAGAAATTTATAGTTTTATTCCGTTTCTTAATATTCTTATTTATTCATTTTTCACTCCATATATCCTCATTCTGTAACCATATCCAGCATCTCCCAAACAAATCATTGGTAGGACGTACTTTCCTGTGATGGATTTGAAATTGCGTACATAGCCATGGATGTGAAAACATTTCATTCCTATTTTAGAAATTTATAGTTTTATTCCGTTTCTTAATATTCTTATTTATTCATTTTTCACTCCATATATCCTCATTCTGTAACCATATCCAGCATCTCCCAAACAAATCATTGGTAGGACGTACTTTCCTGTGATGGATTTGAAATTGCGTAGCTTAAATGCGCAACAATTTAACCTATCTTGAAGAAATTCTTGAAATCCATAATAACATGTTTAAATTCTCAGAATATGGGTGCCCTGGGGTTTTTGAGGATGCTGAATCCATTTATGCATTCAGAATCAAGACTTGATTTTGAACACTGTAAAATTCAGATTTCTTGATAAAAAATTCACTGGAATCCACCAAAAACTCACCATAAATCGAAATGGTCACGTGTTTAGACTTCATAATTTGAAATTTGAAAGAGTTGGCAGTTTCCTTGGCTGCCATATGACATAACAGCTTATTGAATGGATGCAAGAATTGACACTAGGATAAACAGTAACTCTACTTCTTCGCCTCTCATCAACATTATCTGTGAATGTGCAATATGAACTCAAAACTAAACATACAATATCCAAAGATCCAAAAACTTTTCATGTGCTTTCACCAATAGAAATAATACATCACTGGGGAGATGCACCCAACTTTTCATACAAGTTGCGAAATACTTTACTCGAGTCACAGCCTGATGATGCCTAGGGCAGCTTTTAAGAAAATGCAAGCTTTCCTTCCCGCCATGCCATGCCGTGCAAAATATATTATGCAAATGATGCAAAGAATGGATCTGGAGTCAAAAGTTGACAACAATCCAAACTTAAAGATGCCTTGCTTCCACAATAGGTAACCTTCCTTCCCCATAGTTACTTTGCTTCCACAATAGTCCCTCCTACAAAAAAATTTGGATTTTGGGTGCCAACTCAACTCGGATTTGTGTTTTGGATTTTGGATGCCAACTCAACTCGGATTTGTGTTCTTGGATGCCAACTCAACTCGTGGGATTTCAAAATGATATATGGAGGATGCAGCATGTCGACTCCAAAAAGTGTTTCTCCTTGATTGCTAAGTCAGCTCCAAGTTTCCTACTTGGGCTTTCCTACAGAGCTTTACAAATTCCAATATTTCTTCGAGATACAACTGTTATTTTACTTCGAACATATTTAATCTTATGGAATCACTTCTAGTATTTATCTCTCAAGAAAGGGTAATCTTATGGAATCACTTCTAGTATTTATCTCTCAAGAAAGGGGTAATCTTATGGAATCACTTCTAGTATTTATCTCTCAAGAAAGGGGTGCCAAGGTGTTCATGTCTCATGAAATAAGAACCAAATTTCAGTATGAACAGTTTGAGAATTTAAGCCCTAAAAGCAACAACAACAATTTCACATGGTTGGAATCTAAGGTTCTTGATATGCAACAAAACAAAATTATCTTGCTCTTAAAATTCGAGACAATCTAATCCCAAATTGCAACCCAAGAAGGAAAACAGAACTGAAACAATAAATATTCAGTCACATATCCATGGATAAGACAAAATCACAATCACGGTTCTTCAACGGAATTTGGTACACTCGTACTTACTCAAAATTCGTACATGGTCTGTACTCTCACCTGATATTCCATCTTTTCTCAATGAGGTGACTGACGAGCTATTTCATTCTCTTGGGGAATATCCCATTGAGACTCTACCGTCAATTCCAATACATACTGTATACTAATAACCTAGCAATGGGACAACAATTGCTTGAGGTGCAATTCCAAATAGTACTTTCACATACTGTAAACGGTTTGCATCCATCCTTTCCAAATCCGTATGTACTAAGACTCTGCCGTCAATTCCAGTACATACTGTAGAATAACCCAGCAATGGGCTAACCATTGCTTAAGTAAGGTACAATTCCAAATATTGCTGTCACATACTTTACACAGTCTGAATCCATTCTTTCCAAATCCGTATGTACTATGTATAAAAATGACCACCAATACTCTGCCGTCAATTCCAGTACATACTGTAGAATAACCTAGCAATGGGCTAACCATTGCTTAAGGTACAATTCCAAATATTGCTGTCACATACTTTACACAGTTTGAATCCATTCTTTCCAAATCCGTATGTACTATGTATAAAAATGACCACCAATACATCAACTAGTAAATACATGGCACCAGCATAAACCCTCATCTGCACAGAGTCCTCATGGTAGCACAAACTTGTCCCCCCTCGCCCTAGTGTCAGATACACTGGCAATGCATGATTCTTTAAAAAACAAGGACATTTGAACTTAAAACAAGACTTGTAAAAACACTCTTATGATAAACCAGAATATGACTGTCAAGCAGCTATAAACACCGTATAGAACTAAATGCACCAGTGAAACCAAATCAAAATGCAAAATGCAGCAATCTCAGAACAGTACCATTGTTAGATACAGATAATGTTAAAGACAACTTTGATATATGTTATTGGTGACAACTTAGCAGATTGGTGACATCTTTAAGTACATCACTAGTTTAGCAGAAAACAACAGATTTGTGAAAAAATACACGCAGAGAGCTCATCCAAAGTATTGGATCAGTTGTAAACTAGCTTCCAAGCTTTTAAGACATGAAATTTTAAAGGATTATAGTTCCAAACTTTAAAGGCATTTGCAATTTCTAATAACTACTGAAAAGGATGAATTTTTTTACCTTCAGTTTTTTCAGATCACTTAACCAGTAGTATCAATTTAGCACTATCTCGAAAAAAGACATTGTGAAGCAAAATAAGAATGATGTTGTACAAAAGCATTGGTTCCATATGAAAGATTTTTATCACCTATTGAACAATTACATCCCTAGCATCTCAGTTCAAATTGCGCCAGCAGGTAACCTTAGCATAAAATACACGGGTGAGATAAATGTTCCTAGACAGACGGTTTATGTACTTAAGTTGAAAAATATATCTGTTTTCTACAAAATAAATATATTTGCAAATATTCATAGCAGTCCAGACTCAATTTTCCAACTTAAAAATAAGTTAAATAACAGCAGCAGCAACGAGAGTCACTTGCCTGCCTCATTACATGGTTGAATAAAATTGCAGCTCTCCTAACCCCGAAACAAGAAGATGAAGCAAAATACTAATTTTATCAGCATTTATATTTAGAATAGCAAATATAGATGAAGCCTACGTGCCTTGACTGCTTACATCATGAACTCCTGTAAGAGCAGTTTTATCATAGATAACTGCAACGAATATGCTTTCTAAATAAATGAACATGCAAATCCTCGTAATGGTCACAAACACAATCAACTGGATAGTGCTAATTCAAAACAGTAGCTGCTACAAAATGGGTCCTTTTCCAGCTTCACTACAAGCTTGAAGAAACATTAAAGTTACAACTTTCCTCACCCCAAAACAGCAAAACATCTCTACAGTTATTGAGAAAGTAGAAAGCCTTAGTGATAAAAAAACTTTTGTTTCTGAAGGCCGTTCCCCATAATTGCCTCCTCTCACTCAGCATAATGCTGGATTGAAAGAATCGATTTTGTCATGCAACAGCACTCAAGCGCCTCTCACTCGGCATAATGCTGGATTGAAAGGCCAGATTTTGTCATGCAACAGCACTGGGCAGAAGTTTGGAGGTAATGCTTGTCGAAGACGTTATATATTGGTCCATAATAATTTGCTAGTTAATAATGCAAATAATAATAGACAAGGATATAATCCAGAAGGCATGCTTGTCTCCAACTTTGAAGGGGCACTGGCCAAGGCTGAATTGGGACATATTATAAAAGAGTATCAAACATAAAATTAGGAAACGCTTGGGACTTATTTGTTCTCCTCTCACCTTCCCTGAGGTTTCACAAGCTGCGAAAAGGCCGCAATACCTGCAGCTTCTTCCGACTCTCCAATACTCCTCTCGTCAATCTGTGGATCTTGATCCGGTACAAGGATATTTTCATCAATCTGCTGATCTTGATCCTGTATAAGTGTACTCTCATCGTGTTCATCTGATTCTCCAATTCTTGGAAGATTCAGGGCAATGTTAGCCAATTGGGCTGAGCTATTATTGAGTGAGACACTCCGAGAAGCTGCCTCTTGCAACTGCAAGACATATTCCAGATTCCACAGCACATCTCCAATTGTAGGCCTGGTCCTTCCATCATCAGCTAAGCATTTCTCAGCAATCTCTCCAAATTTTCTCAGAGAACCTGGACTATAGGCTCCTGCAAGATGGGGGTCAATGATTTGTTCCAGCATTCCCCTCTGCTGCCCGTGCATAGCCCATTCTGCCAGATTTATTTGCTCTTTAGGAAGAGTGGGATTGATAACAGGCCTTGCACATACCACTTCAAACAAAACCACTCCAAAGGAATAGACATCAGATTTCTCTGTAAGTTGCTGCCTTCTGAAATATTCGGGATCAAGGTACCCAAAACTACCCTTCACAGCTGTACTAACATGAGTGTGGTCCAAAGCAGGACCAGTCTTGGACAGACCAAAATCAGCCATTTTTGCTACAAAATTCTCATCAAGGAGAATATTTGTAGTCTTCACATCTCTATGAATGATTCCTCTTTCTGCTCCAGTGTGCAGATAATGCAAACCCCTAGCAGCGCCAATACAAATCTCCAATCTTTGCTTCCAGGACAAGGGTGGCAAATCGTTTCCAAACAAATGGCTTCTCAAGGTACCATTTGCCATGTACTCATAGACCAAGATCATCTCATTTTGATCCTCACAATACCCTATCAGAGACACCAAATGGCGATGCCTTAGCTTGGAAAGTAATTCAATCTCTGTCTCAAATTCAGTCAGACCTTGTTCTGATTGTGGATTTGCTCTTTTCACTGCAACCTCAATACCATCTTCAAGTTCACCTTTGTAGACCTTCCCAAAACCTCCAACCCCAATCACCCTTGATTCATCAAAGCTGTTAGTTGCAAGTTTGACTTCCGTAAAGGTGAATCTTCTGCCTCTTCTCGCAGGAGCGCTTATACTAGCACTATTCACAGTGCCCTTTGAAGCTTTGGTAGCATATGTACTCTCTGATCCAGCATGCAAAAATAAAGGAAGCCAACCTGGGGAATGAGGCTTCACAGACATTGACTTTTTCTTGCGGCAAAATAAACACAAACCCACAATAACTGCAACTGTAATAGCAATCCCTCCTGCTCCCGCTCCTATGGCAGTCCAGAGAATCTTGGCTTTTTCATTTTTTACAGAGGGGCTTCCAGCTTTCTCAATCCTTCTAGTATTTCCAACCAGACTGTTTTTATTGCTGAGCTTAAAAATCTCCAGTCCATTGAGAATTGCATCGGCATTTGTGGTGCTTGTGTCTGGGCCAAGCTGGATCCACATGGAATTTACCCCCTCTGCCAGAGGGCTCACATAGTCTCTATGTATAGCGCTGTTATTTGCACCTGCAAGAGCATACACATTAAAAGCATCTGCTGCAGTCTGGTTATTGATATAGATCCTAAAAACTCTTTCAGTAGCTTGAGAAGGCGCAAGCTCACAGAAGTGGAGGCGAATGAGGTATGAAAAGCCGGAATCTACTGCAAACCTCCAAGACATATTGAATTTTTTGTCAATGACTTGGTTATCTATCATCACTCTGGCTGTTTCATAGACATCAAGAGGAGCTATATATGACTCATTTGGGGACGCATAAGTAATAGCTGAACTATTACTGATTACATCTGCTGCAGCAGCTGTATACATATAATACAAATCTTCCTCCCAGGATCTCGACAACCCCCCAGAATCATTCTCGGGCTCAATGGAATTCCCTCCAACATTTAACCTATACATTGTTTCCACGGAGTAAGAATCAATATCAGGTGAGGTCTCTTTGGAAGAAGACCCCAGAAGATTAACGGAATTTTTGAACAGCCCTTTAGGCATAGACACCACCTCAATTGCATTGATAAAAGCAAAGGAACCAGACCCAGGGACAAATGTTATAACAAGGTCGCTAGAATTAGCATCGATGAGGTATTCCTTCATTATATAGGCAACGTTAGGTCTTTCACTTGCAGAGAACTGTGTATCGGCATTTCTATCAGCTATTTCGCCAGAGACATTCAGATTGGATAACAGTTGTAAACTTCCAACATTTACAGAGAAAAGAGACGAATTAACACTGTAATTCTTAAACGTAAAAGGGTAGAAATGAAGACGAACCCAATGACGCCCAGGGCTGCTGATCTTGAAGCTGTAATTGCTCGTTGTGGTGAAGAAGCGAGCAGTACGATAGAGATTAGCATATGGGGCACTCGAGTTCACGCTCGCTGTCACAGCAGAAATCCCAACGGGGGAAAACGTGACATTGCTGGTGGATGAATCCCCAACAAACTTCCTCCCATTCAGGGTAGTGCTGGAATTCCCCCCACAATCAATCAAATAATTGTCCGAAACCGCTGCTGAAACCAGGCATAGCAAGGATGCAAAATAGCATGTAAAAATTATCCCAAAGCTGCTCATTTTGAATATCTCAAAACAGGCTAATGGAATCGGGCTTCAGAACAAACTAAAAAACATATCTCAAAAGAGACCCCAGGTACCGCACTTCATCTGAAACCCATGAAAGCAAAACCCCCACAATCTTTCAATTTTCTCAGTTCAAACCCCATAGAGGTTTTCTTGTGCCCACTCCCAGGCTCCGCAGCTTAATACCACCGGAATTCAAAGCTCAAGAGACTTCCAAGGCCAACAACACTCAAAGATCCAACTCCGAAACAGATTTCCCCAGGGTTTCAAATCTATAACCTTTAACCAATGACCTTACCATAAATTTTCCCGGCTTCCAAGCCTTGCAGAAAAGATCTTTTGGGGGGTGAGGGGGGGACTTAGCTCAAAACCCTAAATCGAAGATCCAAATCTCTAAACCACGCATTTAGTCTCAATAATTTTTTAAGTTTTCAGGTCTTCTCCATACCCTCTGCAATTCTTTCTGGGTATCAGCTCATGAACACGATTTTCACAAATTGAAACCCCAAAAGCCAAATTGCAAATTGCAAATTGCAACTGCTCAGAGCCGCCCTACCAAATCCCCAAATCTTTCACAGAATGCGATGTATCTATGGCTTCTTGAAAGTGGATCTTCGTTTTTCAAATATGGGTATCGTCCTAGTCATTGTTGTACCCAACTGGACACTTGGCATCCTCCCAATCTCTTCACCAGCTTGCACTAGTCTGGATAGCCTATGAAGAATCATTTCATACGATCCTAACAGCTATTTCATAGCACAGTGGTTACAGTACATATCGTATCTGCGATCCACCGAGCTCCGCCATATATGACCGCGTTTTTCCCACCGCTATTTTGTCGGGAGCCTTGTCTTCAGTCGACAAATCTGGCGTAAACTTAGAGCGAATCCGAGACTAAGGAGACAGCCTTTTATTGAGTCACATGGTGGCCTATCTAACCATCTAATGTTGTTGGGAGATTTGCGAAATGTCACCCTGGATTTTGTATCTCGTTTTGTCTTTAGTGAGATTTCATATCATGGGTTGTCTTACCCCGGATTGATATTGAATTTTTTTTTTAAATTATGGGAATTGGTAATTTGTTGAGATGGTCTAAGTTCGTTCAAAGTTGAAACTTTATATTATATCTAACGGTTATGAGATAGTAATAACTAGTGATTTAGTAAGGGTTGAGATGTTCAAAGCTGAAACCCAAGATTATATCCAATAAAGTTGAATCCTAGATTATATCCAATAGCTTTCAAGTCAGAGATACTAATAACTAGTGACTTAGTAAGGATCGAGATGTTCAAAGTTGAAACTCAAGATTATATTCAACAACTTGCAAGTTAGATATACTAATAACTCATGACTTAGTAAAGGCGGAGTTGTCATAAGACACACTCAATATAAGGGTCTCACTTCAGAGATGCCTAACCTTTTAACCTTATCACAATAGGCAATGTCTCATTGGAAATTTGAACTCAAGTGAATAGAATGCCTCTCACCACTTATTGACCCCTTAATAGTATTGAAATCTTACCTTAAAATTGTATGAAAAAATATAGATAATACAAATCTAGAAACGCTTAAATCATTATGTAAAAAAAATATTTGTCTAAAAAAATTACTTACATATAAAATCCAAAAATATATATATTACATAAACACTTAATTACAATTATACATGTCAAATCCAAAAAAAACCCAATCTAAACAACCTTAACTTTTTTAGTTTAGAAAATCTATTAACATAATAGACTTAGGTTTGCAACACATAAAACCCAAGTATGACATCTAAACAACCTTAGCATTTTCTAGTTTAGAAAATCTATTAGCATAATAGATCTAGGTTTACAACACATTTTATTTAATTGATAACAACCCATAACTTAAGACACTCAATATGAGGGTCTCACTTTAGAGATGCCTAACCTTTTAGCCTTATCACAATAGGCAATGTCTCATTGGAAATTTGAACCCAAGTGAATAAAATGCCTCTCACCACTTATTGACCCCTTAATAATATTGAAATCTTACCTTAAAATTGTATGAAAAAATATAGATAATACAAATCTAGAAACACTTAAATCATTATGTAAAAAAAATATTTGTCTAAAAAAATTACTTACATATAAAATCCAAAAAAATATATATTACATAAACACTTAATTACAATTATATATGTCAAATCCAAAAAGAACCCAATCTAAACAACTTTAACTTTTTTAGTTTAGAAAATCTATTAACATAATAGACTTAGGTTTGCAACACATAGTACCCAAGTATGACATCTAAACAACCTTAGCATTTTCTAGTTTAGAAAATCTATTAACATAATAAATTTAGGTTTACAACACATTTTATTTAATTGATAACAACCCATAACTTAAAATAATGGGACACTCTAAGTGTGGGTCATGCTTCAAAGTGTTCGCTTACAACTTAGTCATACATTAAATTGTATAAAATTTCTTTTATATGTGAGATAAGGAATTTTTTTTATTAATTTGTATTTAAATTTACACAATGTACATACTTTACTCTATTTCTAATTTTAATTTGTCATTCCATAAAAAAAACAAAAATACATTTTTTTATATGTTAAATTTATTTAATTTAAATTTTATACTTAATAGTATGTTTTGTACTATTTGATTCATCTAATGAATAACGATCCCTAAAAAATAAATAAATAAATTTAATGATATATTAATTATTTTTTATTTATAAGCATTTATATTAAAAAAAATATTTTAACCATATATTAATTATTTTTATCTGTAAATATTTATATTTAAAAAAAATATATAGAAAATATTGAAATTACAAGTTTCATATTTAAAAAAACAAAAACTATTATTTCAATATTTTAAAATAAAAATTTCAAAAATAAATAGTTTTTAACTTTTTCTTAAAATTTTCAATTTTTTTAAATTTATCAATTTTTTTAAATTTATCATTTTTTAATAATTATGTTGAGTGATTGTTAATACAATTAATAAAATATTTATCTTCAATATTTCAAATATAACACAATTTCGTTAATCTTCTATTCAAGTGAATACACTCACACTGAAATGTAAATGGGAGAAGTTTTTTATTTTTAAAATTGGTAAAGTAATTTGGAAGTTTTTTTTTTAAATTACATTAATTTAATTTGTGCTCATATAATATTAAGATCTTGACATCTTACCAATATGTTTGTGTGTAAACAAATCTTAGTTATTTGAAATAATTTTATGGTAATTTGTAAGGGAGTATGTTTTCATTTTTATTGTTTTGGATTGTTAACTTATTTTCTTACATTCGAAGATGATGAGCTCTTTTTAATAAATCATACTTAGGACAAAAAGCAGTTGTACTCTAGACATCTAATCTTAATTACATATAATTTAACCTAATATCTAAGAGGTAAAGTCATATAAAATTTAATAAAAGGATTCATATATAAACTTTATATGAAAATTTTGAGAAAATATGATTTATATTGAGTTATTATAAATATTTATTGTTAATGATCGGATTTCATTTACATACTTTTTGGAATCAAACCTTGTTTAAGTGATCATGATTGGGGGATACAATTTCTCAATGTCACTCCAAGATCGTAATGGGTCCTATCTACATGTAACTCACTATGGTAACTAGTTTATGAGGGATGAGCATGTTATATGTAGAATTTGAAATTGGATAGGAAAGGTAACAACTTCTCATCTTAACCATTCAAGCTAGATCTTTTTTAATAACAAATTTATAACAATCTAAAAATAGTTTTAAAAAAACTTGTAAAGTGATTAAAACTCTATAACTTTAACTAAGATATCCAAGTCTCTTTGGATATTGATTCAATGTTTTCCCTTCTATATAGAAAAAAGAGACATCATAATTCAAGAATTTAGAATAGTGATACCTCTATTTAATTTAAACAAAGCACGATGTCCAAAGCCCACTACCCCTCTATCAATGATATACCCCTTTACTGAATAAAAAGATATTGAAAAGAGAAAAGAAGAAAAAAGAAAACTTATTGATTCTCAAAAGTATAATGATCCACTTTAAAAATTGTAAAAGTAGTAGTTATTGGTTACTAAGTTATTTAGAAAAATAGTTACAAAAATAACCAATAAATTTTAGTTTAAAAGATGAAGAAACAAATATGCACAAACAAGTTTTGTTTTATATTTAAAAATAATTAACTATTTAAAAAAGTGAAAACAAATATATATAAACCAATTTTGTTTTACCTTTAAAAATTATAAATTATTTAGTAAAGTAGTTACAAAAATAACTAATAACTCCAGTTCTAAATATTAAGAAACAAATATGTACACAAGTTTTTTATTGCATTTAAAAATGAGGTGTAAATCGAATCAACATTCGTACACATAACATACAAATTTTAAATAAAAAAACTAAAGCTTTAATAAATTATATTTAACCTAAATAATACCTTATATTTCAGTCAAAGATTCATACACTTACATCGAACAAACTATCAATCAAGCTCAAAGACATGTTATGACAAGGCTTATCCATTAGTTTGCTGATCTTGATATGGACTTGGGGTAGCAACATGCTCACCTAATCTTGTACCACCGATGTCCCATTGTAAAATAAAATGTCAAGTTGGCCACATTGTAGACCACCGCTGTCCAATTGTAAAATAAAATGTCAAGTTGGCCACCTTGAAGATTTAAAATGTAAAAAAGAAGAAGTTGGCCACCTTGAAGATTTAAAATGTAAAAAAAAAGAAGTTTTCTAGAATATTAAAAAAAATCACTTTCAAGGTAGACACCTTGATGAGTGGTTCATGAAAATGGAAGTTGAAGTAGCTTTGATCAAAATATTGGAAATTATATGAACAATGGATGAATTGATTTAGGCCCCATTGATCACCTTACCATGTCACCTCCACCTCAGTATGTATGTGCAACTCAATGGCGTTGTTTGAAACATGGGATTCATAGGGGATTTTTGTCAAAATGACATTCTATATATAGTTTTTATGTGTGCTTTTTATAAAGTAATCATCATCACACATATAGTATATACATATTTTGTAATTATCAATATCACATCATAAATATATATTATAATTTTAGAGATGTTCATGTATAATGATATATATTTAAATTATAATTTTAGAAATGTTTATATATGTTCATGTATGTATATGCATATGATTGGAATACGAGCCGTACTCTCCAAACCCGGCCATCTTCTGCACGGATAGCGAGTTTCGCAACAGGTTGAAGGAGACGGAAACCCCCGTTATGACGTCACAGAAGACTTACACGTCCCAGATTGATGAAATGCAGGAATCCACCATAAATCATGATGATTTTTCTCCACCTAGCTCATCTTTGGCTGCTAAGTCTGGCTCCGGAAAACACAGAAGCATACGCCCTAAGAAACAGGCTGCAGAACTGATCGTCGGGAAGGATATCCAAATTCCAGAAATCCCAAATTATTTGAAGCTTGCTCTGGTTGACAGATTTTGCGGGAAAATCATGGGACGACCAGCCTTGAACAACTGGATGGAGGATAATTGGAAACCCTTGTTGGGTTATAAACCCGATTTCCACATTCTTCCCCATGGTTGGTTTTTGCTGAAGATGCGACATCAGGAAGATGGACCCAAGCTGCTTAATCAAAATTGGAGATGGGGACCCTCAGCTCTATTACTGGAAAAATGGAGAATCGACTTCGACGCAAAAAGAGAACCTCACAACAAACAGCAGGTGTGGGTAATTCTGCCTGGACTCCCCATGTTTCTTTGGCAGTCTGAATTGCTCGAAGCAATAGGAAACAAGCTTGGAACTTTTATTGACGTGGAGGACAATTGGGAGACAAAACAGGATAGAAGAAGCATCAAGATACTGGTCAAATTGGATTTAAGAGAAGGTCTCTTCGAAGAAGTTAAAATACAGATGTACGGAAGTACTTGGACGTAGAAGCTGGATTATTGGAAGTTGCCATTCCGCTGCTTCGGATGTCGCATGGTTGGGCACCTGCAACAGGATTGCGTAGCTCAGAAAGCTTAAACCTTTGCAAAGAAAGTTTGGGTTAAAAACACTTATCCTCGCTCCTCTCTCCTGAAAGAGGTTACGTCCCCGGTTGACATGAAAGGTGATACTACAAAGGTGGTGAATACACAGCAGCAGGTGGCGGTCAACACAGTTTATTCCGTGGCTAGCAAAGCTGGAGTGACAATTGGCAGGAACATTGCTGACGTAAGTTCCCCAACACCAACTAAAGGTGACGCGTGGGTGACGCCTATGAGCAAATGAGTGGTCAAATGGAACTTACCATGGTGCACAAAGCTCCACAGAGGATCTCTTTCTTTACAAAACATTCGCCCAAGCTCGCTTCTGAAGAGTCCCCAAGCATACACTGCAACGATGGTCCAGTTTTTCCTCTGGAGACTCCTACTACGCATCTACAAGGTATGAATTCGTCCTCTCCCATTTCCTTGTTTCCTTCTTCTCCTGTATTGCTTCATTCATCCTCTGAGGTAGTTGCAACCCTCCCTGTTTCCCCTTCCACCAAGCCTCCTTTAGACCCTAAAAGGAAGGCTTATAACCTTCGGTCCCTCTTGAGCTCTCTGAAAAATGAAAATGCACCCTCGGCAGGGGGTCTCGCTTTGGACCCTCCCCCCAAAGTTCTTTTGGGAAGAACTTCGCTATTGTCCAAAGTAAAAAAACAAGCTATGGCAGACATTACAAATGGCAAGCAGGCTACAATCACCCGGGCACTTAGAGTTAAAGCCCTAGCAAAGGGCCCCTAATGCTCTTCCTTTCCTTGAATATAAGAGGGTTGGGGGGAGCCTCTAAACAAATTTCCCTCAAAAGGGTGTTAACCACCCTGAAACCGTCGGTGCTTTTATTACAAGAAACAATGTTGGAAGTAAAAAAGGTGGAAGAAATAATATAGACTTTGTGTAAAGACTGGAAGATGGTCAGTTTGGATGCCGATGGGAACTCGGGAGGTCTGATAACTGCGTGGAGCCCTGAACTTTCCTTACATAATTTGGTTGTTCTCGATTCGGCCATTGGAGTAACTTTGGAAGCTCTGTCTTTAGGACTCACCTTCTCCTTATTAAACATTTATGGGCCCTTTATTAATAGGAAACCCTACTAGGTCTCTCTCACAAATTCAAGCTTCTTCTCCAATTCAAACCTAATTATAGGAGGAGATTTGAATCTAACTCTGTCTTCAGCAGAATGTTGGGGTAAGAAGGCAAGGGCTGACTCTCTAATCCAGTTTTTTACTAACCTTTTCGAACAGAAAGAACTCGTAGATATCTCACCGATAAAATTAGAGCCGACCTGGAGGAATAAAAGAGGTGGGGATCAAGCCATCTCCAAAAGACTAGATAGATTCCTGGTCAGTGAAGCTATGGTGAACGATCGTTGGATTCTAAAACCTTCAATCAAATCAGGTGGCTCTTTTGACCATCTCCCAATAACCCTGGAAATCTCCTTACCTGAAGATAAGCCCGATGTGCCTTTTAGATATAACCCAACGTGGGCCGATGATTAATTGTACAATAATCTAATTCTTACATATTGGAAACCCCTAATGGAAACCAGAGGCCTGTCATTTATGCAACAATTTATGGACAACTTGAAAACGATAAAGAAGGTGTCTAAAAAATGGGACAAAAGCTACAAACTGGCTTCTCAGAAGGAGGTGAAGAGTGTCGAAACTGATATAGCTTCCTTGTACCAAAGCAATGATGCTGGGGTTTTCACCGTGGAAGAAGTTAAAAAATTAGCCAATTTGGAATCTAAAAAAGAAGCACTCCTACTCCAAGAAGAGAAAAAACAGAGATTGAAAAGCAAAGCCCTATGGTTAGCCGAAGGAGATGGAAACACCAAATTTTTCCACAAGTATGCTTCCTGTAGACGAAGCATCAATACTATCACTGAGATGACAGGAGAAGGACACATGGTCTCTTCCTTTGCAGACAAAGCAAGAGAAGCTGAAAAGCATTTCTCGGCCATTTTCAGAGATAACCAAGGTAGCTCTATTTCAGAGATTTTAGAATTTCTGAAAACCTTCCCACGCTTGTTTACTGAAGAAATGAATGAAGAACTCTTAAAAGAAGTTACGGAGGAAGAACTAAAAATCATACTTTCTTCCTTCCAAAGAGGGAAAAGCCCGGGCCCTGATGGATTTTCGATGGATTTTTTTCTCCAATTCTATGACTTGTTGAAAGATGATATCCTGAAAGTTGTCCAAGAATCCCAGAAGGCAGGTAAGGTGCTGGGTTCAATGAACTCCACTTTTATTACTTTAATCCCTAAAAAACCAAAGACCTCCACTTTCGATGACTTTAGACTGATCTCCTGCTGTAATCTCATCTACAAAGTAATCTCTAAAACCATAGCTCAAAGATTGAATCCTTTTTTGAGCGAAATCATTTCTGAAGAATAGTTTGGTTTTCTCAATAACAGACAAATCCATGATGCAGTCTCCCTAGCACAGGAAGCATTGCATACCATCAATAAAGATAAGCTCTGTGCCTTTGCCCTTAAGCTGGATTTGTCCAAAGCCTATGACAGAGTAGACTGGACCTTTTTAAGATTAGTTCTCCTACAAATAGGTATGAACTTAAAAATGGTAAACTCGATAATGGGATGTTTACTCTCTTCTAATCTTGCAATACTCATTAATGGAGCCCCTACAAACTTCATCTTTCCCACCAGAGGCATTCGTTAGGGTTTCCCTTTGTCTCCTTTTCTATTCTTGCTAGTGGGTGAAGCCCTGAGCCGCTTAATTGTGGATGCAAGGCCGTCAAAAGGAAAATTTGAAGGTGTATGGGTTTCAAGTACCGCAGAACTAACCCATACCCTATTCGTTGATGATGTCTTAATGTTTGGCAAGGGCACAGTTGAAAACCTAAGAGCCTACTTTGAGATTCTGGAAAAATATAAAAAGGCTACAGGAATGGAGATCAACATCAACAAATCCAACCTAGCCTTTAGTGAGTTTCCATTTGAACTTCTACAGTCCTCTGCCTTAATCATACCCTGCCCTAGCTCCCCTTTGACGGAAGGATTCAAATATCTAGGGTTCTTTCTTAAACCCAACAACTACTCCTTTCAGGACTGGACTTGGATTATAAAAAAAGTAGAGACCAAAATCAATTCCTGGTCCAACCGTTTCTTGTCCCATGGAGGAAGGTTAGTATTGGTGAAATCGGTACTTCAAAGCATCCCGGTCTACTGGGCTATGATAACCTATATCCCTAAAGGAGTACTCAATAAATTAAGGAAAAAATGCTTTTCCTTCCTTTGGACAACTAGTGAACAAAAAAAAGAAGGAATTCCTCTTGTCAAATGGACAACCCTTTCTTTACCCAAGACCCTTGGAGGTTGGGGTTTAAAAAACCCTGCTCTTTTCTGTAAAGCCTTGGCAGCAAGGTCACTATGGAGGTTGATACAATTCCCTGAGTTTTTATGGGGGAAGGTTATGATCTCTAAATACTGTCCAGATTCCTCCATTCTAAGATGGATTAGGAGCCTAGCTAAATCTTTCAAAAATGGTTCTGTGGGATGGAAAGCATTGGTACTATCTTTCCCGCTGATAGGAAATTGGCTAGCCTGGAAGATTGGAAATGGCAAAAGAGTAAGAATTGGAGAAGATCCGTGGTCAGGTAGTGGGAATCTTTTCAAGTTATCAGACCATTTGATACTCAAGCTGAGGGCTCAAAGAATTTTCTTCCTATGTGATGCGCATGCTAGCCTAACCGATTCAAGACGCTTTTCGGGATGGAAAACCGGTTTGGAGTTAGAACTAAACAAGGAAGAAGAAGCAGAATGGGCCAAGTATATACATATACTGAATGCAAACTTCATACATTTGTCAGAAGATTCGGAGGACACTTTAATTTGGTCCAAAAATGCACGCAATGGTGCCTACACAACAAAACTGGGATATGAAGTTGGTAGTGTTGAACTGTCTGGAGAAACAATAAATTGGTGGTGGCAAAAACTCTGGAAAATCCATAGCCCACTCAAATCCAAAATCACCCTGTGGCTGGCACTTTCGAATAAACTCCTTACCTGGGAGGTGTTAAAAAAAAGAGGTTTCAAAGGCCCTAGCTTCTGTATCCTTTGCAAAAATTGTGGTGAAACCACTTCTCATCTTTTCAACACTTGCTCTTATGCAGGTACAGTGTGGAACTCACTAACCAAAGCTGTCAACTCCCCTCCACTTCCAGATTCACTTACATTGGAACAGTGAGCCAAACAATGGTGGAACAATACCGCGGTTCGTAACTTTGATGCTCTGCCAGCTCTGCTTGTCTTTAGTATTTGGACTGCCCAGAATAAAGCAATATTCCAAAATAATTCATGTCTCCAGCTCTCACTAGCACACTTCTGCTAAAACACTTACAGGAACAGAGTTATGTACCCAAGGCGAAGAAAGAAAGAGAACTCACTGCCCTAAAAATCAACAAAAGCATACCTTGGGCATTCTTTGATGGGGCAAGTCAGGGCGACCCTCCATTAGGAGGAGCAGGTGGTCTCATCTTCCAAAGTGATACCAAAAAGATGTGTTTCAAATACGCCACAGGAGGTGCAACTAACAACAAAGCAGAGTTAGTTGCGCTTTGGGCAGTCTTAAAAATTGCAAAAAATGCACAGATAAGGAAAATTCAAATTTTTGGTGACTCAAAGATAGTAATAGACTGGGTAAACAACTTAATTAAAATCAAAGTTCCAAATTTACAACATCTGCTGAGCACAATCAAGGAGTTGAAATCTAGCTTCGAAGCAGTCACTTTCAGACACATATACAGAGAATTAAACAATGAAGCAGATTCTTTATCCAAACTTGCTCTTACCGTTCAACCTGGTTTCATGGAAGTCGAGTGCCATGGAGACAGCCAAACCTCCAGGTCTTTAGTTAAGTTGTACTGAATATGTCAACTGATATATGATGCTCAGGACTGATGATACTTTTGAGCAGTAATGAAATTTTCTGAAAGCTCCTTTGAGCAGACTTACGAATCTAGGCTGATAGCCTTTTTTGATGTAAGCTCAGGCTGATAGCCTTTTTTTATGTAAGCTCGTAAGAGCAGTACGATGTTTTATTCGAATGAATAAAAAGATTTTTTTCCTTGGAAAAAAAAATGTATATGCATATGATCACATATATGTATATATATATATATATATATATATAATGAAATTTTATAGAGGTTTATGTATGTTCAAGTATGGATTTGGATTTATTAACACAGAGGATTTCTATTACAACATTTTCATTAATATATATTTAGTTGATTGTATAATGGTTTATGAGAGATTCAAATGAACTATACAAATATATAATTAAAATAATGATTAAAAGTACAAACTAAATGAACTATTCATTGATTATGAGCACAAATTATTTATAAGCTATCAACCTAAGGTCAAAATCAAGGTGCAAATGTCACACAGAGTCATATCAAACACATTTAAACACTATAATGTGGTGAGTTTCATTGTTAATGGCTAATATAGGTCTTATACGGATTTAAAATATATTTTTCCTTTAGACAAATGGTTGTCATAGAAAGGAAATGCAAAATGTAGAGATGAAATAACATGCAAATCATTGTGTGTGCCATACATTTCAACAATAAACCAAGCGACTGTGATTAGGAATGCTTGTAATTGATCCAAGTGAGTTTGGAGAGGCTACTCTATCATGTTAGATGTCCCTTGGAATTGTAGTATAGGAGCACCATTATTACTAGAATCCTTCATTATTTTTCCTTTTATATCTAGGCTTAACAGTTAGGGTTAACCAAGAGAGGTTTTAGGTAGTGAAGTTTTGGGTAGGGGAAGTAAGAAATACAGATGGAAGTGGGCAAGGAATCCTTTAAATGTGCTAGGGAAAATAAAGTTTAATTGTTTGATGGAGATGGATTGGTCGATATAGATTAATTTAAAATTTGCTTTATGAAAATCATAGAAGTACAACATGGAATGGCTTCCTTGATAAGCTTTCTTCACATAAATGAATTTCATTAAAGATCATATGAATGACTAACGAGAAATATGAGGTGTTATGAAGTCCCACTAATAAACACTTTAGGATAGTGTGATTTTTTACCAAATTATTTTTTCTTCATAAATAACAATTGAATTTAGAATTTAATTATTTTATTAGTGAGGTTTGAATTACAGTTTTAGGATGGGCTTGAACACCTTGTATGGGCTGGTACAAGTTCAATTTTGACCTTTAGTTTATAGTATGAGGGTTTTACACTTAGTGATAATAGAAATTCTACTTATATTTTAATTTAACATTGATGTTCATGAGTGATTAGATTTGGTCAATGGAACTTTGAGAAAGAAGATACGCAGAGAGAAAGGGAGTGTGTAATGTAGTCTTAAAAAGAAGGAATAAGATATCAAGACTTTGCTTTGAGAAAGAAGATACGCAAAGAGAAAGGGAGTGTGTAATGTAGTTCTAAAAAGAAGGAATAAGATATCAAGACTTTGCTTGAGAAGGATATGGAGAAAGGGGAGAGAAGATGCATACATATATAACACTAAACTTTAGCCACGAGCTTGTGAGGAAGGATGGGAAGAGTGCTTTCTCAATGTTCAAGGTCGAGAAAAAGTGACAAACTACAATGAACTTGTATTTTGAGTTTAGCATGAACTTTAAGAGATTAGAATTGAGTGTCCCTCTAAAATTTGTTAACAAGGTCTTTGTGTCTATTTCTATTTGCCTTAGTAATCAAGTCATAAGACAAGAGGTCCTAAATGGAGTTGGATCTAGTGATTTGTAACAACTTCCTTCATAATTAAGAAAAAATAAAAAAATACAATACACGTATGTGCTCTATAATAACTTCATAATATCAATGTATGAGGATATATAAAGAGAGAATTATCTATACCATGAGATTCATAATAAATCAAACATATTGAGGGGTGGCAGGTGTTGAGGGGGGTTTATCCATAACCCCGATGGACAAATTGAACTATCATATGCTTGGGGATTGGGTGAGTCATCCAACAATCAAGATGAAGCTCTTGCCTTATTCCAAGGCCTTATGTTGTTATGAGACATGCAAGTAAAAAAAATAGTGGTAATTATAGATTCCTCGATGATTATCCAACAAATGAGGAAGCTCTCTTTGGAAATAACTCCAAGCTTATTTAGACTAATAGACATAATGCACAGGATAACCAATTGTTTCGAGCTCATATCCTTTTACCATGTACTCTGCCATTTAAATCATGAAGTGGATGTTATGGAAAATAAAAGTGTTCTTTTGAATCAAGGTCAATTGTGCAAAAGTGGTGGGGAATTACTGGTGCATTATCTCCCATGAAATATATAAATTGGAACATTAGTCTCAACACCACTTTGAATTAATGGACACATGTCAAAGGAATTTGAAATCCATGCATTAGGAATTAAATCTCCATGTACTTGTGTTTAACTTCGACATGCTTGAGTTCTTAATGGAGGTTGGTCTCATTGTGTACAATGACGATGGAATAATTGTTTCATTGAGATTTAGTCCAATGTTTGTTGGGAGCCCTGATCATTCCAGGGAACTAGATAGTGGAGATCTATTTCTTCATTGCAAGACAATGTGAAGACTTGGGGACTAGGTTGGTTCAAGCAAAGTGAGGGTTTTTGTATTCGAAAAGGTGTTTATCATTGTTTGTCATACCAAATTGCAATGGAGGAGAGAAATAGGTGCAGGGGAGGGACTGCTTGTGACATTGTTAAATTTTGTCGTTTAATTCGAATCCATGCTTGACAATTGGGAAATTTTCAAATTGTTATCATGCAAATGGCAAGTAATTTGCATACCCTAGTTGAGGAAACGAAGTCCAAGATTTTGGACTTAGAGGCAAGGTTAGACCATCAAAATATTCAAAATGAAAGGTTGGTTTTAAAGCACAACATGAGCCATGATACTTTGGTGGCTTCTCCAAGGGAAGTTGTAATGGAGGAGGATGTTACAGGATCGGTAGAATTTCTCTAAAGGATGTTCACACTACTTTTGATCCAGGTTTATGCATTACAAGTATGAATTTTAATTAGGTTATTATATTAGAATTTATAGTCATAGGGGTATACATTTTTTGAGGAAGATTGTAAAAGTATGGAGGGCTTCATATAGACCCAACTATTTTTGTCATTTTTGGATTTCATAGTTGTAGACCCAAAAAACTCTGGTTGTAAACTTATTATCCGGTTTGGTTGCAAAACCCTTTCAATATAATTTATAATCGTTTTTGTTAAAAAAAATTCAAACATATTTTAAAAAATTGTATCTTTGCCTTGTAAATAATTTGTCTAAAAAATAACTTAATGAAAACACATATAATTATGCACTATTTGTGTATCTTAACTAACTAGGATTGCAAAAACAAAGATTATCTTCTTGGTTCCCATATCATTGATCACACCATGGGTTATGTTAGTACATTTCTTAAGTGCATTGATTCATGTGCTTTGTTATGCTCAAGATACTTGAGTTATGCACAAGTTGTGAAATTCTAGAACACAAAAGATCATAGAGCTGAGAATAACTCACAGTGAAAAGAATGAGCAAAAAAGATGAATTACAGTGAAAATTGTAGTGAAATGAGCAGTAAAATTAATCATGCATTGGAACTCAAATAGAAACATACATATGTGTTATGATCCATTAAATCAGTATAGTCAACATATATGTTATAAAAGAGAGAATTTGATTATCCCAGGAGAATTTGAATCAATGTCGGTCTAGCAAGGAATTGTCACCACTAGAGTGCTCCAAAAGTCCCAAACTCAACTCAACTCAACCAAAACTCAGTTAAATGAAGCTATTGTCAGTTAATTGACCAAGGAGGGCGTATTAGTGAGTTATGCATACAAATCAATCAGAAAAGGGCGCATTTGATCACAATCAGTGGTGATCGGAGCTCAAGCCCCCACTAGAGTTCAGGAACTCAGGTGGACTAAACTAGAACATAGAGTTAGCTCCTAAAATGTAGGGAATTGACTCTGGCAGGCCTAAAATCCTGCATACAGGGTGCATTAGGTGGCTAATGGGTCCTAAAGGACATCTGCACACCACTAGGGGCAAATAACATCATAAACTACTAGGAAAAGGTAAATAATGCTAAGTAGGACAAAGATGGAGTATTAACTTTCCTAGCACAAGTAAGCTTCTTTATGCATACAACCTTAATGTTTTCTCTTTAATTCATATAAGATCTATGCTCAAGACCCTCTTAAGCATAACAAAAGTTCTGAAAGGCCTTTCTTGAGCTAGAACATTAATTTTTGAAAGTTCTTTAAAATGTAGAAACCTTTATAATGATAAGAAGCATTCTTACGTATAGAGTGATAAGAGAATGCCCCATAAAATAAGTATGGATCATCATTAACATGCCACAAATGCTATGGAAAAGATAAATAAGCACTTTTAAATCATGATGTTGTGGCAAACGATCATTGAAACATAATGGTGCATTAAATTTCTTTTTTATTTTCACTTTAAGAAGAATGTGAGGTGGGCTTGGATCCATAATATGTTATGATCTTTATATACCATTAATTCAACCATTGTTTTTATGTGTTTTCATTACTATTTGAAAATAAGATGTCAAATAAAAATCCAAAAGATTAAAATATAGTAATGATATCTAACTTAAAAAGAACGTGGAGTAGGCTTAGATCTATAATATGTACATGAAATTTTCTCCACATACCACATGGATGGATCACGACCCACCCATTGGGCAATGAATAAGGACGACCATCGGGTGTGTGGTTTGTCAAGGTTTTAATGAAGATCAATGGATTGCTTTTGGAAGGCATCATGTTTCGGTTTGGAAAGGCCGACTCGCTCGAGCAAGACTGCGATTCTCCGTCCAATTTCCCCTTAAGTGAGTTGTTCATTGCTTTAGCATTCATGGCAATAATGCCCCTCACCAAATTCTGTATGGGCCCGGATCATGGGTGTTACACCAAAATATCATCATCATGAGTTATGTATCCTTCACTTGCCCTGATTCCTAAAAGCAATGACCCTAAATTGATTGAAGGAAGGGAGTTGTTATGGTTTTTTCCCTTATGTTGTCATGCTGACGCACCTTTCACATTGACAAAGTGTGTCAGACTCTTGACAATGCGCTTTGCACATCGACAGAGCATGTCACTGACACTTTTAGCCTTTGAACAGAGTGCGCCACTGACACCTTTAGCCTTTGAACAGAGTGCGCCACTGACACCTTTAGCCTTTGAACAGAGTGCGTCACCCTTCAATGGTGCATGTTTCCTGTGTACAAAGTTCGTCACTATCAGTTAAAAGAGAAAAATAGAAGCTTCGAGCGTCTTCTAGAAGGAATATCTTCATGGAGGCTTATCCCAAGAAATCAACTAAGGTGGCATTCGATCACCTACCTTCTTGGGATGATCCTTTGGTCTTCTCCATAGAATCCTCAACTCCTTGTATCCATTTGGGCCTATATATACAAGCCTCCTCTTCATAGTTAGGGGATGAAGGATTATAGTACCAAAATGCTAGAGGAATTTCATTAGAACACTTTCATCCATTGGAGGCTAGATTGGAATTTTGAGGCAAAGATCACTTGGAAGAAATTGCAACGTCAAGGCGATGGTTGTAATATCCTCTCCTTCATTTCCATTAATGCAGTAATATTCACATTCTTTCCATAAATATTTGTCTATTATATGTCTTTAGAACTCGCTTCCTTGACTACTTGTTTAGATCGATTTATATCACATATTGGTTTCACGTTGGTTTCTTGTCGTTTGTCTTGTGTTGTTTGCAGCTGAGAGACCAAGATCTACATCAAACGAAGAAGAAAAACCATGGATGTAAGGTAAGCATTCTATACATCCTTTGTGATTAAATCAATCTAGGAAAGGCATTTGTATTTTGTTTTGCTTTGTTCTAGATCCGAACCATTCAGACTAGGGAGATCAATTAGTGTCCGCACTAACGGATTTGTCCGGTAACAATGGGATAAAATGGCTAATGATCACACGCAGGAAATAAGCGTGTCTTCAAAACCTCGGTATTCTCTGTTGCCTCCATTCACTTTGTTGCTCTTCCTTAATTCTGCTTTGGGATGCTGCATGCCCCACCCTTCTCACATCTCACTTAGTTCGTTCCACCCCTAACTCTGCCTCCATCATGGTCTTCTCCAAGCACACCGAGCGAAAGACCATTGTTGGTCCTGACTGCATGCACATGCCCCAAGTTATTCATGAGAAGGAGAATGCCAAAGCCTGCTTCGATAAATTGGTTCCCACTGCTGCTCAAGGTCGTATTCATGATATGGAGACTCATCTTCAAGGACGTTGTCAAAATCCTGAGCCCAACGAACTGGTGGAGGAATTGGGGAACATGGTGGAAGATTCAAGCTCCATGTGAACCAAGGGGACTTGTTATACAAAGACTTTGCGTTTACTATGGTACAACAAAGCTTTGCTTAGCCAAGCGATCTCAAACTTTGAGGGGGGGCATTTTCAGGAAGACTCTCAATGCCTCAGCCCGCATGCTCGCATGGACCGTCTGGCAAACTCGATCTATCACACTACTCAAGCGCTTATGGACTTGGATGCCAGGGTTAATGCCAAATTCAATGCCCTTGCACGCGAGTTAACGGATAAATCTTTCAGTTGCACCCCAACAAATCCTCAAGACACTCAGTTGCTTTTCCGGTGTGCTCCTCCAAAGGCCAAGCCCGGCGAGACGTCGAGAGCCAAACATGATTTCCCAAATGCTGAGCATCCTGCTCCTCCTCTCATTTTCATTTCAACAGATGAATAGTTTTAGAATGAGAAATCTACTCTCTCAGCCAAATTTTGTTCTTGTTGTTTGGTATGCTATCTCTAAGTCGAGTTTGATGGTCATAACCCTTGGCTTGTGGGGGGTCTTAAAAATAATCAAAACTCTTTGATTTAGCGGTCGGTTTGGTAGTTTAGTATATGAGTAAGTTTTATTTAAATTGTGGACTCTTACTGCCAGTAGCAAACATGTGGACTCTTTATTTAGTAGCCTTCTGGCTCTCTCTTTGTACAGTTAGCTTGCTTTTAATAGAATTTCGAACTTATAAAAAAATGTACATAAAATAGTGCCCCCTCACTTCTTCATAAGTTTAAATTCTACAATCACTATAAACAAATCTTTAGTAATGAAACATAATCAATAATCTATAATTTTTAGAATGAAACTTGATGAATAATTTTGCCTTTAAAATATATATATATTGGTAAAATTAAACTCATAATATATACATAAGCAAATCTTTAGTAATGAAACTTAACCAATAATCTATAACTTTTAGAATGAAACTTGATGAATAATTTTGCCTTTAAAATATATATATTGGTAAAATTAAACTCATAATATATACATAAAAGTCATAGCCTTTCATTATCCTATGTTGTAAATACATAATTCACCATCACATGAGATTGTGCAAAACTAAAAACAAATTGGGCAAAACTCAAAAAATTGGAACCTTGAGTGAAAGTGTAAGACCCCTTAACTTCCCACTACTCTTAAGCCCATTAGGCGCCATCTTGTACTACTTTATTGTGTTTAATGCATTTTGTATTTGGAGAAAACTAAGGAAATCGAATAATAAACAAAGCTAAAACTATCTCATACATGCCGAATTCGGAGGGGTAGGAGGTGGCGGGAATTGTGAGGGGCATTAGGTAAACCCCATCCCAAGTCAATTAATCCGAGTCAAATTATTAATATTTTTTAATTTCTCGTGTAAAATGTTGTTCCTTTTAAAAAGGGCGGAATATATAAAACACATGGGCAGTGCAGTTCGTGTTGTTCAATTATTGATCGTTACCCTTTACCATATCATACGTTACTTTAATTTATATGAACAAAATCTTTTAATGATCTTTAGAGATTACATCTCAATCTATGAATATCTTTCAACGTATATCAAAATAGTGTTTTGATAAATAATAATAAGTGTTATTCAGTAGATAATTAATGAGGTGTTAGGAGGGGTTTTTTGTTTTGTCTGGGGGAAAATGAATAAATTAATTTTGTATGGAGATTTTGGAGAATGATGAATAATCAGGAAGAGTTTCATGCATTTTTCTTGGTCTTGAGCTATCTTTCCTAATTTCCAAAAACATCAAGACTGTTTTTATATTTGGAGATTCTTCTTTAATGATAGGATGTGTAAAAAAACGACATTAGAATCAATACACAGTTCTTGGATCAATGAATTGAGAATTGAGAATTCAAAATATGCTTGATTCCCTAAATTCCTTCCAATTGCTTCATATTTGCTAGAGCAACAACAACAAAGCGGACATGCTTGCTAATCAAGCCACAATACTAGTGAAAGCCCAAATGGTGGAAAATGAGGAAGCCCCCAAAGTGTTTTTATTACCATAAGGCATCTCATGAGCCAAGCCACTCTTAACTAAGGTAAGAAACCCACAATGAATTTGCATGAAGTTGCATCACAAATATGGACATGTGTACTCAGATATGACTGAATGGAAGCATAGTCTTGTATGCCCTATGTGTAGGCTCTCACCTACATTCCTATCCAACTCTAAAGGTGGACTCTCTCATAAACTCCACATTCAATTCCATGCAATTTTCCTTTGGGATATTTGCATCGCATGTTTGCATTGCCATTGTTATGGAACTTGGCCATGAGAGACTTCTCAACAAGACCAGGTTTGATCTAGGGATCGGTTTTCCACCGTGTGGCTGCCAAAATGGGGTATTCGATCTCTTCTTAGGTAAGTTCTCCCCTCCCGAGATTCAATAGTTTATATATATTGAAAAATTCTTGAAATTGGAGGCGACCTTTGTTCAGCAGGACCTGGGTTGCATTTACAGTGGTCCGCAATTGCATCATATTAAGGGTTTTAGTTTATGTGTTTTTTGGAAATCTCAAGAGGCCTTCTGTGCTTTCATTGGTAATTTCCCCTTAGAGTTATTGCCCCATTTCATAAATAAATCTTAACTCGCTGAGATGGCTAATGATAGTAACCAAGAAATCAAGAAAATCATAAGAAAAATGACATGCCGACTTGAGGGCATGAAATATGCAATACAATACTAGAATATGCATACAAAAAAACATGAAACCAAGTAGGACAATTAGGAAAACAAGTTGCAAGAGTTGAAGATTAATTATGATAAACTTGCTTCATATTTAGTGATGCACTACAACATCATTCTAGGCTTTATTAGAGGTTCACAATCAACTGTGTTTTCTAAGTGTTTCAATTGCTTCAGTAAATGAGCATTTTATTGATGAAGATATAGTACACCAAACTGCCTTGGCTTTCAATAAGTACAATAGCGATAAGCAAAAATATAGACAAATGAAAGAAGAACAACTAATAAAAGAAGTCCATAGTGACAACAAATTTGGTTCTTAATCTTTTGATATATGCAATTTACCTATATTTTTATATTTGACCAATATGTAAAGCAATAAAGCATTGTATATGACATGCACAGAGTAAGCTCTACAATCTTACTCTACGAGGGAACATAAACTTCATGGACAATAATTATTTTTGTTGGAAAGCTATGCAAATTTAAATTGTTATAATTTTGAAAAGTTTGTATTCTTTATATTGTTTGGTTCTCTAATAACCTCGTTATAAATATATACTTATATGTTTGTGTAAAAATAAATAAATTAATGCAAAATATATTGAGATACATCTCGACATAACATCATTACTTACTCTATTACAAAGTGTTTATTGTTCATTAAGTGTGTTTTGTGTTAATGTGATAGTATGTTTGTTCTACACATGTTCTTTTATGGATTTACGTCATTTTTCACATATATGTTTTGATAAAAACATCAAGTTTGCTTTAAAGATTCTTTCATTAAATTCTTAAGATTGATCCAAGTCATAGTAACAAAATAATCATTTTTCCTCTTAATATTTGTGTAGAGTTTGCTTTGAGTAAAAGTTCATCACAATAATCATCATATTGTAGGGTAATTATTGATGGATTTAGAAATTGAGTTATGAGAATATGACTTTTAGGTATAGGTTTAGTTTAGAGTTATGATATTCAAACATCTTGGTTCAAAATCAAAGTTTTTAAGATGAAAAAGGGAAAACAACATATCTATATGATGAAGATAAGCTAACATGAATTCATGAAAAAAAATGTTGATCGAGCATTGATTAAAGTTTTTAATCCTTCTTCAAAAGGGATGAAATGTGGATATGGGGTTAGTTGTATCAAGAGGACCACCTTCTCGTTTGTAGGTTATTACGATCGAAAATCCCTCGAGGGCATGAAGAGATAACTTGAATTGAATAATTTAGATTTCACTTTTAAAAAAATAATTTTTTTGATCAAATTAGATAAATGAAACTATCTAACTTTATTAGAACCTCAAATCAATTAATTAAAAAAAATGAAAAAAAGGAAGGTCATCTATATACAAGTATCATAACCAATGCCTTCTGGAACCTGATCTGCAGGTTGTAGCTCGGTTTATTTCTGACATCAACAGAGCACAGGTGGTCTTGCGGGATCGTGATGATGAGCTTATTTGGGAAGGCGATCCTCTTGGCATTTACTCTCCGAAGAGTGGTTATATTTGTCTTGACGCTCATGAAAATAATAGGGAACCTGTGTGGTGGTGGAAGAAATTGTGGAAGATTAAGAGCCCTCCCAAAACTCGACTTTTCATGTGGAACGTCATGGAGAATAAGGTACCAACTTGGGACAACTTGCCAAAAAAAAAATGGTCTGGGGTGGTGTACTATGTGCAAGTCGACGGAGGAAACTGTTTCTCACCTCTTTATACAGTGTTCCGTTACTAAGGAGGTTTGGGCAGAATGTTCACATATTGAAGGTATAAACTGTGTGTGGACAGGTATTTTGGTGCAACAAGCATGGTAAAATTGGCATTCGTCGTCAATATACAAGTCGGTGAAAGCCCTTCCTTTGCTCGTTTGCTAGGGCATTTGGCTTGCTCGAAATAATTATATCTTTTATGACAAAGCTTGTACCCCGGTGATTACTGTAGCACTTTCGTGTGGCATTTTAACTGCTTTTCCTCAACATGTTAGAGCAACAAAAACAAAGAGAGGTTTTGGAGGTTGAGATTGATCGGTCTATACCTTGGGTTTTTTTTAATGGTGCTACTCAAAACAATTCTTGTGGGGGAGGGGCTATGTTCTTTCTTACGGCTACACATTTCTTTGAGTTAACTATGGGGTTGGGAGTGGGTGGTAACAATTATGCTGAACTTATGAACCTAAAACTCCTCTTAATCTTTGCCGCTGAAAAGGGATGCCGAAACCTATGCATTCTTGGGGAGTCTATGAATGTTATTAACTGACTTAATGGGACACAACAGTGTAGAAATTTAAGATTAACTAATATTTTACAGGACATTCGGGAGGTTCAACATACATTTGACACTTTTTCATGTCGTCATGTTTATAGGGAAAACAACCAGGAGGCGGACAAAGCCTCAAAGGAGGGCCTGCAATTGGCTTTGGGGATTTGGAAGGTAAAGGAATTCCAGGAGGGCTTGGCACATGACTACTATCAATGACCATTTATTGAATGAACTCCGGCTCACATTACAGCAGTGAACTCACTTTATTGTTTAGGAACTATATATATTTTTTTGTTAAGTATTTCAGCACTGTTTCCGGATATATTTTCTGAAAACTGTTTTGGACTTTTTTTATGATTGACTAGAAGAAGCTCAGGGAGTTGGTATTGTGCCTATAGCAGCTCATATTGTATCAGATTTTGTATAAGCTTTGTAAACAATAGCTTATGTTAAAGACACTTGTCTCGATAACAGGACATCAACTCACATAAATGCACTTTTGATGTGCATATACATAATGTAATTTTGTTCACCTCTGATGAAATGAAATTACGTTTTTTTCCAAGGAAAAAAAGCATCATAACCAATTGAGTAAAACAATGAAGTCAAAATATGATCTTGCAAAGTTAGTAATTAGAAATCAATTAATAGAGAAATGGTTAAATGGAATTATTAACTATGGATTTAAAGTTATAGAGGTAAAAAATTATACACCAACTCTTAAAAAAGTAAAGGTGAATATGATTGTAAATTTCAATGTTTTTTTTGTTTAAGAAATAAAATTCAAAATTGTTAAAATATATAAATCATTTTTTTAATTTTTTTTTGTAAGCTAGTGAAGAACCTTGTATTGCCTTAAAAGAAAATATTGTTACAATCAATTTACCGCTACCTTCCCTAAGGCCAAGTGAGACAGAAAGGAGTGGCTATCTGCCAAAAGAAGATCATAGAACACACAGCCGAGTTGGCACAACAAAAGACTAAAGTCGGATCCCATAGAGGGTTCTAGCAGAGAGTAGCAGAAAAGCTATGACTTGGAAATTACAAAGAAGAAAATCCAAGCCCTGAAATGGGCTGATTCTCAGGTATTCCCTTTTTTCCTTGTTTTTTCTTGACTTGTATCCATCCCCCTGAAGCTGGGGACACTAAGGCCAGTTGCAGAGCGTCAATGGTATCATGGCGAAGTTCCTTATCATAGTTTGAAGAGGAAGATTCATGATATCTTTTTTGCCCTTGTGGATGGCCGCTTTTCGTGCTTTCATCTTCTTGAAGAGGCATGTGCACCTCGGGGGGAGGTGGAGTGGATCTTTGTTCCTGATTTCCTGGGGGCGTATCTTCCTCAAGTTGGTCATCTTGATTGTCTTCTTCATGCAAGGGCGTCCCAGGTTGCAGGATTTTGGCTATGTGTGCCTTCATTGTCCTTTGCTGATGGGGCTTTCTTTGCGGGAAAGCAATAAGAAGGTGTCTCGTTTGTTGGCAAATCCTACACCTGAAGGCCGTGCTTTCATAGTCCAAAGCTTGAGTCCAGATGGAGCTGCCTATTTTCAGGTTGATCTTGTTGGGAAGGCCTGAACTGATGTCAATGGTAGCACAGATGCGTGCAAAGGTGAAAAGGCCTTGTACTGAGCGAGTGTCATTGGAGGACAAGAAGCATCCCAGAGCATTACCTATCCCTTTGAAGACTGATTGAATCCAGAAATGGATTGGTATGTTTGGAAGACGAACCCAGATGGGCACCTTCGTCACTATTGTGGTTAAAGGGTCAAACTCAGGGAACCATGGGGTTATGAAGAGCCCTGCAGATCCCAAAAACCAAGGCCCCTTGCTCGTAACTGCATGAAGGTCTTCTCGAGAAGGAAAAATCACTAGAAAAAACCCTTTAGAGCAAAGTAAAATATGAGCATCCTCGATCCAGTTTGAAGCGATCCACTTGAGGAGATCCTGAGTTTTTGGCCACAGTCCATTGAATCTGCAGATTAGGGTCTGCTCCTTGAACTGGAGAATGTTTTGGTTAACTTCTGGTTGAGTAATCTCCAATGTGGGGATGTCCTCAGCTTTGTCCACTATGTAGACCGGGTGAGGGATCTGGACCAGACCTTGTGCAGTAGAGAGCCCCGCTCGCGTTGCATCCTTGAAGGTCTTGTTCTGGGAGGCAGAGGGTTTGTTGTTTCCTCCTTGTAACGATGCCACCATGGAAATGCATGAGTCCTTTGAGATCCCAAAGCTGTGGAGTTTCCGGTGGTCTGAGAGATGTCGCCCTGCAAAGATGAGCCCCTGCAGTCCTGAAGGGGTTCCTTCTACCTGTTGAATCAGGGATTTCAGCTCCATAACAGAGTATTGTGGGGTCACTCGTAAGCGTAGAGAGACCCCCTTCAGAGATCTTACAAAAATTGAAAAAGATGCAGGATCTTGAGGAGTCCTAGAGGCATTGGCGGGTCTCAAGAGTGCTGGATCCGAAATACAAAACATGGGAGTGTTTTCTAGGTTGGAACATGCAAAAACAATTTAAAATTGAAAAATTTTGATTTTGATTTTATAGAATTTTATTAAAGTATACATTGAGATATAAAAAGCAAATAAAATGGTCTAAGATTAGATTATAGGAAAGTGATGGAAACTAGCACCTATGGGAACAAGTTAATGATATCATAACTGAACATGATCTAATACCTCATTTTAGATGACTAGAAGCTCCATATACAATTTTGTTTGATAAAGAACACTCTTAAAGCTATTTTTCTGACAGTTTTTTTAATAATACGAAAATTTTGAAGAATTATATTTATTGTATATGACCCTTTATGGAATGACCCTATGAAAAGGTTTAATGTGCCTTTGTAAAAAATGATTTATTTAAATGAAATAAATTACACTCTTCTTTCCCCAAGAAAAGGCTAACAATTATGCTTTAAACTTATATAACTTGTCAATTATAACTCATATATACCCACTTTTTTGCATTGGTTGACTTTTCTTTTTATTATTTCTTCATCTAAATCTGTTTATATAGCAATTTATTTAAATATTAATTACATAAAAGAAGGGAAGATTATTTTTAAGTCAAAATGTGTTAGTTGCTTTGAAAAATTACAGTGTTAATGTAAGTAATGCTTATATATTTAAAAAAAAAATTAGTAGTCCAACATGTTACGAGTTACGAGTTGGATTTTTGAAATTTTATTAAAAATTTGAAAAATGGTTAGAATTGTAAATGTAAGGGTGTTGAATTTTTCTAATCATTTTTATTCAAAATCCAATCAAAATTGAGAAAAAATAATGAAACTGTAATATAAGTGGTTGAGATTGATGTTGAATCCATTTATGTATTCAAAATACATTTTCAGTAATAAAAAATTGTGATTTAACCAAATATTGTATAACCAAATTTAGGTGATGATAACCATAAAAAATCCAAATTAAACTACTTGAAAAAATACAATTCTTATAACAAATAATAATAACAATATTATATGCTAGCTAAATATATATACAAACAAAAATGAAATATATTAAGGAAGATGTCACTCTTCAAAATAATGATAATATTAAATGTTTAAATTTAAGGATAAGTTGTGGTATTAAGATATAATGATAAGGAGGTGATCAATTGTAATTTATAAAATCAAAAGTATCTCTTTGTTTGAACTAATTTAAAGAAAAAAACCGGCGTTGTTAAAATAAGAATAAACTCTCATGAGCTCCATAGTGAAATATGGCTCTAGACAATTCCTAAAACATTGAGCGACGAAAAAAATATGTACACAAAGAGGGTTGAAGATGATAATCACTTTCTCATTGGGTTTTGTGATTACAATTATGGTGATTTATCATCTTCAACCCTCTTAATGTTACAATGGTGATTTAATAATGTTTATTTTAAATGTTTTAAAGTACCTTTTTAAAAATGTACGAGTTGATGAATTTATCTTTAAAAAGATGTACACATGAAAATCAATCTTTACAATTGAATGGCATACTAAACTCTAGATGATTTGCACCCAAAATCCGATGATTTTTCCAGTCAAAATCCGGTCTAAATTGTTGAAATGGTAGTTTTGGGTTGCTGAAATTGCATAATCGGGGTGCCCTAGGTGTAATCGGGATCTTCAATCCATTCTTGCAATCAAAATTGCAATTCCGGAAACTGAAATCGCAATTTCAACAATTTCTCCATCGTGAGATTCCAACAAAAATCGATGGAGAAAGTGCAATTCGTCTAGAGATTAGCTTACACCAAAATATTTTGATGATGATTCCTAATTTTTGGACATTTATGTCTATTCAAATATCAAATTCAACCATTCAAAATGTCTAAGATGAACATTATTGCATAATATTTATGTATTTGATAATTAATCACGTTATTCCCGGGGAGGCAAGTGCGGGATGGGGTGTTATTTGATCCTGGAGGTAATATAGTCAAAACCTTTGCATGCGGATTAGGGACATGTACTAGTAATAAGGCATAATGCTTTTCTTTGTTCCTGGGATTAAAGTTGTCTATATAGGAAGGAATTCGTTCCTTAGTTGTGATTGGGGATTCTATGATCATTTTGTCTCAGACTAGAAAGCGTCATGCAATAGCGGATCCTATTGTTGGTCATCTTCATAATCATATAATGAGAATTCTCCTCAATTCCATTCAATTCAATTTTTTCATGTTAAAAGATCTTTGAATCAAGTAGCAGATATATTTGCAAATAAAGCTTCTCATCTCTCTCAAGGAATCTTATCTACCAATGGAGGCCCTATTCAACAGTTTTGGATTCCCTAAGGAATTTATGGTCATTCTAATGCTATTTAAACTCTTTTAAAGGTTGGAGATTATTCTAAGTCTCCTTGACACTTGTCTCATTATGTTGAGCGATATGTGGAAAGTGCCTCTTCGTAGTCTTCTTGAAGGTAGTGATGGTATAAATTTTATTTGTGGTAGGAATATCATGATAGCGAGTTGGTAAATTGGGTTTGGCACTCATTAAGTTCCTGCATGTGGAGTCTCAATGGTGTTAATGTGTTTCTTCTCCGTGAAGATTTGGCATTTGAAGAGTTGTGAAGGTTACTACACTTCAATGTTACCGATTCGCTCTTTTGGAATGGTGGTAGGGGATGTTGGTTCATTTGCCTTCTCCTTAGCTCGAGGAGTTAGGTGTCGTGTTCAACCGACCGTTCTTCTTTTCCAGGAAATCCATTTAAGCTCTGCTCTTGCTTTCAATTGGCAAGTGTGGGATATTGGTCTTTCAGTTTTTTTGGAAAACTTCGGGTTAGGGATGGATGGGGTTGAAAATATCTTATGCTTGGTTAGAGGGGAAGTTAGTGGGATGCCTTCTTCTGTTTCTCTCAATTCTCAATTCGATTTTGGTCTGTTTGTGTGTAACTCCTCTTTTAGAGAGAATCCTTGCCTGTGTTTTTTGGGGTTTTTTTAGAAGGGGTTGGAATATTGGAAATATTAACAATATGGACATAGAGAAGTGACTCGAGGCTCTCTTCGACCAAATTAATGCTAAACATGCTAGTATTTATGACTTTAGAGATCATATGAAATGGATGAAAGATAGGATGGAAGGTATGTTTGAGGTTGTCCACTAGTTGATAGCGCATACTCCGATCTTAGACAATCGTTTGGATCAAATTGAACAACTTTATCAAGAGATTAATAGCAATATGGAAACCCAGTTTTCTAGTTTGCAAACAACGGTTAGGGATTGCAACAATAAAGTGAGTAAAATAGCGGCTACAATGTCAAAGCATGATGATTTAATAGGTGGGAATTTCTCCAAAATTGATGAGAATTGTATTGTTAAAAATGATGATGGTACTTTAGTTCTTCACCCAGTGGAAGAAGATTAAGAGGATATGCATGCTAACTTTGTCAAAAATAGTGGTGAAGAAAACCTTTTGTCCATATTACAGGTGGCGACCAAGAAACATATTCTGAAGGTAATTCTATTCAAGAAGACGACCTTGACAAAGATGATGAGACTGATAAAGAGGATGAAATTAATGTTAAAATGGAGGTTGACTCTTATGATGCAGAGGATGATAATGAAGATGAGGTTACAATTGATGAAGCTAATAGCTATGGTAGCAAAGAAGATGAAGAAGTTATCTATGAGCAGAGAAGAAACAGTGACTCCAATAGCTAATTGTTCCTTATATGTTTCGCTTTTGTATTTTGTTAGTTGGACAGTATGTGAAAATATATAGCAATATAGGGTGTTTAGTATTTTGGAAGACTATGTTCTCCATCTAGATGATTGTATATGTCAGTTTAGTTTTGCAGACTGTATCTCTTGAACCTTTGAACTTTTAAAAAGGCATTTTGTAAGGCTTTGCTGAATTTATTCAGCCTTTTTTCAAAACAAATATAACCATTTATGTTAAAAAATAAAATAATTAATCACGTTATTGCATAATAGTTACATATTTAATAATTAATCACGTTATTGCATAGTAGTTATGTATTTAATAAGGTTATTATGTGTGTGTGTGTGTGTGGGTGTGTTTCATTGAATTATAATATATATTATGTTTTGATTAACGTTAGATATATGACATTACATAGATAAAAAAAAATGATAAGCGAATTTTTCAATTTTTAAGTGGAAGTGTATGATATCTTTAATAGGAGGAATGCAAAGGAAGATTGTGATAATGGATCAACATATATTTTCCCCAAACTATACAACTAGGTGTTTTTCAATCCCATGTATTGGATGGGAATTGGTAATATGTCATTTTATCACAATTCTAATTAATTTCTACAATTATGTAATGCCATTTATTTAGAGAAATGGTTAACCAGATTTATGAATGAGAATAAAAATATAATTAGTTGTGATTTCATAAACATGTTTAATTAGTTGTGATTTCATAAATATGTTTAATGAATATATTTTGACAATACTAGTTATTATCACTATCTTGGAATAATTCCAAAAAGTTAATCTAATATTATAAATTGTTTTATATGATGTTACATATAAAAATTAATATCAACCATTTACAACCATCATCTTGAAAAAAAGATTAAATTGTATTTTTAAATGATTATTAGAAGATATTATTTAATGATTAATTATGAATAATTTTTTAATTATATAATATTAATGTTGTCATTTTTAGTAAGGTTAATCTTAATATTTATAGTTTTCTATATTAATTTAGTTGTTTGCTTTTTTTATTATATAATTTTATATTAAATATAAAAATTTATAATTATTTTAAAATTTTAATAAAAAATTAATAAAATAAATTGATTTTTAAAAATAATTAAGTTGATTTAGAATTGTTTTTATAATTTAAAATGCAACACTTTATCACTATTTATATGATTAATATTAACAAAGGGCAAGGGTAGCTTCGTCCATGTATTTGAATCAATGCATTAGTCTAGAAGGTACTGATATATAATATAATGTTTTTTTAATATTTTTCATAAACATGAGAGGGAATGACTAGGGATCCCATAAAACCATTAATACATGGTGAGTTTATTAATGTTCAATTCAAAAGTAGGTAAACTAGTTTATTAATGTTTAATTCAAAAGTAGGTAAACATAAAATCATTAATACATGATAAATTTATTAATGTTCAATTCAAAAGTAGGTAAACTAGTTTATTAATGTTCAATCCAAAAGTAGGTAAACTACATTGAGAAGTGACATTATATAGAAAAAGTTGTTCAATTCCATAGAAATCCAAAAAGTTAAACACAAATTAAAAATAAAATAAAATAAAGATCATGGTTTGAAATGTTTTTTTCGATGCAACAAAAATTCACATTTCTTAATATGGATTAGCCCCAACAAATTAGTAAAATCAAATTTTAAATAATATAAAAAATAAATTAGAAAAACAAAATTAAAAAATAAAAAAATAAAAAAAAGTTACAAAATATCTTAAACTACATATAATTTAACTAATTAAAATATTATATTAACTCATTAAAATTAAACAAATGGAGTAATATTCTATAAACCTCAACTTCTTCTTGAACATTCAAATAAAACCATTGAAAACTTAAAAAGAGTGATATATCATACACCACATTCACACATTATGCATACAATTAGTCCTTGGAGCGGTTCAACTTCATTGTCTTATTCACAAAGAGGACAACGACTAATTTTCTGTTTCCAAATGTTGCAATTACAAAATCTCTTATCCAACGTATATAAAGAGATAAATAAATAACTCTCTGCACCAAGAAAAAATGAGGTGTGTTTTACACTCTAATATGGGTGAAAAATCGAGGTGTGTTTTACACTTAAGTGTGGGTGACATGTGTTACAAATGTTAAGAGTGATATGAACATTAGTTGGTCTGTAAAAATAATTATAATATTTATGATAAATAAAATATTACAATGAGAAATATTATTTTTAAGTGTTCTGTAGTAGTTATTACTTATATCAATGTTTCGAATTCAAATTGAGGTTCATTTTCAAAATAATGACTCGATTTGTTAGAGCTATTGATCCAATTTTATTAATAAATTTTATGTCGATTAAAGTGTAGAAGATGATGGCATCGACTTTAAATACTCTTCTTCACCCACATGGTGTTGATGTCCTCCAACGGTCGAAAAATTTATCCAATTTTTATCCTTTTTAATTATTCAACATTATGGATGTTTTTTTATTTTCTATTACTTTTATTTTATTATTTATTAAGAATTGGCTTGCTCACTTAGCCGATTCCTTTGTTGGATTAAATGAATCCCACTATTGCTTATTTCAAGTCCTCCATCCCTATTCAAGTTATTAGGGTGTTTAACTATTTCCAAGGCCTCTCTATGTCAACGTTTGAAGTAATGATCTCTCTTGCAAGGATTTCGGTATCTTTCAGACAAATACGATGCTTGGTCTTAAGCGAATGTTATGCTAAATCTTAGGTGCGAGCCCATTTGTTTCGAATTTCTGCTCCATGCTCTTTGATTCTTACACAAAAAGAGCATCATGTTCCCTCGATATAATATTCCCCATAAGAGCATGTAACATAAACGCCCAACATTGTTGTTGATCGATGGCATCTTTCACATATCTCATTCTATGTCTAATGGTTTCTATAGGTTTGAAAGAAGTGTGAGATTTTTTTCTTCTTTAAAACCTTTGTAATTTTGTTTGTGACTCCTCAGATGTAAGGAAGTAGGCCTTCATGGTTGATGGTTGGTTACTACGTGAACGAAGGCCTCTTTATTATTCTCGAAATCCTTTCTAATATCTCTTTTCTTGTATCCAATGCTTTAAATTAAAATACCTTGGTTACGTGGTTTTTTTCTTGCTTGAGATGCTCCTTAAGTTATAAGAAATTCCAACCGCCATGACTACTAGAGTGTTAAGGATACACATCTTCTAGGTGGGATGGTGATGAGAATTGACATGGAGATAATCCTCCAGATGAATCTTCTTTCGATAGACTTGATGGCCTAGAGTTAATTATGAAAATCAACACACCGATGAAGGGAATACTCCCCTTGTTCTCTAACTCTATTGTGAACTTGATATCATCATACTGATATTAAGGTGATCAAAGAATGATTGAAGCTCATGAATTCCATGGGGCCATTTCACGTTAGTATCATCAACAAGTCTCTTCCATCTTGTTGGTTTCATATGATATGAATAAAGAGCTCTCCGTTCCAAATGATCCATGAAAAGATAATCAAATATGGGTGAGAGTCACGTGAGAGTGGGGACCCCATTACTAAGCCACGAGTTTGCTCATAAAATTCCCCTTGAAAATTAAAGAATGTTGAACGAAGACATATCTCTGCCAGCCAAGCTGTCTTAGGGTCTGCAACTTCCTTTATAATCTAGATTGTTTCATCTAAAGGGATCTTTGTGAATAAAGAGACAATCAAAATTGATAAGTAAGTCCTCATGATTCACCTTATCCTATTTTATGATTCTTACAAAATCATTGGAGTCTTTAATGAAAGAGTCAATGTTTCTCACTAAAGGGGTTAGAAGTTTTGACACATGCTTCACCAATTGTATGTAGGCGAACCAATTGTATTAACAATTTGTCTTAATGGCACACCTTCCTTATGTATATTTGGTAATCCGTAAATTCTTGGAGTGATCTCGCTACCAGAATCAATTACTTTTTCATTCTTTCATTTAGGTTGGAATCCTTTATTACTTTCTTGACTTCTTTGATTACTTTCAATATATGGTTGCTGCTCAACTTCCTGTAACTACCACTGAGGTTGAGGTGATCTAACATCTTCTTTGAGTAAATTATCTTCACGGTTCTTATCATCATGGCCCCACCTTTATATGCCTTAAGAATGTGTTGACACCCAAAAACTTTCTTGCGTCAATAGTAGGGGTTCTCCTCGGTAGAAAGTCCCAATGAGGGTAATTTTTAGGGGCAAAATTTTGCCAATTGGCTATTTTTTGGGGGTTTTTTCAAAAAATAAATTTGCTATTTGATCATTTTTAGTCTCTAATATCGCCTATATTTACATAAAATATGTTTTTTTATCATAATATTCATCAAAATTTACACGTTTCAGTATTAAATTGTAGGTTTTGTATTTATTATTCGCCTACCTATCTATAGCTATGTTTTTTCCAATCCAAAATAATCGCCTAGAATATTACACTTAAGTGTAATGTTAGAATCCTTAAAAATTACCCTGGTCCCAATTAGACCGTAAATCGTTTGAAATAGGGAACCCATTCGATTTCTATCCCGACTACCGTTCACTAGTTTTGGATTTCACCAGTTGTGGCCTGGTCCAATGTTTAGAGTTTTATTTTAAGGGATGAAATGCAATATGAACTAATCTAAGATGCAATCCTATACCATGCTAACCTATCCTAGCTAGAGCAATATTAAGAGTACAAGCAATGAGATATCATCAACACATATTCTAAAATTAGATAGTTGTAAATTAGACATGTATAACAATAACATATTAATTATGAGCGTTATAACATTCACAACATCATAATATTCTACATCCACAACTCATAGAAAGCAAAGATAACACATAAATACATATACAATAGAAACAAAAGACTGCAAAAAATAATCCACTAAAATCAAAAACAATCTTACTACATATAGGCGTGAGACAAAGAGAGAAACAGTTCCACAACATTCATCCACACCATACCCATAATCATGTGCAAACTTGAGTCTAGTAGCTTCTCTATTCAATTACAAAAAAAGTTCTTACAAAATGAGCAATAAAAGCTCTAGCCAAAAGTACCCTTCCTCCCCCTTTTCTTTTATTTTATATATTTACAAAAGTAACTTCCAAAGTGACCCTTCAGATTCCCCATACTTGGTTATGACTCTTTTTTCTAGGAACTTGTCACTTTGGAGTTTTAATTATCTCCTAAAAGAAATAAAAACTAATTTTAAATTACATAATTTCAAGGAGGGGCACTCCCTTGTGACTTTATGAATTGATCCCAAAGTTCGCAATCATATGAAATGATATTTAGTTATTGAGGTCTCAGCAACCATAGGAAGACTTCATGTGCGTAGTCTTTTAGTGGCAGCTGAGTGGCATACTGTCATTAAGTGTACCTTGCGGGTAGGGATTCCAATGTGGTCCTATAAGTGTACTAGGTTTTTGAGAAGTGTTATAATGTTAAAAATATCAGATGATTAAACACACATACAATGTTTTTGCGGCTATCCATATAAGAATTCTCCCTATCTTCATACGCTTGCACTTTTTCATGAACAATAACATTTGTTGTCAGTACCTTTTCAAACATTTTTTTAGATTAAGGTTTTGAGAAGTATTATAATGTTCAAAATTATGAGATTCATTAAAATCAACCTCACTAATCTCAACCCTCACATTTTTAAGATTTACCTTAGCTCGGCTCTACATTTCCTGCATTGGATCGGAATCACTTCGATTTGACATTTATTAGTTTGGATTTAGGGGAGAACAAGATTTCATTGAGTAATATATAGAGGTACAAAGTAATCCTTTCTAACCAAAGTAATATACTTATTCTTAGAATTACGTATTATGTTTATGATATTTTCCTTTTTCTTCTTTTAATCTAATTAATTTTTAAGGGCGAAATTTCACTAATTGGTTTTTTTTGGCTTTTTTTTCAAAAAATAAATTCGCTATTTGGTCATTTTTAGTCTCTAATATCACCTATATTTACATAAAATATGTTTTTTATCATAATATTCACCAAAATTTACACGTTTCAGTATTAAATTGTAGGTTTTGTATTTATTATTCGCCTCCCTATCTATATCTATGTTTTTTCCAATCCAAAATAATCGCCTAAAATACTACACTTAAGTGTAATATTAGAATCCTTAAAAATTACCCTGATTACTATTTTTTTTAATAATTATTTTTTCATTTACAGGAAAATGACATATTTTTAATACCTACAGTTCACTTGAATTATGATGTAGAGACAACTGAATTGATGCTATGATGTTGATATATCAACACCTTAGTGCCAATAAAATGACAGTTGAAATGTGGATAGGTAGAAATAGTGTGATAACGATGATTTGATAAGTCTCAAAAAAGTCTAAAATGACTTTTTTTGTATATGGTTAAATAGACTAATCTGAAACTAAAGAGTGCTACAGGTATATAATGTAAGTGCTTTATTTTACCCAGGAATGAAATATGACTTTTTTCTATGGAAAGAAAAAAAAAAGATGATTAGAATGGAATGAGGAAATAATCAATCTCAATAGCAGTTTTTGGACTAGATAGACAACTTTCAGAATGTATTTTGAACTTATTTAGATAAGAAGGTCAGTTATTAGACTGAAACTTGAACAATTATGTACTTTTTTTTTCAATTATGAATAGCAAAAGTACGTTTTTTTTTGCTGAAAAAAAAAGAAATCGTCAATCTCATCATTATTATACGATATTTATAATAATCAAAATATCAATGCTTGTGAGTTTTTTGTTATTACAATTATAATCAATTTTGAGGCAAAAATAACATAAAAGATATATCTTAAAATTAACATCGTTTTTTTGACCCAAGTGTAATAATACCATTTACAATATTCATTAAATATGGAATTTAATTTTTTTTCCACAAGATTTTGTTAACTTAACTAGTCTACCCATTTTAACTAAACACATTGTACACAATGCTTTAAAATTTCACAAAGTGCTTTGACACATTAAATGCATAACATTTATAAGACTACATTAGTGGTGCTTTTACTAATTTATTCATGCATTAATAAGTTTAAAGATATTATTCATTATTTGTGGGATTTGCCTATATGCAAGTTGGTTTTATTATCATGCACAATGGTATTTTCCATCACACTGATACTTATCGTGGGTGACAATTGAAAGACAACACTGCCATCCTTTGGTTTTTTTTATGAAGGGTGCCTAGTGCACCAAACCATAATAAAATCTCACTATTACTTCATTTTTACTTTCATTAGTGCACCGCAAAGTGTGGGAAATTCACACACATATTCCTATAATATTCTAGTTTGTTAAGAATGCTTAAAAGCACCATGCACCAATGTCATCTATACAAGCATAGCGTACTGATGTTGTCTATGTAGGAATTGAGCACCGATGAGGGATACTATAGTGTGTGTGTTTATCTTTGTGCACACTAAGAACACTTAGTGATGTTACTAGAGATTGATGATACACATAATCTTATGTGGAGAACCACTATAGCGCATCTGTTTGTTTGCTAGCGCATGGGAGAGTTCATGAAATTTGTGTGTGTTAAAGATAACTCTCTTGTGCACTTAAAATGACGCGGTGCACCACATTTCAATGTGGCCTATAAGAGCACTAGCCATTAGAGTGATCCAATGCTAACACTAAATTGGTGGTCAATTTTTAATTTTTTTTAAAAACAACCAAATTAAAGTTTATTTTAAATTTTAAATTGTTGTAAACGTAATTTAATGGATATGAACCAATTTACCTGGTCTCTTATTTGCCAAGAAGGCATGGTTTCCATATAAAGCAAATGAAAAGTTGGCAACAATTGAAAATTTCCAAAATGAACATAAATCCACCATGGAAGTGAAGTAGTTGAGAAATGCAGCAATTGAGTAGCACTTGACAATGGGGCAATCATAGGGGGATAGTGAGCACAAATGCTTATATGGATTAGAAGCACTAAATGACAATTGAAATCAAAGTTACGGTTTGTTATATCTTTTAACCCTACCACAATGTCTGACTTATTGACACACCAATGCTTGTTTTTGTATTAGGCATGTTGCTATTGTTTTTAAAATATTTCTTAATATACACCATTGTGCATGGTAGTTTTTTTTTCACATGGAAAAACCACTTTCCTGCTATTCCGAAGGAATCAAGGAAAGCTCACACGCACGGGAAATCTCAACAAACTTCCCCACATATCGTGGATGGTAGGTTGAGCAAGCCATCAATTAGTCATCCAAGTCATAAGATGTCTCAACAGAATTGAACCCGGGTGGATGGAATGAAATCCATATATCCCCACCAATGGACCACCGTATCCTTGACATCATTGTGCATGGTAGTGTTACACATTGGTGCGATTAAATATATAGGACATAAGTCTATATGTCGCATTAGTCAAACATTTTGAAAATATAAACCTTGAGCAATGTGTCAATTATGGTTACACTAGAGTTATTTAATTTATTTGACACATTGACACACATTTTTTTTGAATAAATGGCCAATAGGTTTTATAAAAAAAAATCACCAAATTTTGGATTATGTGCGATTTTTCATACACCAAAGCCCGTGCAAAGCCCAAGACTCTAATACAACATAGCCTTGCTACTATGACTTGTCCCATCCTACTATAAGATTCCCATTTGGAGTAAATTTAAATAGATACTTATAAATAGGGGAAGACATGTAACATGTAGTTTTGTTGCCTTCCAACATGGAAGAAAAATAGGCATATATTGGCTATTTGTTCAAGTCCTTTCCTTATGGATGGCTACCCCTCCTCTTAACCAGATGTTTATTTTGGACCTAAAAAATGGGAAATTAGATTCAATAGTTGGTTCCTCGAAAATCATTGACTTTAAAGATATATATGAGGATTGCATTGATTGATTGATGTATAAGTTGAACCAACGCCTAGGGACATATTTTTCAAACTTGTGGTGGTAGACTATTGAATGATGGCAATATGAATCATTTCTCCATGGAGAAATATGTTGAAGAGGCCTCCTATGTTATCTTGATGAGGGATGTGATTTTCTTAAGCAAACCATTCTATTTCGATGCTACATGAGAAAATAAAACATATGTCAAGATAAACAGACCTAGGTTGTTCAAGATCAAAAAAAGGGTGATGCAACCGAGGTTGAAGCTCAATTAAACCACAATAAACAAGGCTAAAAATTCAATCCAAAACAATTCACATAACAAAAAATTTGTAAGCACACATACATAATCATTTGTACTTCCATTCACAAGTTCTCTATCAAGGTGTTGTGTAAAAAGGAAAATAGAATGACCAACCCTTAGTATGATAAAGAGTGCAAGATTGATAGAAAAACCATTAGGGATGCTTCTAACAAGTCCCTAAAGTTCGGCAAGCTAAATAGGTACAAATCCATAATTAAAAGAAAAAAAGGTACTACATATTTTTTAAAATATTTAAACCCTACTTGGTGTGCATTTCAAGGTGATGCACCGGTGCAGACACGTGTATTAGTCACATCAACTAGAAGTTTTAAAAATATAGACCTAGAAAGGTGTAGAAGGTATGGCTACACACTATCATTGTTTAATCTATTCGGCACGTTGAAACAACTTTTTTGAAGAAAGGACAAGTGTTTTTAATAAAAAAATAACTTATTTTGGTGGGTGTTTTCTGGTTATGCACTAGTGCACATCATATTGTTTGCACTGATGTAGGTTAAGATAGTTAAGAAAAAAATATGGGCTATTTGTTTAGAAATTCTTATCTTACTATAGGGATCTTGTTGATAGATTTATGGTTACCCTATTGAATCTCTTTCAATGCTTTCTCTTATGCATAGTATAAATAAGATTTTATTCCAACTCAGGATGGTGTAGGGTCATTAACAAGGTCTAGACCTAGCCCCATTTAGACCCTTTTACTCACAATTCATTCTCCCCACTTCTAGATCTCAAATGATATGTAAAGGAGTTGCTTACTTCCAACCCATCTCCCGTGCCAAGTTACCCAGAGATAGATTCCCAATATTGAGAGTAATCACTCAAGGAAATTTCTAGTTAAGGGATAGGGTTTACATTTTCTTCTCTAAGGATAAAATGAAGTTTACGATGCCCCAAACTAGAATCCCTAATCTTTTTATTAACTAAAGAACCACTCCCAGGACCTTTTGAAAATTTCACTAGGGTAAGCCAAGATGATTTAATGCCTATATAAAGAATAACCTTTTCCAAAGGATAATTAATTTAAGAGTTAGAATTGAGAGACTTACCATAAATTTTTAATGCTAAATGTCAATGCCTTATCAATCTCCTTTATGGATTTAAGCCCCTTCAGATAAATACCAAGGACTCTAGATGGAAATCATAGTTTTATCTTGCTCTTATTCCTTTTCCTTGTTTGTGGATCTTTTCTCTATTGCATTAGATCCATTACCTATCTCTTCTATCAATTCAAGAATAGAATCCATGATATGTGCATGTATCTTCTCAAGCTCCATGATGCTCTTAAGGCATGCATCTCCAACCCCCTTCACATTAGTTTTTTTCCTCCAGAATTTTCTTGAAAAATAGAGTAGTCCTTCATTATATGGTCATAAAGATGACATCATGAAAACCCAAATGAATTTTTGATGTAGTCCAAAATTTGATTATTGTGAGAATAGCGAGAATATGCATAGACATACAACAATATGACATGCAATCAATAGTAAGAATCTACTAGTCTAGCCTTCTTTCCATACAAACAATACTAATCAAAGGAAGAAACTAGAGACAAGAGAAAAGAATGATACACCATATATACATGGTAAAACCCTAAATGGGGAAACATCCACATGATGATATTGTCTTCTTATTCTTAAGAAATCTCCATCTTGTAATACATGGCATCCTTGTATACACATCACATCACACCATATTCACATCATGTCACAATAATGTTTCATCAAGACACCCAAAGGGTCCCCTTCACCTCTATTATATAGATAGAGGCATGGATGATTTACATCCCATAAAACAAGTGGGATAAATGCTTTTCCACCTCTCTTATATAAAGAATGGTAATAAGAGATTTTATTTCATGATGCATGTTGGATAACTCCATTTTATAATATTAGGGTTATTTTATGCATACGATCATTACGCTACTAACAACACCTCGCAAGTCATCATTACATACTCCAATACTCCCCCTTAATGATGACTAGGGAGAAACAATACAAATGGAGGAAGGTGGCATTACATTAACATCCCCCTTGATGACTGCAAATTCTAGAATTCCCCATAAGATACGAATAAGAACATACTTTTCCTCATGGATTTGATGAAGATAAAAAACACTTCTCACTGATCCAGGAAGTGCACCTGAACCAAGCTGTACGTTGAACTCTTATAGAACACCACAATAGTGTACAAAAACCTGAAAGGGTTAATACAACATAAAATGTGGCTAGCATGCAATCATCACAACCGAACTAACATATACAAGAACTCTGTAATAGACCTCATATTGAACTCAAGAACACCGGATGGCCTAAACATCGGAAATGTTTCTAGTAGATAGCCTTCATAACCAAATAACTCTACTAAAGATTAAATCATGAATATAAGACCCTTGGATGGTCTATCCATCGAAAGCAATGGCTCATAGATAATCATCATGACTTTAAAGAACAAGATGGTTGTTCCTTTCATTACATTATAACTGGAAATAGGTGATATGATATGATATTTTATTACATTCCTTCTTAATTACATCTTCAACATCCTAGATAAAACGAAAGAAGGTTTCAACTTTGTTGCCATCAAGGATAAGCTAAAGAGAGAAAAAATGTAGAATGACTAGAGATCACAACATAAATATGCTTAAGTTAGGAAGGAACATCAAAACCAAGTTGTCTCACAACTCTTCACAAATATCCTTGTGGAGAAAGTGAAGTAAATAGAGAGCTCATTTGTACACAATAACTTCCAAGAGTAAAGCATATAATGAACACGATAAGCCCATAATGACAAGAAACATGACATGATATATGAACGATAGAGAATATGAAATATGAAATGGCTTTTACACAAACAAGGGTTAACAACAACATATAAATATTGAGCAAAATATGATACCATGTTAGAGGCACCATCATCATTAGAAAAGTGATACGGCCATGTTAGAATATTGAGCAAAAAATGATCAAATAAAAAATGATATCACTTATATATGAAAAATATAGCCATTAAGCAACTAAGTCTTAGGCATTGGTTGGTTTCTTGTTGTCACAATGATAACATGTTAGAGATACATGCCCATGAAAATGTCAAAACATCTTCCACAGAAGAAGGTTAGAGACAACCTCTAGAAACATGATAAAAAAACAAACTAAAGCCTAATGCAAACAAGACATGAAGCTAATGACAAGAATCATAGATGATTAAATGAACGAGTGAATAAAATTGAAATTTATCACCAATCACAAAACCTAACAACAAATTATTGACAGATCTGCATACCTACAGTAGAAAACAAAAATTGGGTTCAACTAAATTTTTGCCGAAAATAAGGCCCACGTGCTCGAGGTGTGGAAGTGCTAGATGTATGGAATAATTGAATCCCATAATACATTTGGGATAAATGATTTACCTCTTCTCTTCACAAGTCATCATTACGTACTCCAACAATTATGAAATACATTCCTACCACTATCTACATGCTATCTAGAAGGCCTTCACCACCCAACCAAAATTCAAGCCACCATTCCATAAACATTGGATTTGAAAGAGAAATTTATGTCTAATATTTTACCCGAATCAACCTATATCCTCTAGGATTTTTCAAACCATAGCTCAATAAGAAAACTTGACATCTTAACCTATATTGGAACTATCTTAGAAACTTATGTTTAGGGATTGAAATAAGAGGTCCAACGTTTCATACGCAAAAAGGTCACCCCCCAATACCATGAAACCCCAAAAGTTCCTTCAATTCATACTCAAAACACAAACACAACAACAACCCAATCAATCCTTGGTTAAGAGATGGGAAATAGGCCCATACCCTAAGTTTGGGTTCCAAAACCTTTGGATCCAATATTTTATGGTATACTCTATTAAGGTTTGATGACCATCACATTTGCTAACGAAGTCTTTCCACAAATACTCCAATGATTGTTCCACCCTGAAATCCTCCCTTAACACCATTCTAACCCTCGACCTTCTCTTCTTCACAACCTTTCTTGTCCTTCCTTTCGAATATCTGGTTTTCCATGATTAGAACTAAATATTATGTTTTTACAACTGAGGGATTGTAGATCCAAGCCTTTGTTAATGAATCCTAAACCCCACAAGATCTGCTCTGTTGTTGGAAAGGGTCCCAATTTGTTTGAGGCTGAAATGAAAACTTGGCACCAAGTCTATTCTATCTATCCTTTAAAAAATCGTCACCATGTGAGATTTGGATTGAATCACGATGCTCATTAACTGATCCATTATGGCCTTCCTCAATGATAAATGCACCATTCAATCCCTCCATTAATTCCTCTCGAGGTGGATTGTTGAAGTATAAACACTTTTAGTAACTTTGACAATATCTAGATGAAATGACAAAGGATCTACATTACCCATTTTTGTAAAGCCTTCAAAGGTTTTCTGTAAGATAATTGTGTTTCCTATGGAACCCAAATCCTTGTTCCCTTCATAAGGGCTTGATTCCTTAGGACTTGAAGACAAAAAAATATGTTGGCCCTCGTAGGGATAGTCTAAATAATATATTAATTCTTCAACAACCTCCATCCCCTCCCTACCCCTTGAACTCGTGGTTGCATCCAAATATATTATTTTAGATGATCTTATGACCTATGCACACACAAATGGTTCAAAGATTCCCATGTTCTTCAATTTAAAATCCCAAAGAGATAACTCAATTGGTTTGACCCTTTCCACTAAGGCATAATGTCCAGAGAGGTTGTGGGATTCATACTCACAGTCTTGCGGTATTACCAACTGTGATTGTAATTTGAGGTTAATACCATCCTACATTTAGAAATCAGATAGAAGGGGGTAATCCATGGAGTGATTGAAAGGTAACAACTTTCTCAACCTAAATGGTTATTACAAGAAAGGATAACGAAAAATTATTTATTTTAAAATAAATAAATATGCAACACTTTTTTTTAATAAAATATTAGCAACTTAAATCATTTCTATTCCCATGTCATCGAAAAGAGAATGTTAATCAAACTAGAAAGAAGACCCAAACATAAAGTTTTGGTGATGAGAAAAACTATTGTAGTTTAAGATATAGCCTATTTAAGTTGAAAATGAACACATTAGTTTTTATTTGATTATAACCATAGTAGCATAATTCAAGTACAAATACATATACAAATATGTTTCAATATGGAAAAAAATACGTAACGAAAAATCTAGTATGAAAAAAATATAGTAGTAGGTTGCTTATAAATTAAAAAAAACAATTACATTATTGCTTTATTTTTGGGACCGCATTGTTTCTGGATCCACAAAGTTTCAGAGTTTGTGGCTATATATACCATAAGCGTTCTTTTTTACCAACCGCATTCATATTTATGGTCGAATCCACCAATTCCTGCAAATTTGCAGCAACAGAAAGAGAGTAGTATTTGGGTTGTCAAGAGTGGTCCAAGGCTTGGCACAAGAATAAGGTAATCGATGCATGTTTTCTTTCTTTTTGTTTCTTTGGGTAGTAGGTGACAGTTTGTGAGTTAGCTTTGCAAGAAAATAGTTGTCGAGTCAAGGACAGATCCGCATATGAAGAACGCGAATCGAATTAAAACTCGATTTTAAAATATCGCTAAGATTTAAAATCATGCTATATATATATATATATATATATAATTAAGATTTAAAATCGCTAAAATTTAAAATCATGCAAAATATATATATATATATATATAATTAATATTTCAAATCTAATTTTAAAATTACAATATAACTCGTTCACTAAGGCACTGTATCCGTACTACATCAAATATTCATTAATTTTCATACTCCCTCCAAATTTCTGTAAAAAAATCCAATATAACCAAATTATACTACTATACCTATAACAATTTAATAATAGAAAACAATATAACCAAATTATACTACTATACCTATAACAATTTAATAATAAAAAACAATATAACCAAATTATACTACTATACCTATAGCAACTTAATAATAGAGGGTCAAAGGAATGAGATTCACAAATAAAGATCAAAACTATATCATTCAAAACCTAAAGGCTTAAAAACTATCTCATACCTGCCCTTGGAAACCTAAAGGCTTAAATAAAACCAAAACTATATCATAGTTGCCAAGTTCAGTGGCATAGGATGTGGCTAGTCAAGTATTAATATTTTTTAATTTATAGTGTAAAATGTTGCCATTTGGAAAAAGGGTCGATTAAAAACACATGGGCAAAGTTGTCGTATGTTAAATTTAATAATAGATCAATCTTTATTTATCATATACGACTTTAGTGTATATGTAAAAAAATAATGTAAGGAATCTTCAAAGTTATACCTTAATCTATGAATGTCCTTCTACGTACTGAAATAGTACTTTCATTTTTTTTTAAAGACATGGCTTTCAGGATTTTTAACAATTTTATTATGCACATGGTATGAAATGGTTTATTGGTATTAAATATTAAGTTGACAATTTTTTTAAAATTAAAAAAAAACCTTTGGGTGGGTATGACTCATGGTATAGTTATGTGATCTCTTTTTATGTCCCTGAAGGGGATCATGTATGTATCGCTCAGACTTTATTAATTTGGGTCTAGTGGGTAATTTGTTTTGTTTGGCTATAGTTTAACTATAGTATTGAATATATGATATTAAATCTAATTATTAAAAAATGTTTTTTTTTTTCATTCTAATTGGTTGTAGGAGGTGACGTCCTCCTCGTTTTTTCCTTCCCAGGGAGTGGCGGCGAGATGATATCAGGTCTTGCAGAAAGACAGACATGTCAGGTTACCCTAATTTCTTTCAAAACTTAATGAAAGCACGAGCTTCCACCTTGATTTTTAATTTTTAGTAGCAAAACGAAGAATCGATTTGTGCAGGTTGCAGTAACCATTCCCCAGTGCATCGATTTGTTCGCTAACTTTTGTGTGAGGTTGGCATTAACGTCTTGAACGATGCCGGGCGTCAGATTCACCAAATTCCTTGTTCAGGCCGCAGTAACCATTCGCCAGTGCATCGATTTGTGGAGGCCGCAGTAACCATTCGCCAATGCATTGATTTGTTCGCTAATTTCTGTGTGAGGTTGGCAGGGAATATTAAACAGATTTTAGCGGATTTCGATGGTTTTGATGGTTTCACGCCATTTAATAGTTGTAAATGCAAATTAGTACAAGTAGTTTATTTATGAGATATGGTGTCTGCACTAACCATAGACTCAAGTTGTTTAACCACTGCATAAGCAACCATTCATTGAAACAAGAATTATTCCAGCAAGCGAGCAGCCTGCGAGCCAAAAGCCCCTAACTGACCTAGCAGCTCCTCTAAGTGTTAAGGGTCGAGCTTGCTTGCACACCCTCTGTAACACCATCGCGGTTTGTCCAAACAGTATAAGAGGTTAACTCGGGGAACTTCATTCCCAAGGTTCAATCCAAGTGTCAGAAGAGAAAACCACTCGCAGTCTAGGTGTTAGAAGATAAAACCACTTGTTATAATCTATAACGTGTTAGAAAAGAAAACCAGTTGTGACAAATATTTTTGAATTTGCTGTAGTAGTCTTCTCTTATGCACGTCAAGCTGGCTCACCCCTCGCCTTCGCTGAACTCTTCGAGTGATGGGTTAAATTTACATCCCCTTGTCGCTAAATCTCACCGAGATCAATATTTCATATTTCTGATATTGGTAATGCTGAGGCTAGCTTGGTCCAAGCTGGTGAATCCATAGGCGATGGGGTCGACCCTGCAGAGTGGTGCCTCAATGAGCTCGGATACAAGTAGGAGCTCAGAAGAGAAATGGTGTTCATTTGTTTTCTTGGAGCTTGAAACTATCTTTTGGGTTTAATAGATATAATGTTATGGATGGTGTTTTGGATGTAAACGAAACGTTCCCAGTTTACGTCAAAAATAAACTGGGAAATCTACATTCTCGACTATAATGTATATACAAAGTGTTTAATAGATAGAGGAGTTGATTTCTGTTTAATTTTCTATGCAGACAATGTTTAAGACTATGGCGATTTCGTTCTCAACTATTATGGTGTTCACAGGGATAACCCCGCTCTATGGGTTGTGTCTTCAATATGGTGGGCCCGCGCCTCTTGTTTGGGGATGGGTCGTGGTCTCATTTTTCATGGCGTTCGTTGCCACTGCCATGTTCGAGATCTGCTCTTCATTTCCTTGGAGTGTTTTTTTTGCAAAACGTCATTTGTGAGCACGAGTTCAATTCCACATAGGCCTATTGTATGAGTATGTAATTTGCCAACCCGTGGTCATCAGTTCAATTTGTATTTGCAGTTTGCGAACAATCTCCATGAGTAGTGATATAATAAAACTTTGCAAAGGGCTAATTAGAGGTCATCTGTTCAATTCCAATGGACTTCTATTATATGCGTTTGCAATTGGCAAAGAGTTTAATTTATAATCATATTATACGCGTTTGAAATTTTCCAAGCAATGGTCATGAGTTCAATTTCCATAGAATAATATAAAAAAACTTGCAATTGGCTAGCTAAAGGTCATGAGTTCAATTCCCATAGAGTCTTATTATATGCGTTTGCAATTTGACAACAAGTGGCCATGAGCTTAATTTCCGCCAAAGGTCATCAGTTCTATATTCCCTGAGCATTACTATGTTTCCGAATGAATTGTGTTATGATACGTTATTACCTAGTTACAATGTATTACACGATAATTATCCACAATAGTTCAAATGTCGTATTCTGATACCATATTCTGATAACAATGCGTTACAATTTTGAAGCTTATCGGGAAACCAGCTTTTGTGTGCCATTTTTTTAATGTGTACTAATGAATAAGTTATTTAAAATGTGAAATGGATTGAATGCCTTGAGGAGCTGAAGTTTGCATTATGTTTATTGTTTTGTTACAGTGTTTAATAAATGTTATATTATAGGTAGGAGTTTTAATAGAGTGGTTTTATTTCTATTGCCGGTGGCTTCAACTGAACTTTGAAGTCGCAGCACAGCAAGCCTGGCGGAGATGGCTAGCAGGGGCTGCTAAAAGCGTCACAGCTACATGTAGAGGAGTCGTTTGGCTGTGCCCACGGCGACAAGATTATGCTACAGCATGATTTAAGATTCTCACCGCCTCCGAGGTTAGAGTCTGTTGCACTGTGCTTATAGCCCTGCTCGCATTATTGTCGATTAAAAAAAAACTTTAAAAAAATTTATTCATTAGGAAATCAATCTTCGGAAACGGTCTCTAAATCTCTCTTAACTGAGCAAAATAAGTTCTCAACGAGGGACTTCAAATTCAATCATTCAGTCTTTGATTTCTAACATCCCCCATAAGCTTCGTGTGCAATTAAATTTAAGTGGTGTTGTCTTTGACACTCCCGCTAGGGTTTTCATCATTTCCCATCTATATCTTTTCGTTTTGATGATGATTCCCATGCCGTTTAGACTATGACAGAACTCCAAAGCTCCTTCATTCCAGGACACTCTGCTAGATCAATAGAAGCCATGTTAGTCTTGATTGTCTCTTTATTCATATAAATTTGTGGGTTTGTGGGTTTGGATTCGCATAATTTCCTATCTTCATGACTAAACATTCCACTTTTAACCCACATTTACTAAAATTCATTGAATAATGTCCGTGGTATTAAGAAAAGAAATGGAATTACTCATTAAGTATTAAGAAAATTGATTTTATTTTTTATTGATTCTTTTAATGTTTAATAAATTTTATATTAAAATAAAAATAGGTTAATAATTAATTTTAAAATGCAAAAAACTAAAAATGGATTTTACTTTAGTTAAATTTGAAAATTTTGAATTATTTTATAAGAATGAGTAATTTTGTATTTTTTTTAAAATAATTTAGAATATGAGTGAATTTATACAAAACTATGGGATGTTTTAATAAAAATTATGTACCATAATAGATTATGATTATATATATGTATTATTCTTTTAAACATATGATAAGTTTTAATTACAACTTGGAAATTCAAATTTTATATTAATTTTAAAATAATTGTTTTTTTTCTATTTTTTTCTATTTTTGACAAGAGTAGGTAGCAATGCTGGGGACATTGCCACCTTGTGGCTCTTGTTTTAAGTTTGGGTTACATTTTGACTTTCTTAATCTAATTTTGAGAATATTTTCACATTTCCCTATTTACATTCACATTGGACATGATCTGGAGTTTCAGAATATGCATGGGTTTACATATTCAAGTTATCATAGTGTATGATGCTTATCACATGAACTAAGAAATTAGATTGTGTGAATTTCAAGTGTAGAACTTCTCGTCCTAGTTTATTACTGTTGCAAGAGACTATGTGTGAAGATGTTTTAGCAATTGCTAAGATTGCAGTGGTGCTTCCTGGTTGGGAAGTTGCAGCTGTTAGCTCTAATGGTTTGTCGGGGGGGTTGGCTGTTGCCTGGGACCCTATAATCTTTTGTTTTCATGCTTTTAAGACCACTTGGGGTCTTTTATTGGAAGGGTCATGCAAGTCTTCTGATCTTCACTTCTCAATTTTGAACTGTTATGCTCCATATAAGAACCGGGAGGCTTTTTGGAATGGGCTTCAGTCCTCTGGAATTTTAAGCTTGGAAAATATCATTGTAGCTGGGGACCTCAATTTTACTAGGCTGGCTCAGGAATTCTGGGGTTCTAAGGCTAACCTGGATGAGTTGGCACTCTATTTTTCGGAGTTTCTTATTGATAATGATCTTATTGATGTGTGTACAGGAGATCTTGTTCCTACCTGGTCAAATGGAAGACATGGGTCTGATGGAATACATAAGAGACTTGATAAGTTTCTTGTGAATTCTTCTTTGTTGGAGAAGTGCAGCCGATACCACTCCTGGGTTGGTGATTCTAAGGTTTCAGACCACTGGCCTATTTTTTTGCAGTTAGAAGAGGAATTTTGGACTTCTAATTATCCTTTTAAGTTCGATTGTTCATGGTTATCCAATGCCGAATTTGATGGTCTGGTCAAGGAGGTCTGGCCGTTAGCAGGGTGTGATGCTGATCTTAATCCTGTTGATCTATTTTGTTTTAAGTTAAAGGTTCTGAAAGGGAAGGTTACAAAATGGATACATAACAAGAAGCAATGGGATCGATGTCTATTGGTAAATGTGGAAACTGAATTGCAAAAGATTTATGTGCAAAACATTGAGTTGCCTTTGGCTGGTCCGGACTTGGAAAGACTCAAATTTCTGGAAATGGAGAAGGATAGGATTTTGTTGGCGGAGGAGAAGGAGTGGCGGTTGAAGAGTCGGGCGCTGTGGGTAAAGTTTGGTGACAAAAATTCTAAATTCTTCCATAAATTCGCTTCTGCTAGGAGAAATAATAATTCTATATGGAAATTGGAAGATGAGTTAGGGCATGTTTTTTCTGGTGTTGGGGATCTGCCGGCACAAGCTTTTAAGCACTTTTCTGGTGTTTATTCTGATGAGAATAGATGTGATTTTCCCTCGCAGCTTCATGTGGCCAGATGGTATCCAAGGTTCTTTGACCAAGAAGATGCAGATTTGTTATGTTCAGAGATTACACTTGATGAGATGGAGACAACTCTTAAATTGTTTGCAAAAGAGAAAAGTCCAGGCCGTGATGGCTTGACTGTTGAACGTTTTTTGCGCTTCTTGGATATTATGGGAGAAGGCATTGTTAATATGGTTGAATTTACCAGGTGTCATGGGTATATTTCAGGAGCATTAAATTCAACTTTCATTACCCTTATATCTAAAGTGAATGATCTGAAGACCTTTGCTGATTTCAGACCCATTGCTCTTTGCAATCTGGCATACAAAATTGTATCTAAGATTATTGCAGGTCGTTTGAAGCCTGTTTTCTCTAGGTTCATTTCCCCTTAACAGTTTGGCTTCTTGCAAAATAGACAGATTCATGATGTTGTTGGTATTGTTCAAGAGTTACTTCATTCCATTAAGTGTAAGAAGCAGAGTGCTATCTTGTTCAAATTGGACCTTGAAAAGGCATATGATCGGGTAAATTGGGATTTCTTGAGGATCATGCTTATTCAGATTGGTGTTCCTGCCTTGGCTATCAGATGGATCATGGCTTGAGTTTGTACAATGAATATAGCCATTCTTGTTAATGGAGCTTGGACATCTTTCTTCAGTTGTTCGAGGGGGATTCGTCAGGGGTGTTCGATGTCTCCACTTTTATTCTTGTTGGTAATTGATGGCCTGAGTAGGCTAATTAAGCAAGTACACGAGAAAGGAAAGTTCATAGGTATAAAATTTCTAATGGTCTATTTTTTACTCATGTTTTATTTGTCGATGATGTGTTGATTGCCGGGATGGCGTCGGTGGGAGAATGGAGACAGATCCATGGAATTATTGAACTGTTTTGTAAGGCTTATGGTATGAAAGTTAGTATATTGAAATCAATTCTTTTCTAGCATTTGGTTGATGAAGCTAGGGTTACAGATATTCAATCATCTGTTCCGCATTCATGTTTTAAGATTTCTAATGGTTTCACGTACTTGGGTTTTCTCCTAAAACCCAATGGATATTTGGTAAAAGATTGGGACTGGCTAGTCAAGAGGTTTGAGTCCAGAATTTCCCATTGGACTTATCGTCTGTTATCTATCGGAGGTAAATTAACATTGGCAAAATCTGTGTTGTTGGGAATGCCGGTTTATTGGTTCTCATTGCTCCTGGTACCTTGTTCGGTGATCAATTCTTTAAGAAGGCTTCTCTTCAATTTCTTATGGACTGGGGGTCTAAAACATGTTAATCTGACATTGGTTGGATGGGAGAGACTTTCTTTGCCATTCTCTTCAGGTGGCTGGGGTTTAAAAGACCTTTCTGTTTTTAGTGATGCTCTGCGTCTAAAGAGTCTGTGGCGTGCTATCTATGGTGGCTCTCTGTGGTTGAAGGTTATTTCCCTCAAATATATTAAGTCGAAGATCTCTCATTGGTTGAGAAAGCCAGCGAAGAAATTTAGGGGAGTTTCCCCGATTTGGAGAGGGTTTATGAAGGTATATTGCTGGTTTGCACATAAACTTTGTTGGAAGGTTGGGAATGGTTCTGAGGTTGCCATTGGAGTAGATCTAATCCTCGGGCTAAAGGAGCCTTACTGCTTATCGACTGCGCTTGTTGATTTTCTGAAAAGGGCTGGAAGGATCACTTTGAATTCCATTATTACAAATGATATTGCTGGATATTGGTTAAGTGCTGTTGATCTACAATTGCCACAGGCTTTGTGCAGCGAATGGGAGTCATATACCAATGGTTTGAATACTGCAGGGATTCGTCTGTCGGCTGAGGATGATATCGTGGTTTGGTATGGTAACGAAGCCACTGGGATTATAACTGCTAAAATGGCTTATGATTGCATGATTCGCAGACGGTGTAACTTTCCTAACCATTGGTGGTATAGGAAGATCTGGTTATGGAACCTGCCATTGAAGTTGAAATGTTTTTCCTGGTTTCTTTTAATGGACTGTTCGAAAACCTGGGATAATTTAATGGGGATTGGTTGGGTTGGACCCAACTACTGTATCTTATGTGAGTCAAGCTTGGAGTCGATCACACATCTATTTATTGAGTGTTCATTTGTTGGGGAGCTTTGGGAGAAATTTTATCAACTTTTTGGTATATCTAATAGATGGAATGGTCCTACGGTTGAAGCATCTTTAAAGGAGTGGACTAACAGCTGCAAACAGTTTTTGACTTTGCCTATTTTTATTTGCTGGGTTGTGTGGTATGTCTGGAACAAGGTTACCTTTGAAGATTATCCTCTAAATGTACAGGGATCATTCAACTCAGTTCTTTCTCTCTATCTTCAATATCAGAACGAGGAAGTTACTCCTGCTCATCGGAATATTGGTGTGTTTCAATTTTCTTTTGAGGAGCCTGTTCTATTCTTTGATGGTGCTACCAACCTTGGTAACTGTGGTGCTGGAGGAGTGATTTTTCTAAATCAACATCACCATTTCACACTTCGCCTGAAATGTGGAAGAGGATCTAACATGAAGGCTGAATTACCAGCCTTATGGTGTGTTGTCAGAGTTGCCAATATCTTTGGATTGATAAGTGTTAAGATCTATGGGGATTCCCGTCTAACTATAAAGTGGGCAAGAGGTGAATTTGATATCAAAGTGTTGGAGCTGGCTTGTTGGTGCAGCAGAATTCAAGAACTTCTGCGTTCCTTCTTTTCTCTTTCATTGGAGAATATTTTCCGTGAACATAATGATCTAGTTGATAGTCTGTCAAAGTTGGCTTTGGATGGCGAGGAGGATTATGTGTTTTGGGAGGAATTTTGGGACAACCAGATGGTCGATTCTGGCTCATACAACATCATGATATGATGCTATTCTCTGCATATCTTGTTTTTTGGGTCAGACATGCAATTGTATGATGTATCTTAGCTGTTTTTTGTAGATTATGATTCTTTGGTATATGAGATGATCATGGTGATATACCGGCTCTGGTAGATTGAAATTTGTATTTGCTTATATTAGACTCTCTCTATAGAGATGATCATGGGACAATCTGATTATGATGGACCTAATTATGTACTATTTGATTCATCTTTTTAAATATCAATAGTATGTTTTTTTTTCGCAGGAAAAAAGTATAGAATTTATTTAAAACATGGTATTTGAAATATGTCTACACAAATATTAAGGTTTTTCAAAGTCAAAAAAGGAAAAAACAACAAAGGGAAAAAACGACAAATGTAGAGGTTGGAGATAAATTAAGACCAATTCCAAAAAAAATTATAAAAAAATGCATATTAATTGAAGCTTGGAGCATTGGTTAAAATCCCTATCCCTTTTTAGAAATGATGTGCTGAAATATGGACTTAGTTGTATCAAAAGAGCCACCTCATTCTTTGGAGGTTATTGTGATTGAAAACCCCTAAGGAAGACATAACAAGAATTGGACAATTTAAATTCAGATAAGGAGAAACCATTTTGATCAAATTAGATGATATACACATAAATGTCAAAACAATAATATAGCATGAAGAGTTTACAGTATTATTTTCGCTTCGAAAATAAAAAAAGATTGCAAAAGATTTTCAACAATATTATATATCAAAAAGTAAAAAATATGGAGATGAGAAGTATACTAATGTATGTGATTAGAAGTCCCCATATACATGAAGAGTATCAACTATAATCTTCGAATTTTCTCTATACTTTTTAGAAATGTAGCAATACTTCATATATTTATATAAATATTCTAAATGTAAATATTTATATATATTCAAAATATAAATATTTATATATAATCAAAATTGATAAATATAATTAAAAATATATAAAAATAAAATAAAATAAATACTTAAAACAACTCTAAAAATATGAAAAATAAATATATCAATATTTAAATAAATAAAACACATAGATAAAAAAAAAGTCAACGAAAGGAAGATAGGAAGAGACGTAATTTCTCTCAAACACAAAAATAAATTACACTCTAAATAAAAGTTGAATTTAAATTTTAAAAGTTGATAAAATTTCCATGTTTTTTTAAGAGGTATTATTTTATTTTCATTAAAACAAAATTTTTATAATTTATAATTTTTTAATTTTTTTATTTAGGAGAAATTATTATAATTTTAAAAATTTATATTTTTTATATAAAAAAATTTGTTTAAATATTATATATATATGATTTTTAACTTAAAAAAATATATCTTCAAATATAATTAATTAATCAATTTATATCTCATAAACCATAAACTATTAATCAAATATATGTGTTAAATAGAAACTAATGCTATACTAATTTGAACATTGTACTAATTCTCATATGTAAAAAAAACATATACTAATTCTAACATTGTACTATGTAAAAAAAAAAAAGCAAACTTATGACACACATATACCAAGCAAACTTATGATACATATATAACTTGTTGTCATAACATAAAAATAAGGTTAAACTTTTTAAATTTTGAATTTTTCAAGTTTGCCATGTATTTTGTTCATAAATTTTTTATTAAAATTTTAATTTATTGAAATTATTATTTTTAATGTAGAAATATAACTAATATCCTTAAATACTCCTTTGCAACCTGATTTTGCAATGTTAATAATTGATATATATAATTATATTAATTTAAAATGATTTTTGCTAAATTTCAAACAAAAAATGTTGATTTTCATTCCATTAATAGTAAAAAGAAACAAATCCATAAAACATGTAACATAATATAATGCAACAATCTCACTCTAATATCTTTAATCATGTAATTGCAAATTAATTTAAATAATCAAATTATTTTATTTAAACTCATAAATCAACTCTCAAATAAATTTTTAACTATGATAGTGTAAATATAAATAATTTTAAATAATCAAAATTATACTTTTTCAAATAGAATAGAAATTTTGTGAAATTTTATAATTCTACTTTATTGATTCAAATTTTGATTATGAAACTTTGTTATTATAATTTCTAAATAATAAGTAGATTAAGGGTAGAAGGAACATTTTACCTTATGAAAAAATAGTTTATTTTTATTTTTTGAATTTGTTTATTTATTAACTGACTTTTTTTTGAGAGTTTTCTTTATAATTATATGAAGTTGTTTGAATGAGAATGCAGAATTACAAAATGTTAACATTCACAAAATTGCATAATTTTTTAGTTAAAATTCAAGATTTCCATAATTATTTAGTGTGAGATATTATAGTATACAAGTGTTTTATAAGTTATAAAAGTTTAATTAAATACTTATGATATATATGTAAATTTATTTAAATTGATGAGTATTTTATAATATAAAAAATGTTGATTGTAATTTGAATTTATAATTTTGTATAAATTTGATATAATATAGAAAAGATATTGGATCTTGTTGTAAAAATATTGAAGGTTGAAATACATACATAAAGGTAGTAATAATTAAGTTTATAAATGTGTACTTTCATTTCTCTTTTTTTTTTTTCACATAAAAAATGTCGATACTTCATATTAAAGTATTAAGGGTTACATTAGCATGAACAAAAAACCGTAACGTCCAGGAGCATCTACAAAGAAACTGAGCAATCTTAATAAAAGCAAACCACTACCCGCATACCCAGTGAAGATTACATCGCAAGGGACAAACCGGTCCTCAAATAACCAACAAGAGTCCGATCGAGACAGAAAGAACTGGAAATATAACATCCAAGAGGACAGGCAAAATAATCCGTACTCTCATCCCTCTATAGTCTAGAGTAAATTGAGAGGCTTAGAGGATACATTTGTTACACTGGTAAGGTGTGAGGTGTGTAATACACAAATGCACACCCTTACTCCTAGTCACCCACCATCTCAGAGGATAAAGGTATACATTTGTGTGCAACTCACTTCTTAGAGGTTGAATGATGGTACACAATGCATATATATGTCTACACTTTATATCTAATTTAATGTAAGTAATCTCTCATATTACTTCTCCTAAATCTATTCAAGACAAATTTGTTTGGTTGTTTATCAAGAAACTCCCAAATAATTTTCCATATTTTATTTAGTAGATAATACTTAATACAAATTAATAAAGACATCTAATAAACCATTAAAAGAGAATAACTAATCTATTTTAAAATATCTTATATAAATTTTACAACTACGTAAACTAACTTACCAAACTTACATTATTTTATTTTATTTTTTTCCAAAGAAACTCTTAAATAATTTTCTATATTTCTTTTACAACCACTTAAACTAACTCTGAACTACATAATTTTATTCTAATTTTTCTTCTCAAAAACCTCTTAAATAATTTTCCATATTTCATTTAATAAATAATACTTAATACATACTAATAAAGACATCTAATAAACTATTAAAAAAAACAACTCATACATAAATTACATAGATTAATATAAAAACCTCTTATATAAGTATTAAAATTTCAACTACTTAAACCAACTCACCAAACTTACCCAATTTTATATTACTTTACTATATTTAATGAAATCCAAATTTAGCGAAAAGCCAAAACTATCTCAGACCTGCCAAAGTCAGCGGGACCGGAGGTGGCCGGCGCTATCAAAGCCGTTAAGCGAGCCCCACGCCAAGTAAATTATTCCCAGAGTCCGCTCCATTATTAATGTTTTTAAAATTCTCGTATTAAAAGTTGTCCCTTTTTCAAAGGGCAGGATGTACAAAACACATGGGCAAAGGTTTTGTAGTTGTCCCTTCACCATCTCACAAGAAGATAATAATTTATTTAATCAACATCACAATTCTATATAGATTACATTTTTATCTATTAATAATAAGAGAAGATAGGAAAAATTCTACTAAAGGATGTTATTTAGAAAGCAATTGAGCTTAAGGTCACTTTCACATAATCTTTTCAACTCTATGTTTGTTGATCCAGCAAAGAGGGTTGTTGATTCACAAGAACGTATATTTTTTTTATATATGATTTTTTTTTCTTTTTCTTTTTTATAAGTAGATTAGTTGGGTGTGTAAATGTTGTTTCATTTTTTATTATCTTCTATGTTTAGAAACTTTATATATGTTGTTTTTGATTTTATATTTTGTAGGTGTTGTTCTTAAAGCATGATTAATGATGTTGATGAGTAAATGCTCTTAACATTATAAAATTTTTTATAACTATTTTTAGGAAGTGGATATAGTGATTATTATAAAATTTATTTTTACTTATTTCTATTTGAAATAGAAAATGTTATTAAATTTTGTTATTTAAAAAATAAGATAAGAAGAATGATATTTTTTAAAGATTTTATATTGAGAAAATTATATACTACATCACAAATTAGCCTTAAGCCATATACTTCAATACATATGGAAATCCCCAAATCTAATTGCTGAATTGAAACAATTGGACACATTTTTTAATTTTGTGATTTAACTTATTCAACATGAGATCAATTTTCCCATCTATTTAGTGAGTATATCCCTTATGGAACATTATTTTTCTAGTGACAAACTTCCACAACCATTGCAATTACAATGTCGATTTTCATTTGGAAGATAAGGAATCAATGCTTGTTAAAAATCATGAAGATGGAAAAGTAAAGAGTGAACATGAAGTGGACTATTTGGTTGGAAAGTGACTCCAATTTGTTAATATTGGCATAGATGCCATCAATATTTTCTTGATTAGATGAGTGGTTATGGTCTATCTTCTCTTGCAACTCATCATATTGTGTTTCTAGGTGGAAAACTTTGTGGGAGAGCTCTCCTCCTTTAGTGTTAGCCATAGGGGTAAGGGTTCCACAAAAGGGTTACATAAGAGTCGTACCAATTTAATCAATTATATGCAAGGATTCTATTGAGACGGATTTCAAATAAGGGTCTAAAGATGTGGGTCCACAATTAGAGAGTGGTAGCAATGTGATCATCTCGATACAAGGATTTGATTGAGATAGTTCAAGCAAGACACACATATATATATATATATATATTCTACTTCTCTTGGTGGAGTTGTACTCCTACCCAAATATTACTGCATAGACAAAATTCCCAAATTCTTAATACTTCAATATGTAGGAATTTCAAGGACTGGAGGACACGTTTTCCATGGTCATAAGGAGAAGGGAATACCAGGTGCTACAACACTCTAAAATACTTGCAGGGTCCAATACTAGTTTTACTTGGTCCCATCTCTCAAGGCACTAACTAAGGAGCCTAAACTTTACCCTTAGCCATACTACCTAACTATCCATGTACTAGAGAGTAATATTCTCAAGTGTTGTGCTTAATGCCACTATAGCAACAAACAATAGATCAGGTTATCTAAAGATGGTATCAGGTCGCTTAAGGGAATTCCAATATATATGAGGGTACATGGAAGTGAAAGTCCATATACAGTTGTTGTTTGAGGTGGTACTACTCAAAGGAGTACCAACAAGGGTTACAAGGGTGTCCAAATATGTGAAACATGTTGTATTTCATGTGTGTAGTCTTCCCCAACCATATCTTTACTTATTGAATGATAGATCACTATGTTATTTATAAATGTTGGAACATGTCTCTAGCCTAAAATAAATTCTAAAATTTTCATTTTGGGAAAGTGATTTGATACCAAATATATGCATCTTAATAGTAGAATAGGAAATTTAGAACATAAATAGTAGAATATAGAAATATTTTAGAATGAAATAATAGAACTACCACAACAATAGTTAATTGTAGATAACCAAATACCACAATAACAATACCTTTATCAATGAAATCAATGTTCACTTGCCTCTTCGGGGGGGGACCTCAAAATGAGAAAAGCTTCAATTACATTATTGTACTTCAGAAGGTATCTTGTTACATTGCCTCTATGCCTTTATATAGTTTCTAGTGAAGGAAATTTCTAGTAGGAAAAACCTTCTAGTAACCCTTCTTACAATAGCTTCTATCTAACCTCCTAGGAACTTTCTAGTGAAGGGATTTTTCAGTAGGTGAAACCTTCTAATAAACATTGCATTCACACTATATATATTTCATGGGCCTTATTTAATATAGATGGCTTCAATACATAGCAACCTATCTATCTATGTGGAGGGGTTAGGGTAGGACCTTAACAACTATTTGACACTAAAATTTTGTTTCATTTGAAAGATGATTGGATTAAGACATCTTCCATAAGCCTCTAATTCCCTTCCTCATTTACAAACCTTGTAAGTTAAGAAGATGTTTTTGCTATCTCTACAATATTTATTATATTAAGATCTATGTATAGTGACTAAAAGTATGAGACTCATATATCTGTAATTTCGTGGCAATTTTTTTTCCATACCGTTCTTTCTTTCTTTATCTCCCATATAGTATTTATTGTCTTTCTATGATTAGCAAAATTATGAAAAAGGTAGTATTTTCATCTCCTTTTCTACCCAAATTTCTCTACATTTTATCCTCCTTTCCAAAAAATTCTACCTTGAATTTTCCAAATCTTTTATATTGTCTTTCTCCTATTATATAAAAACTCCCATGGAATTTTGAATATAGAAAGAGGTAAGATCTAGTTCCACCTCTTTTAATTATTTGTTAAGATCTTTGGAATTTTGAAAATCCAATGCTTCCTCGATATTTTTTTACCTTCATGAGAGATTCAATGAATCCACAACTTTTTATCTCCCTTGATAAGGAATCATATCTCACCCATTCCTCTTTGACCAATATGATACACTCTTCTTCATTTACCCATTCGAGCTTTAACTTAAAATCAATTGCATGCTTGACGTCTCAAAAGGATGGGAAAATGGTCACACACCCCTCTTACATCCACTAAAGTACATTTTTTCTCCACCTCCATCAAGAAATTCTCATAATCAAGGAACATGTCCAATATCTTGTATACTCCCTTTCCACATATTCTATTGTTCCTCCAGATTGAATCCAAAATATTTATCAAAGGATGGGAAAATGGTCACACACCCCTCTTACATTCACTAAAGTACATTTTTTCTCCACCTTCATCAAGAAATTCTCATAATCAAGAAACATGTCCAATATCTTGTATAATCCCTTTCCACCTATTTTATTGTTCCTCCAAGTTGAATCCAAAGTATTTATCAAGACTATATTGTATTTCATTAACCCCCAGGTCATAGAACCACTCAAAGTAAAATCCCAATAGTGTATTGCATTAAACCCCCTTGATAAACCATTTTCATCTAATTATAAAAAAATCTCACTCTAAAAATTAATTTACCTAAAGTCTCCACTAACTTTTCCTTCCCCTTTATCTTGTAACAAAATGACAATAAAGTTTTTTTATTTCGACTAGTTTAGCTAGGGATATTCTTTTTGAAGGGATTCCAAGATCGCTTACATTTAGTAATAACATAATCATTGAGTGACTTTTTGAGGCATCGTGTCCTACTATAAGGACCCATGTAAAAGATCTCAGTTTCCCTTGTTAAATCTATTTTACATATTTTTCTTGGGCACGATGAAAGAATGATTTCCTCCGTGGATTATTTTGGGGAAGTTACGTCCAACCCTAGTCCTCCTTCTATGATGTCCTAAAATTTATCTTTGTGAATGCTTATTGACATATGTTCATACCTAGGGTTTGACTAATAAATACATTCTCTTCCTTTCTAGGAATTTGAATTGAAGGTTCACGGTCTAGGCTTTCCCCATCCCATTTAGATTCTTCCTTTTTTGAGTGTTTATCTACATTTAGTTTCCCTCTAAAACTAACTTCTTTATCATGCTTCTTATAATCCTTAACCTATAACCCAGAGACTATTTATTCACTTTAGAGGAGAGTAATTTTATCATTGCTCACCAAAAAAAAAAAAAACATGTTATTTGGAATGAAAAAAGAGTTCGTTTTGATTATAAGTAATTTACTGATTTGGTATTCGAGTTGATATAAAACAATGTTGCCCTCTTTCTCCTTAGACTTTTCTTTCTTATTAGTGGTTGAAGGGTTTTAGAGTTGATCCAAAGCCTTATCTATCATATTCAAAGACATTTCTCCTATCACTTATCTTTTCACTAACCTCTCATCTAACTTGACTCTAGTTCCTTCCATCTCTTCTACCCTTGGAACGAAGGGTTTTTGCACCTGTTCTCTCTAAGTTTATTTTATTTTCTTCCTCTAGATATTTTTGGAAAAGTTAAAATTTCACTCATTTGTAACATGATCATATGTGTGTCGCCTCACACATCTAAATGGAATTCGCATATAGTCCATAAATTGTCTATGAGTGTGAGCACCTATAACTACTTCAATATGTTTAGGGAACCCTTCGCTAATCCCCACCTCTACCAAGATCTCTACCATGGTCCTCAGAGGACTTGTCATGTAGGTTAGGTTAATATCCAAAGTATTCCCCAAACTATCACAAAGACTTCTAAGAATTTTTTTAGTTCCACACTGCAAGGGAAGCAATGGAAGATTAATGCATGATGGGAAGTTGATTATAGGTATTTCTCATGGGTTAAAATGAAAGTTCCGTCTCTCCAAAGCCAAAATAGATGATCCATGATAACATTAATTCTCCAAAATTATCTTTACATTCACTTTCTATCTAGTTCATCACAAACTCTAACCAACCTCCATGCATCATGTGATATAAGGGCATGTAACCTACTAAAGGAAGCCATTGATTTTGCAACAATGATAATAATGTTTCCTTTGCAATTTGTCTACCATGAAAATGGCCTATCAATGCAATCCCTAAAAACTTTTATATTTGGTCCAAGTATAAATCATTATCGGCCGCCATTCTAATTGCTTCTTGTCTTTTTTATACAACTCTTGGACCTCCTCCATTTTTTAATTTTCTTCTTATTCCTTACCTTTAAACTCATGCTTTCTTGTTCCATAGAGTGCTTCAAAGTACAAATTCCTACCTACAAAATAATATCCTCCAAACTCCTTATCTAATAAGATTTCTTCCTAATGAGGCTTTGTACATTGGGAACCTAAGCCATGTTCTTGTTGGATCTATGAAACCTTAAGATTTTCCTCTCCAGATACCTCCTTCTAAGTAGAAAGAAATACCTCCTTAACTACATCCACCTCACTATTGTCCCTCTGTAGTTGTAGAGTAATGACCATGTCTAGATTATTGAAGGAAACTAGCAAGCCCTCAATGGTCTTAACAACCTCGATATTCCTACCAGTAGAATCCTTAAAATTACCTCTACTTCCTCCCCATTCCTATGCTTTTTAGACTTAAGGTAAAATTATGTGCCACAAAAATCTCCTCCTCAACATACACATCTTTATAATAATCAAGGAGTCAATGCTCCTCCTTAGCCTCCATCAGAGTTTGCACATGTCATTTTCTTAAAACTATCATATTTAGATAAGGTGTAATGTTTTTTTAATATAATTACTCAGTTACATGCTTGGCTTATACATAATCAATGATGTGATATGTGATGTAGAGATGTATTGACACTTGCGACCAAGGACTTGATTTGTAAGAACATGCAAATATATTTTTATTGATACCATTTGTAATTAATATTTATTAATTTATTTAATTAATTAGAGTTGAGATTTAGTTTAGGTGTTTAGGTCTTCCATTTGGGATAGATAGTCTTGTTAAAGGAAGAAGAGGGGAGGAAGATAAATAAAAGAGGAAGGAGAAAAGAGAGGAAAATGAAGAGGGGGAAGAGGAGAAAGAGGGAGAGGGAGAAGAAAAAGAGGAGGAGTAGGTAATGAGTGAGGTGAAGAAAACGAGGAGGAGGAGGTAGTGGGGGAGGAGAAGAAAAGGGAAAGTGAATGAAGGAAAATGTCATGAGATAGAATTACCATGGTGATTTCATCCATGCCGTGAGCTAGAATTACCACGGTGATTTCATCCATGCCATGAGGTAGAATTACCTTGGTGATTTCAAAAAATTATCAACACTATCATTTTGAAATCAATAAAAATAAAAGAGTTTGAAGGTTGACTAGGGGAAATACATTGATGGGCTATAAGACGACCACCGGAGGGGAAAGGTAAGGGGGTCCTCGGGGGGATATTAACCTATGTTTTATCATGTTTCCATAGGCTGCCCATACATCTTTTATTTGGTTATCCTATAATCATTTCATCCTAATGTTTATGCTATTACAATTAGGATCCTAGTGAAATAATTAATTATTTAAGTAATTACCTCCTACCCTCAAGTACCCACTTCCTATTTTGAAGAAACCAAATTCTTATATTCTTGAGATCAAGGAGAGTTCAATTGGGACTCTTGATTCCTATCATTAAGGAAGTGGAAGAGTTGTATTATGAGTCTTCCTTTCCCTCCCATTCATGCATGCAAATTAGAATTGGGAGAGGAGAGCTTGGGAAAAAAGGAGATTCTTCAAGAAAGGAAGAGGTTTTTGAGAGAGAAAAACTCTTTTCAGTTCATATATGATTCATGGAGAGATGAATGGAGGAATTTTGGATGAAATTAGACACCACTGGAGTGTAGTTAGGTTTCATTCTAAATTTCTCAATGATGTTGATATGTTAAGCTATCCAAAGAACCATACAATTTATCTCCAAGAAGCTACACAAGGATGGTAAGGAAATCTGGAAGTAGGCAGTGACTTGGGCTCATACTGGCCATACAAAAGAATACAAAGAGGGAGGGAATACTAGAGGGAATAAAGAGCAAAGAAAGGATGGATTCTTGTGTTGTATGGGGAAAGGGAATGAGTGCTAAGAGTTGTGCTAGTTGAGATATTGAATAAAGATCTAGTGGCTTTCTTGGTTGGTGTCTATAAATATTTAGTAAAGAGAAGAGTGGTTTGGGACCCTTGGAATCCTTCTTAACCATGGTTATCTCATAGCTTGGTACAAGGGTGGCATTCCAGAATGGAATAGCCTAAGGTTGGGAGGAAAATAGTTTCCCCACAATCAGTTTTCTTGGATTAGCTTGTAAACAAGATAAGTTGATCATCTCTATTTCAGAATTTATTATTATGTTTTGGTTATACAACTATCTATGCTTATGAGTAAATAAGTTAGAAATTTATGTTAATATGATTAAGTCCTTTCTTGTGAATTCTATCTAAAAAGTGTTGTATAAATGCATTGTGCATACTCTGAGTGGAATATACTCTTAATGGAATTATTCTCTCATAAATTTATTCTTAAAATTGGGACTCCTATAGGCATTCTTTTTTAGCGGAGTCATTGATAATTCCCTCTATCATGTATTATTCTTGGATTACTTGAAATCTACGATTCCGTAGATAGGCAATGGACTTGGACCAAGAGTTGTAGCTATTCCCATTCTAACCTTGTACTTGACTATCTTAAATTACAAGGGCCTTACCATTTTTTTAGGAATCTTCTATTTACTTCATCTGAGATGATGAGTATTCTTGCAATATTCAGGTTAAAACCTTCAAAATGGTTGGAGATTGATATGAAAAATATTGACTGCGTTGTTTATCTGAATACACTTTTGTGAAATAAAAAAATATGATCCTTCATGTGACTATCAATCCTACTTGATCCCACTAAAGCTAACATATGTGAATTTAGGAAGCATTTATGACATTGCTCTTAAAAAGCTTGATGATCTCTTTGCAATTGAAAATCTCTTTTGTACATTTAAGAAGAGTCCATTTAATTCAAAAATATTATAGATAGACTCGGAGCTTTCAAAACAAAGAATACAATGCAAAACTAGATAAATTTATGGACAACTAGTTTTGCAATATATACTATAGTTGAGACACATGTGCTCCCTTGAATAAAACAATTCTAAATCTACAAAATAAGAGCCCGGTCATAATTTTAGATTAAGGTCCATTTTGCAGGAAATTTTTTTCAAGTAAAACATCTTGCAAAAGATATAAGAAATACTTTAATAACTTAGCATGTATGTTACCCTTCATCTTGAACTAGAATTGGTGGGAGAATAATGCCAAGTGTAGTGGGGAATCTTGCCACATGTGGGTCCCACAATCTCTTATGTTCCCTCGTGATCCAATGCCACCTTATTTTCTTTTTATTATTATTTATTTGACCCATTCAATGTGAATCTGTAAGTTTAATGTAATTTTGGGTCTTGTAGCTCCCTTATTCCAACTTTTAATGCTTCCACTCCCAACCTAGGGAACTAGTAATTTTCCTCCATGATAGTTCATTTGGATGGGTATATTACAAACTTTGAATTGATAATTTTCTCTTAATGTGACCCACCTTGTCCATTTGGATTTAATTTTACATTATTACTCACTTGGACATCATTCTTGGCAATTATTTGACCCTTAGCACCAATTTGACAAACTATCATAAGTATGGCCAAGTGGCTTAGGCCATTGTGACCCAATGCAAAATTTAGGGACATGACAAATCCTCCCCTCCCAATATTGCTTGTCCTCAAGCAATTTCAAACATGGATGTTGAAGAACTTGCTTTCTTTCCAAAACTTTGCTTCCAAAAATTTCTTTCCAAAACTCTGAGTAGTGGCACTCATGTACTACAATTGTGTTTCAAAAAGCAAGGAGATGTGGGTTTTATTTTTTCATATTGATATCCCATGTTGTTGGTTGTGGAGTTAGATCTTCCAGTCTCATAGATGATATTGTCTCAGCCGTGCACCCCAGAGGACTGTACACTCATGCCCCAACCTTGGGGTTCGGGGGAAACGCTCCCGAGTTATGGGGGTGTGAGGGCATAGCCCCCGTGAACGGGGGTTCGGGGAAGCGCCCCCGAGAAATGGGGGTTAGGGGGCAATTCCCCCGAGAAACATTTTTGGGGCTGTTTTCGCCAACAGTTTTCGGGCCCATGGTTTTGGGTAACCTGTGGTATTTTTCCATTGTATCTCCCTTATAAAAGAAAGACATTGTAATATGGCTAGGGTTGATGTACTAGGTTTTATGCATTGTAAAGATCTATGAGATCAGAAGAGAGATTGTGAGACAATGAAGAGGAAGTGCAGCGGTTGTGCTGCTTGTTGTATCCCTTCACTTTACTGGCCGGAATAATAATAAGGACTGGAAACTTCAGTGTGGATGTAGCCCAAGTTGGGTGAACCATGATATATCTGTGTCTCTCTTGTAATGTGTATGTGTGATTATATTTGCATTTCTGTTTATTGTTATTGCTCTGCGATCCTATTTTTCTAACACATGTAACATCACCACTAAACACCAAAACATCAATTAAATCCATCAAAACAAGTTTGCACAATCACTCTTTACCTCTATCATTTTTTGGAAACCCTTTTTGATACCACTGTATAATCTTTGAAGTTGCCTCTGAGTTTCCCAACTTTGAGTCTTTAAGATGCCATGAAAATTTTAGAGAGGAACCACCATGCTTGTTGCTGCACTACTCTGATTAAAATCACCTTATTAAGTGAGGACTCAATCTCTCATACTACTTGTTTCCCCCAAAAAAATTGAAACCAATGAGACTGAAAATTATCCTAGGTCCCATTGCTTGTATTGGACTCCATCAATTAGGAGTGCTCTCCAACCCATACCATCAGGCAAGAGAATTCCTGGATCCCATTTACTTGTATGCATTCTTCCAATCATCATAAGTACAAAATATAGATCATCAAAGTACATAACAACATAATAAAAATGTACATCAAGGAGGTGCCTCATCAAAGAATCATGAAAGTGCTTGTACCTCCAAGTAAGTAGACCACCATTTTCCAAGTGCATACAAGCATCAAGTGACCAATCAAATATGCTCCAATGACATATGTGAGAATCCCATGCACTATAATGCTTCTCCAAAAGGATGCAAGATACATCAAAATAATCAGTCATGCGCTCTTTCATCCGAGAAGTGAATGAAGAACCTCCACTCAAATCTGAACCAATTAGGGAGCAAAGAAAACAATGAGCCTTCAAGGGGATCACATAAGTACCATTTATGCATCCATGGATATGTGTATCATCAAGAAATAACAAAGGATGTTGCTGCCAATAAATTTTTTCTCCAATCATATATATCTTCACCCAAGTAATTGATGAAGTTCCTCCAACATTAATTGAACTAAGCAAGGAGCAAGGAAAATCATGAGTCTTCAAGTGACTCAAGTGAACATCATAAGTGCATCCATGAAGATATGTATCATCATAAGGTAAAAAAGGATGTTGTTGCAAATGTAAATAATAAGGTGCTCTAGTCATGTCATCATCAAAAGGAGAGATATGAGTTTCATACTCCTCATGTGCCACCATTAGAAGAAAACCTTTCACCCAATTTTCATCCCCAATTGATGTGGCTGAAAAAGAAGTAGGGGGTGAAGAATTATGAACCAACCTTAACTCTTTGCAACTCTTACCCATCGAAATATTTAATTCATCTTCTCCATAATTGGTTGGTCTAACTATTGTGAGATCATGTGCCTCCTCCAAGGCTTTGCAACTCTCTCCATGAGGCAACTCATAATCCCTTTGAACAAAGATAAGTGCTTGTCTTCCTTCTTGTTTGATTGTAGCATCTTCAAGCACCTACATATCAACATGTACCTCATGTTCCACCATTACATGAGGTTCCTCCTTTGTAACATAAATTCTTTTATCCATTGAATGATTGTCTGATATGTAGGAGGGTGTAAAGGACATTTGCAACTTCTCTTGAATTTGCTCAATATGCACCATAGATTTTTGGAGTGTATTTTGGGTGGACTCCAACTCATTTGAGATCTTGTCATTATCTTCTACATCCTTCAAGTTTATTCCATGATACAAACCAACAAGCTCAATTAAATAATCTCTATTAGAAAGCAAATTTAAAAAATTACCTTTGGTGTCTAACATTGCCTTCTGGATTTTCTCCATGTTTTCAAGAGAAGATTTTTGCTCCACACACCAACAAAATTTCGAAACCAATGTATGTGTGTCATGGAGAGTTTTCAAGGCCTATTGAATCTTCTTTTCATCCATCTTCAAGGACCCTTTAAGAAAATGAGGCTCTTGCAAATGAACTTCCTCATCTTCTTCATTCTTGCTTGGACCAACTTCATGAAGCTCAAGTGGTGATGGGGAAGTTGATCTTGGTTCTTCTTCAACTTGTTGAAATATTTTATATTCCTTGGAAGATATTATTGTCTTTGTATTATGTCGGAAGATATCCACAATCTTATGTAAAAGAGTAATACATTATATCTCATATTCATTATGGTAAAGTATACTCTTGATATTCATTATTATATAAAGAGATGTTATTATGGAGAATTATATTATCCCACATGTAATATGTGAGAGTAATTCCTCCTCATCTCTTGGTATATAATAGAGTCAAGGGAGTCTTTCACATTCATCCATTGTGGATCATATCATGATCTTTACTTATTCAACACAAGTATTGCTATATTATATTGGGGTTATTGGAATTGCTCTCTTGTAAGCTTGAAGGAGATATTCTGGAGATAATAGAAGACTACCTTCTCTTGAACATAGCCCAATTGGTGAACCACGTATATTTGGTGTACTCTTTTCTCTTGTTCTCTTTCTGTGCTTATTGTTTTGCATAGATAGGTAAGCTAGTTTAGTTAGATCCATATCTCTAACATGGTATCAGAGCAAGTTGCTATGCTCTACCTTCTTCGGTAAATTTTTATTTTTTATTTTTAAGCAACATATGTTCATGATTTTACTTGGGCTCTTCTTTTTTTGTCGTTTTGTGACTTGATCTATAATGCCCGTGTGGTATTTTTTCAGATCTGGGCTTTATTCTACATGTTTGATTTTTTTTTTCTTTCAAACCCTAACCCTTGTGGAGAAGTGTTTAATGTAAATTTGGGTGGTGACTTTCATATAATTTTTTAACACTTTCTGTGCAGATTTAAAAAAAATAAATTGCAGATCCGAGTTCTTCTCGCAAAAATACTCAATTTCAAAAAAACATCATCTCATTTGGAGTCCGGATGGTGGAGATATCACTATTTTAAATTTAGCTATTTTCCAGTTTTTTTGGTGATGGATGCACGGACTGCAGAGCGAATATCTTTTGATTGAGTGCCGAGATTTATGTTCTGTTTGAGTAGGTGGATGCAGAATGGCTTCTCCAGTTCCGAAAAAAGGTTAAAATAAAAATTTCGGGGAATATTGACCGAGTTATGGTCATTTTAAATTTTTCATTTTTTCTGCTTTCAATTTTCTATTGTAGAGTGACAAATCTGTCTTTGAGCAGTTGTTGGGCTTCGGTTTTGGTGAGAAAATTCATTTTTTTATTCATATATTTTCTTGAAATTTTTGTCAAGAGCTTCTTGATCTCTTTGCATTAGGGTTTCTATTCTTATTCATCATGTTTACAGAGGTTGTTTTATTCTTGTTAACCTTCTATGGATTTGGGCAATCTTATAACCTTGAAATATTTATCATGAGCACCTTGTTCTTGTTGCAATGGGATTTCTATTCTTATGATTGCAGAGGTTATTTTTTTCCTACTTGTCTCTAACGTTCCTATGTGGAAGCATTGACATATGTTTTTTGTCTCTAACGTTCCTATATGGAAGCATTGACATTTTCAGGGCATTCATCTCTTGCATATTAACATCATGCTAATAAGAAATGCACCTCTGCTTAAGATTAGTTTCTTGATGACTAAATTTTCATATATTTAGGTGAAATCTTGGCTCCTTATTTTATCTTGGTATCTATTATGCTCACTCATGTTTATGCTCCTCTATATTTTATCATAACTTATCCTGTCATTTTTTGATAATATTTTGCTCAAATTTATATGGTCTTGCATATAAACAATATCATTTACTTATATGTTCTTGAGCAATGCCATTTTATCATATCTTATGTCTTTTGGGCTTATCATGTTTTTTATATGCTTTATTCTTGGAAGTTCCTTTGTTCAGGTTCGTTATCCATATTGTAGGATAGATTGCTTTTGTTATTCCTTCCTTGTTTAAGCATATGTTGGTTGCGGATCTCTGGTTCCTCTTAAGAAGGAATGTAATGTTGAATTTTATCATGTTCTATCATATTTCAATAATGTTGTATGATGGACATCCATCTTCTACTGTTAAAGTCACGATGTTCATTTGTATGCTATCATTTTCGATGTATAGACCATTGGGGTCTTGTTTCTTCAATGTTTGAGGTCTTCTACATATATTTATATACCTTGATTGGAAGAATGTTTGCTATCCACATGTGTATTGGTCATCTGGGTATTTTTGTACACTATTGTGGTGTTCTTAGCCACATGTTCTGTTGTATCAGTGGTCAGAAGGTATTCGTACAATGGTGTGGATGTCATATCAGAGTTTTTCAGCTTCCTTACTTGGGATGAGGGAAGTTGTCATCAAGGGGGAGCAGTAATGACTCCTTCCTTCCTTTGTTAGTGGGATTTTTCTCCTAGCCATTATTAAGGAGGAGTGTTGGAATATTTTATATTCCTTGAAAGGTAATAATGTCTTTGTATTATGTCGGAAGATATCCACAATCTTATGTAAAAGAGTAATACGTTATATCCCATATTCATTATGGTAAAATATACTCTTGATATTCATTATTATATAAATAGATGCTATTATGGAGAATTATATTATCCCACATGTAATATGTGAGAGTAATTCCTCCTCATCTCGTGGTATATAATAGAGTCAAGGGAGTCTTTCACATTCATCCATCGTGGATCATATCATGATCTTTACTTTTTCAACACAAGTATTGCTATATTGTATTGGGGTTATTGGCATTGCTCTCTTGTAAGCTTGAAGGAGATATTATGGAGATAATAGAAGACTACCTTCCCGTGGACGTATCCCAATTGGGTGAACCACATATATCTGGTGTACTCTTTTCTCTTGTTCTCTTTTTGTACTTTTTTTTGATATATTATTGTTTTGCATGTATAGGTAAGCTAGTTTAGCTAGATCCATATCTCTGACACAACTGCTACAAGGTATTCATTTTCATGATTAATGGAAGTTTGGCTTGCAGCAACACTTTCAAAAGTGATCTCTATGTCACCAACATACAGGTGTGAGCACCCATCAATAGGTACTCCTTCATAGTTCAAGCATCCATCAGTAGATGCTATTTGATTCATGTACAAGGTAGAATGTGTCTCGAAATGATCTTCAATATTTTCAATAGAGTCTTCTTAATGCTCATGTGATGTCTCTTCATATTTTTCAGAGTCACTTGGGAGTGACTTTCGACCCTCTTCATGTAATGATTTTTTTTCTTTACATATTTCAGAACTAGGTGGCTCATGGGTCTCCTCCTTTTCACTCAAACATATCTAATTTTCTCTCTAAGGTATTTTGAAAGAAGGGCATAGACCTTTCTTCACTAACTCCACATCTTCATTTTTGGGCCTATTTTCAAACACCCAATCAACAAAGTCTTAAAAAGGAATGGACTTTTGTATATCTCCCTTCAAAGTAAGATATGCTTGATATTATTGAGGCAAGGTTTTACATGTTGATCTCAATATTTGTAATTCATTCATAGAATTATCCTTTGGTAGTGTGACACACTCATCTTCATCATATTCAAGGTCATAAGAATAACCCTCATTCCTTATGAAATTGTAAGAAGTGCTGCATGATGGCACCTCTTCTTCATACCATTCACATTATTCTCCATATTGCTCATAAACGTTGTACTCATATGATTCGTCATAATAGTAAGACATGGCTGCAAATTATTCTCCAATGTATGATATTAATGCACAGGTGCAAGGACCATGCTCTGATACCACTGTTATGTCTCCAATTTGAAAATTTTCCCAATTTGTCCAATTTGCCCAATTTTCGAACCTTGGACTAGTGAAACTCCAAACTGTCCCAAATGATCCCAAGTGGTTTCGAATTATGTCTAGAGTGGATTGAAGTGTATTAGGACACATTAATTCAACTATTATATTCTTGGACACTTTCTAAATACTTCAACAATTTGCATTTACAATTAGAGAATGAAAGGAAAAATTACTAGGAAAATCGATGTTGAAACTCCCAAGGGTAGATGGATCCAAAAGACTCCTAAGGATTGGGTATGAGAGTGTTTGAAGAGTATTATGACATAAAAATGAACCTAATGGGTTCTTAGACACTATCAAAATACTTCTACAACGTTCATTTAAGTTCAAGAGAAAATAGGGAAATTTGCTAGTAAATTCGAGGTTCAAATCCCCAAGGGTAGGGGTCACTAATGGATTCCCAAATGCAGTAAGAACCTCCTAAATTTCAGAACAAAGACATGGATTAGTTAGATGAATTCAATGGGAACCCAAATGCATCATTAATCAGTTCGTAAAGGCTGCTGCAACTCCCATAAATCAGAGATTTGTAAACATGTCTCAACATAGGGGGAAATGAGAGAAAACCCCTATAACTTGCTATGAAATTTGAGAGAAATGTTACAAGGACTTGCATAAGGTGTATGAAAATTATTCAATATATTAATGGCTCTCCAAACAACAATAAAACCACATATATTTGCTGATACAAGTCGATACCAAACAACTTCAAACTCTCTCCACAAGATATATGGGAAAATGGCACCATTCATACATAGTTTGGCATTTTTACATGGTTTTACTTGGATTTTCGATATGAGGTATATCTGAGGATCAATAACAGAGTGTGTACATAATCTTACAAATAAATGGGGCCCATTGGACTCCCCCAAAGATATCATCATCTCTCCATGTGCACCCTTCCTCCAACAGCAAGAATATAGATAGAAAATTGGAAGAGATGTGGGAGCAAGTTGAAGAAGAGAAGATCACGAGCAACCCTGTAGATTCAACCTGCAGCAAATGACTACATTGTAGATCCAAATGAAAGTTCTAAATGGCCTCTCCAATTTCCAATTAGGATGGGAATCTTACATCCTCGAAATTGGTACTAAGGCAAGTAGAGTAAACACTCTACTAGCATGGACAAGCTATGCTCTCCAATTTGCAAAATGAGAAATGATCAAAAGCTGCTCTATTTCTTTCCTCTGTCTTTTATTAACCTCCCAAGGCCTCCTTAGCTCGAATTCCATCCAAGAGACTCATCCCAACTCAAGTTAGGTAGAGATTCCCATGAATGCCATGTGTCCAACTTTTCCTAGCTCTCCTCTTCCATTAATTCGAATGGGGGACTCTTGGATGCCCTAACTCCCCTTGTGCGCTCTCTTGGAGGATATTTTTAGCCCTGACATGTCATATATGTCAGATGTCAGCAATCAGGTCTGAATTTTTTCAGAAGTGTCATAGAATATTCATCATTGTTGTCATATGAGTTAGGGGATCTAGCTCAAAGTGTCACAATTCTTCTAAGATGCCTCTTCCTCTTCCATGGGAGTTTATCTTCCACTCCAATTCGACCTTACATGATTCATTCCATGAATAATACCTCTTCAACTCCCCCAAGTATGTTACCCTTAATCTTGAACTCGAATTGGTGGGAGAATAATGCCAAGTGTAGTGAGGAATCTTGCCACATGTGGGTCCCACAACCTCTTATGCGTCCTCATGATCCAATGCCACCTTATTTTCTTTTTATTATTATTTATTTGACCCATTTAATGTGAATTTGTAAGTCTAATGTCATTTTGGGCCTTGTAGCTCCCTTATTCCAACTTTTAATGCTTCCACCCCCAACCTAGGGAACTAGTCATTTTCCTCCATGATAGTTCATTTGGATGGGTATATTACAAACTTTGAATTGAGAATTTTCTCTTAATGTGACCCACCTTGTCCATTTGGATCTAATTTTACATTATTACTAACTTGGACATAATTCTTGGCAATTATTTGACCCTTAGCACCAATTTGAAAAACTATCATGAGTATGGCCAAGTGGCTTAGGCCATTCTAACTCAATGCAAAATTTGAAGACATGACATTGTGTTAAACTAATTTTGTTGAATTATAAAAAAATTCCCATCCCACCTAAGAAAAACTAATTTGTTGAATTATAAAAAAATTCCCATCCCACCCAAGAAAAACTAATTTTGTTGAATTATAAAGAAGTTCCCATCCCACTTAAGCAAGTACTTGAGGTTTAGTTTATGTTGAAATAAAAAATATATTTCAAGTTATATGCGAATATCTACAAGAAACATGAAGATATAATGTTAACAAGAGAATCTTTATTGGAGTAATTTAGCTTGAAAGAGGGAATGTTCAATGACGAAAGCATCTCTTTAATATATTTTATACATTTCTCTTGGCATAATAGGAACCTTGGAAATCACTCCCTATTACATTCTAATGGTCAAATGTCCAAACTATTTCGTAAATAGGTGTAGATTGTTGTGGTGGTTAACTTCTAGAAGGTGTAGTTGGTTGTGGTTTTGCTTAAAACGTTCTAGTTGGTAAACACTATGTTTTAACTTGGATGTGGTATAAGATGTAAGAGTGATGTAGTATTTATTTATTTTATTTTTTTTAATTCAAGTTTTCTTTCAAGTAAAGTTTTGATGGGATTGGTAGCATGCTTAATGCAGACTTAGGAGATTGGGTATTTGGAAGAGAATTATTTCAAATATGTATTTAACAATGTTTTTGATAATAATTTTGATGATAATAATTTTTATAGTTAAATATTATAATAGTAAAGAGATACATCTTTTTATATGTGATTATTACATTTAGTATATACAATATTTATTAATTACTTAGACTAATTTATTATTTATTTATATATATTTTATTTGGTATGTTATAAGTCATTTCTTTTTGGAATGTTTCGTTCTTGAAGTATTGTTATTTTGATGACTATATTTATTGAATTTGATTTTTTGATTCTTTTTCACTTTTGATATTGGTATGATGAGTCTTATAACTTCTATGATTTTGGTATTGATATGGTACTTGGATAAGTTGATCCCTCTGAATTTCTATTTTGATATTTTCATGAGGAACTTGTGTCGTCATGTTAATCTCTGATATTTTTGCGTGCATTGGTATGTTACTCTTTTTTGGCTAACATATGGTCTCCTTAGTGATGATCGATGGATCTTCAAACATCGGTGAATATGTAGTTAATGACATGTCATTGAATTGTTTCTTAAATTCAACTTCTGGATCCTCTTTCACTGATAAAATTTCATTAGCACTAACACTTCGACATTTTGTTCCACTTGACTCTATTATGGTATCCTTATCTTTAGTGACAACTTCGAAAAACTTACTTAATTTGATCGGATTGGTTAAGGTATCAAGTTTATTGGTACTTACAACCTCTACTTTCAAGATTGAAGCATCCTTACATTTTAATTTTTTATTTCATTAAATCGTGTTTGATTCAGATTTTTCAATCGATTTATTTCCTTGTCTTTATTTGACAAGATCTTCTCCAATTGTTTCTTGGCATCCTTTTTTTATTGTGATTCTTGATCACATTGAATTGAAACATCTTGTAGATCATCTATATTTTTGTGTGTCAAAGAATCTTCTAGATTTTGATCTTCTACATCATCATGATTAGGATCATTTTCATTGCCTTTATTTTCATCATTATATTCTTCTACATCTTCATCTTCTTCACAATCGTCATTGGCATCATCTTCATATTCATCAATATTTTGTACTTCATCATTATAATCTTTGAGATATTCCTCTTCTTCACAATCATCATCAACATCATGCTCATCAATATCCGATGCATCTGTATCTTTGTTTTCGTTATTGTCATTCTCATCAAACTCTTCTCTAAGTTCACATTGATCTTCCACATTCTGGAACTCATTTTTTCTCTACATTGTTCTTTTATTCGTCTACGGCTATCAACTTCCTTATAATGGCCTTGGTTTCGTTTTGGGATCCCGGCATGGCTTTTGGTTTGTCTTTGCTCTAGATTTTCACTAAGCATATTTATAATTTAACAGTTGTATGGACTGTGACGTTAAAATTGAATATGGTAGAGTTATTTTTTATTTTTTATTTGCACATTGGAAGTAGAGGAGTGTTTATATCCATAAGATTGGAAGTGCCTGGACCATTTATGCAACTCAATTATGTTCCTTGTATGGATTTGCTCACATGAGTAACATAATCTTCATTAATTTCTGGTGCACATGCATATTTATGATTTGGCATCCCATTTGGGGTATTGCATTTGAAACATCGGTTCTTATCCTCCCTTGTATATCATGATGTGATCCTTTGGTGAGGGGGAATATAAGGAGTCGGTCAATATGATTTTTGTTTTTCTTTTGTCCTAGGTGTATTAGAGATCCTTTGGTTGGGGGGGGGGGGGATATAAGGAGGCTACCGATATTGTTTTTCTTTTGTCCTAAGTGTAGTAGAAATGTTGAAATGCCCCATCCCATAATGAGGGTTCACTGTCTCACCAATGGATTTTGTCTTCAGACTTGGAGCATTTCCAACCCTTGTTTCAAACAGTATGCCCTAGTTTTATCCTCATCATTTTTTTCTCTTGCTCTCTTTTTGTTCATATGATTTGCCATGTATTCCTTTTTTCTATCTTCGTGATTGCTTATTTTTACCGTGATGTATTTACCATCTTCCTTGACTTCATCTTCAACAATCATTTCTTCATGGTTTGGTTGTTGGCTAGTTTCTTGATTGTCTTCTTTTCTGCTTTCTTTTTCACCATTTTGAATGATATCATAATTATTATCTGTATTTGATGAGAAATGCGCCCATGATAATGAGTGAGTGTTGCTCGTAATGTTATTAGTGATTATGGAGGCCTCAAATTCAACTTTAAATGATAGGACTTCATCCAGTCTTTTGGTAAATACTTGAACATCCTGACAATATGCTTGTATTGAGGTGAGAATTCTAGATTCAGATTCGTTCTCGTTCTTTTTTGTTGAGGCTTTGGGAGCACCGATAATCTTTCTCTCATGATTTCTTGTATTCATTGTTGGAAGGATTTGGAGATTATGAATAATTAACTATTGAAAATAAATAATAATTGTAATAATAACAATTATTAAATAATAATAATTATTAAAAAGATTAATAATAATAATAATATTAAGGGTTTAGAGTTTGAGGACAAGGTATTAAAGTGAGTGTCGAAGGTTTTTAAGCAATTAATAATAATAATAATATTTTTTTTGAAATGGGTGAAATTAGGGTTTTGAACCCTAGGAAATGGAGGGAGATGGCTGGTAAGGTGCAGCGATGGAAGGGATGAGCATCAATGGTAGAGTGTGAGGGATGGAGTTTAGAGAGGAGATGGAAAATGGTGGACGTATACCAAAAGCTCTGATACCACTTGGAAGAGAATTCTTTCAAATATGTATATTTAATAATGTTTTTAATAATTTGATGATATGAATTTACATAGTTGATCGACATATATATAGTATAATAGTGAAGAGTTACATCTCTTCACATGTCGTTATTACATTTAGAATATATAATATTTATCAATTACTTGGACTAATTTATTATTTATTTACATATATTCTATTTGGTACGTTACAATATTTTACAAAGAAGGAGAGGAAGAGGAGTGTAGGAGCAAAGGAAAGATGAAGAGGAAGGAAAAGAGAGGAGGAGGATCAGGGGGGTCGAGAAAGAGGGTCAATGGGGAAAAAGGAGAAAGAAGGAGAGGAATAAAAGGAGCAAGGAGGAGAGGAAGAGTAGGGAGAGAGTGTTGGAAACCTAATCATTGTGGATTTGGTAAATTGTATTTATTATTCACTTAGTTGTCATAAGTGAGTGCGAAACGTCATCAGGAGTGCTAGAGACCACTTGGAATATGAAACCAAAGGTCGCATTATTGTATTTATGTGTATACTATTTTAATGAAAAGTGTGTTTTCATGCCTATTCCTTGTCTTTGTTTAATCCTTGGATGTCTTCCTACATGGGCATACCAACAATGGTATCAGAGCCCCATTGTTCTTAGGGCATAGAGGAAGCTATGGTAGTTGTCCAAATCATGCTATCCATGAGATTTCTTTCTCTTGTTGGGAGAATTTAATTATTAGGATGAATTCTTTGCTTGGACGAATTCATGAGATTGACAAAGAATCCATGGAGAACCACAGCTAGAAATGCACAAAATTCGAGAAGAAAACATAATTGTAGAGGAAATTCATTGTTTTTGGAGTCATTGTTGGTAAATTTGAGATTACTCTTTCATTATTCATCCATTTTCAGTGATTTTAGTTGCGTTGGAAAGTAGATTCAGAGGAGAACCAAAGGGTATTTTTATATTTTCAATATTCATACCTAATTTTTAGATATTTATCCCGTGGTAATCAGATTACATGTAGTCATGGAATACACAATCACTAAAATGCATATTACAACTAGCATACACAATGGATTTGGGTAAGTAATATGGCATTGGAAATATCTTCCAAAGGTGGATAAAATCCATCATAAGATTGACTACAAAAATAAATTTCGAAAGAGAATTTCACTGAAAAACTCCTCCCAGAACATGATAAAGGAACATTGTTAGTTAAAAAAATGTCTTTTTCTCAACATGTATATTACCTTTTTATGAGATAGCACTTGCAAAGAGGACGCCTATGGAAATATTCAAATGGCCTACATGAGCTTCTACGTGTGAGTTATTTTGTATTTTGGCTCAACATTTCATAGGTGAATGAAGCATTGGTGCCCTCTTGAGTAGGATCATATCGTCGTCTCTTCCATTGGAGGTAGCCTCTGTATCTATGGAAAGTAGCTCGTGGCCTCAAACCCTCACAACCTCATTGTGGGACCTTTCACCATACACAAGATTTACTTTCCATGGTAGTGGGATGGTACATTGTCAAATTTGATGCTTTAACTAGATGCAAGCTTTCAACCATATATATTGGGGCACCAGTTATGTGAATAACGTACAATCCAACAAGTGGCCATAACATGATTACAATGCTCGCGGATGGCACAATCATATCTTGTGATTTTGGCGTGCAACACATTTTTGTGTTATATTCTCCATAAAAAGAGAGTAGAGTGTGTGATTGCAGGAATAGAAGTGCATAGTGCATTAACACCTCTTCAAATAGTAGTATTTTTTGGATTCCACCAACATATGAGTGTGACAGATTGCATTGCATCAAGAAGGTTGTAGTTCTTGGTTGTAGAGTAACCTTTAGTTTCCTTGTGTGAACAAGTCAAACTCTTTAAGCATGCTAAATTGGTGTATGTCTAAACAAATTGAAAATCCAGCTAAAGAACTTTATCTTTAAGAATTCAAAGTATTCAAAGTTAAAGCATCCAAACTTGAAGATCAATTAAACTCCCAAATCAACATTCTGAACTAGTTCTTGCTCAGAACAACCCATTTTTGTAACTTGGAAATAGTTGTTTTGTAAGATTACTTGTAATTTTTGAAATGAATTTGGATCGTATAGGGTGCATTCCCTGTAGAAACCGACACCCTCCATTTTTTGAGATTGAGCCTTACTATGAAAGGGTGGAGTTGCAAGAATCCCTCGTAGGTATCAACACTGAAAGACTTGATGTGTTTCCAATAATTCATAGATTAGATCGTGGTATTGTGTGTCTAGTTTTGACACTCAAAACCACTATGAGATGGTTGGATAGGTATTGTGTATAGTTCTGACACTTGAACCTACCTCTTTGATATATATTTCCATTGGAGGCACATCCATGCATTTTCACCATCATAATAAAGAAAGTTTTCATGCTTCTCATCTTGTACCTAATAGGGGGGTACATCATGGATTGATAGTTAGGCTTCAAGTTTCGAAGCAATGTCAATCAAATGGAGAACAAGTGAGCCTGAGCCACAACTAGAGAAAGATTCAAAGTTGTATCCATAATACAAAGTTGGAGCCATGTTCCAGAGCACACATCAGTTTGTGGTATGATCCTAAAACATCCTTTTTGGTTTGTGTTAAAAACCACCCATTTAGTAGAAGACTTACAACTTATGCTAAACATCAGTTTGTGGTGATCCTTAACCACCATTTTCCATAGGGAATTGTTGAGCCTTAGATCCAAGTTCCAAAGGTAACCACTAAGCTAGAACTTGAGTTAGAGCCAATTAGTTCCAGAGGGAACTGTTGAGCCAGAATCAGAGTTAGCACGAAGTTCCAAAGTTTGTGGTTAACCTAAAACCACCATTTAGTAGAAGACACTAGCCTCTATTGTTTCTGCTAACCTTTTTGGTAGGTGGTCATCCAAAACCACCGAGTTTGTGGTCATCCTAAAACCACTGATTCAGAGAGCACTTCTTTTTTACCACTTAGCAAAAGACGTTAGCTTTTGCTAGCTTACTTGGAAAATTCGAATTTTCAAGTAGGAAATGTTTAGCATTTGGGAGTTGTCCACTTCCTATTTTCAGCTCTCTTTCAAAATATTCTTGGACTCACCGTTACACCCCTTCAAATTAACGGGGGAAATGTTGGAAACCTAATCCTTGTGGATTTGGTAAATTGTATTTATTATTCACTTAGTTGTCATGGTTGAATATGAAACATCATCAGGATTCTAAGAGACCACTTGGAATATGAAACCAAGGGTCACATCATTGTATTTATGTGTAGACTATTTTAATGAAATGTGTGTTTTCATGGTGTTTTCACGCCTATTCGTTTGTCTTTGTTTAATCCTTGGGTGGCATCCTACTTGGGAATCCCAACAGGGAGAAAAGGAAAGGAAAAGAAAAAAGAGGATATGGAGAGGGAGAATAAAATGAGGAAAAGGAAGAGGGGGGAGAGAAAAAAGAGAAGGGGGAAGAAAAGCATGTTGGAGAGCAAGAGGAGGGTAGGAGAAAAAGAAAGGAAAGAGAAAGGAGGAGAGGGATCATAGAGCAAGAGGAGGGTGGGAGAAAAAGAAAGGAAAGAGAAAGGAGGAGAGAAATATGAAGGAGAAATGGAGAGAGAGAGAGAGAGAGAGAGAGAGAGAGAGAGAGAGAGAGAGAATAAAATGAAGAGAATGAAGGAAATGGAAAGGGAGAGTAATCTTGAAGATGAAGATGAATGTAAATCCTAAACCCTAGTTTTATTTTCTTTTGTTTAAATTGTGGATCTCATTTTCTCCACCCTATTATCTTATTTGTTATACCCTATGATAAAATCTATTCTACATCCTCAATCCCAAATATAAACCTTCATATCATTCCCAAATCTCATCCACTTACATCCCAAATCTCAAATGAAGTTTGTAAATTTAAATTCAATCAAGGCAAATGAGAAAACAATCTTACCTTTTACTTTATGGGAATTTAATAGATTCTTTGAAGGGGTCTTAATTCTCTCTTGGTTGCTCTTATTGGATTCCCCACATACCTCTTATGAGTACAACAAGATCCTCCACACAAGATCAAGAGAAAATGAAATGGAAGTGACCTCAAATTTTCACTTTATTTCAAAATGCAAAGACAATGTGACATAAAAGACAATTTATACATTGTTGTTTTGTTACATTGATTGTTTTTTGCATTCAGTTTGTGTTGTATTGTGATGCAAAACACAATGCAAAATATGACACATATCTAGAGAAAATGTCTCTTATATGGCCTTGATAGGGCTCTATGATGCAAAGATGTGGTCCTAAAGCCCTATATTATAATAGTTCCCACACACCTAATGCACCTAACCCAGACACGTACCCACACAACTAACCCCAAAACCCAACTAATGCACATTGTTGATACACATAACCCACATACATTATCCATGCACATAACTCACACCTTGAATCCACACACGAAACATGCACAATTAACCCATGCCTTTTAACTAGACATATAACCCATACACCTAGCCCAAGCACATATCCAATATAGGTAACCCATGCATCTAACCCACTAATAAAAGTTGCAAGTGATGTTATTATAAGATTGAGGGAGGATGTTATCACATTAACCCAAGGGCTTTCATACCTAAATACTAATCCCTAACTTGAATATGGGAACTAACCACTAACTCGAGCATAGGTTATGTGCATCACTCAAGATAGGTGTGTCGATTATGTACATAAATGCATTGTTGATGTGTGTTTCCTATTATGTGGGTATTATGTGGGTTGGGTGTAATACTATTGCTCTTCATATGTTCATTGCTTATGTGAGTTAGTTTTATCACTTTTTTTTTGTAGGGGGGGGGGGAGGGAATCCTAGGGAAAACCTCAAGGCACTTCTCCTCATTTCGAGGATGGTACCTAGAGTAAACCCTAGATTCTTCAAGGCACAAGGTCAATCAACAACATGGGTTGAAGCCATTGCAACAATATATTAATTATGAATTCAACATGTCACTTATGCACATGAAGAGGATAACACTCCATCCCACAACCACTCGAGGTAGACCCAATTAACAAGTTAGATTATCACTCACGTGCATGAGTTATGTTAAATATATTACTTATATTTACAAGTTCAATATATATATATATATATATATAAAATTGAATACACTAAATATTATTTGTTAACAAGAAAGTTGTAAATTGCGTTCTAATAACTTTAAAAACCCTTAAATTGGCATATCCTCGCTTTTTATACCAACAGGCAACAACCTCAACTTTTAGACCTACAAACCCTTGAAATCAAATAAGTGAGTTGAAATTAATGCGCTTACTTGAAACACAAGCATTCTACTTAGACCTAGAATTTGACGTCCCACAAAATGTATTTTTTATTCCAGACCGTAAATGTGATTATTAATCTTTTGTCTTCCTCAATTTTATTTAAAGTTTGTTGTATTCAATCAATTTAAAACTAATGATATATGTCACAATATAAAAAAATACTTATACATTATTGATGAGATTTGCATGGTTGTTAATTTTACATTTTAATAAAATTATATATATAATAATAAAAAAAACATTTTATAAATTTGTGTAAACTGAAGTGAAGGGCGCTGAAAAAATTTGACTATCATAAAAAAAAATTCATTTGACATATAACGTGAAATTGAAATTCCATACTCTACTTTCATAATGTTTCCCTTATCGATAAAATGGCTTTACTTAATCATTTTTCTTCCCTTATCGATAAAATGGCTTTACTTAATCATTTTTCTTCCCTTATCGATGAATGAGTAGACTCACTTTACATAGATGATAAACGTATACAAAGTGGCTATGTTTGGGATTTTGATGTATGATCATTTAGAGAAAGTTTTAAGTTTAATTATGGAAAGTGTCCATTGGGGAGAGACAAAGAAAGGTTAGCAAGGAAATGCATATTAGAAGTTGAAGTGATTAACATATATGTAGTAGAATATATATGTATAAATAATGTACGGGTAATGCATAGTTGAGAGTTAATGTAGATTTTTTATTTGGGGAGAAAAGTGTGTCGTGTCACAACACAAATTTAGAGGTTATGTATTGAAAAAAGAAGATCATTTAGAGACGAACTAAGTTGTAAAAGTGTGAAAGCAAATACACTATAAAGGAATTGTGTGGATTATGTTAAGGAACAATGTATTTAGAAAGTACAAAAGGATATGCAAATTAGTAAAATTGGAAGAATATAGGTGAAAAATTAGACATTTAGAGGTAAATTTGAATTGACCAAAAGGAAGTTGAAGAGCTGATATGTACACAATTTAAAGCAACAAAAGGATGTTGAGAGCCCGATAATAGACAATTTGAAGTGACAAAAATGAAATTGAAGACCTCAACGAGTGAACAAAGGAAGTCAAAGAGCCTAGTAGGCAAGCAATTTGAAGGGACAAAAAGAAAATTAGAATCAATGAGCAAACAAAAGCGACAAAAAAGGGTATGAATGAGTATTAATTTGGAACAAAATACACATCAATAATTATCCTATTTATCTCTGGGATTTGTTGTATAACATGTGTAATATCCATTATAGAGTGTGGACATAGGCTAAAATCTTGCTTAATACATTCTAGCTAGTAAAATATCGTAAATCTCATAGATAAACCAAGTTGAACAAGTGTGAAGACAAATAAAGTAGCTGGGAAGTGTGTGGATTATGTTGAGGAACAATGCATCTAGAAAGTACAAGAGCACATGCAAATTAGTACAAGCAGAAGAATGGAGGTGAACAATTAAACATTTAAAGGTAAATTTGAAGTGACCAAAAGGAAGTTGAAGAGCACAATAGGTACACGATTTGAGGCAACAAAATGGATGTTGGATAAATAGACAATTTGAAGCCACAAAAATGAAATTGAAGACCCTAACGAGTAGACAAAGGAAGTTAAAGAGCACAATAGGCAAGCAATTTGAAAGGAAAAAAAGAAAGTTAAAATCATTGAGCAAGCATTTTGAAGAGACAAAAACAAGTATGAAAGAGTATTAATTTGGAACAAAATCATCATCATTAGTACTTCTATTTATATCTACGATTTGTTGTATAGCATGTATAATATCCATGATTATGCCTTCTTGCACTATCATCAACACTCGATACACTCATAGTACACCATTTTTTGTTGTCGCAATTTCTTTGTCTATGCTAATGGGGCCTAGTCCTTAATTTGAAACAATTCTTCCATGTTTTTACAAACATTTATAACAAATCCTCTTTGCATATTGTCACTAAACCCTTGACATCAATGACCACCCACCACTACATTAAATTGGGTTGTTTTCCTCCTACATCTTGCTCTTCAAGCACAAGTGTCATTTCTTGAACACATTTTATTATGGTACAATCACAAACTCCATGGTTATTATACTTAAGGAATGCAACATTTGCATTGTAGCTACTTTATCTCATCTTTTTCAAGGTACTAAACTTCTTCTTGGTCACTGAACATTTCATCCACATGGTCACATTCAATCACATTTACATCATCTTTGTCTTCCATCTTGCAAACAAATTGATACAAAACATATCACACGAGTCAAAAGTTCTCACACACACCTTCTCCAATTGTGCTTTCTCTTAGACTCCACATTCTTGCAAATTTAGTTCATATTTTCCTTTGGAAGCTCCACCCCCATTTATTTTGGCATAACCACATGCTCTTCTTGATCATACTTGGCTTCACAACTACTAGGGAACACTCCATATAATATTATTTTTGTCTCGCACTCTACATATACACTCTTCATGTACATACTACGTATTCTCTTTATCAACTTAGAAATACCCTCCTATGGATTTTATTTTCAATGTTCTAATCAACACTTCATCTTCTATCATTCTTTCTCCCTCCAATGCACAATGACGTGGCTCGACACCTCCTCCCATTCATCCTCAATCTCATAAGCCATCTTCTTTGGTTTTGGTTAAGTCCCATATAAACACCCTGTGAGGTTTCCAAGCATGAAAATAATTTTTGCACCTTCTTCCTCACCTTCTCATTATTTGTTTTTACCTCCTTTGACTTGTGTACTTCCTTTTGGTGCTATATTTTTTCACTTCATGCAACCTTCCTTACATAACCATAGAACATCTACCCATTCTTCAAACAACTCTACCCATCACTTCTTTCATTGGCTTTACCTCTTTCTTCAACAGGTCTATCCAACAAACCCTTATTGGAGTTGTCTCACTCATGCAAATCCAACAATATATATTTACAATTTCAACAATTTCAGCCTAAAAAGATTTAACTACTCTTGTATATATATATATATATATAGTCTAAATCACAATTTGAACACATACAAATTTGGATTTTACCAATTTTATTTTTACCTAATTTTAACTAAAAGAAATTCAAAATATAAAATAAATAGACTACTCCATATAAGTATACTCTCACCCTCTCTATATATATTTATTTTTCAATGAAATATATATATATATATATTATTAACTAATTCAGTTTAGTACAAAGTATATATAAAAGAATCCACATTGTATTCTCTACTCAGGATTTGAATCTTGTTTGCAGCACTCCTAACAAAAACAAAACCAAAGCTAGTGCAACAGTTTCGAACAAACGAACACAGAACAAAGAGAACGGAGCGTGCTCTGCAAGATATCAAATTCAGTGATGCGAACTCCAATTAATTCAATGCTAGGAGACCTAACATATTCTACCTGTCATACATCGGTAAACAGCATGACTTTCGAACACAACATTACGCCGTGTGACATTCAATTCGGGACACAAATCTTTGGACGCGTGTACCGAGCTGCAGCGGCAGCAGTGCTCTCTGTGCAGCTCACAGAAGCTGAAAATACCGCTTGATAACATTTAATACGATTCTTGTTGGGCACGGCATTTCATATTCCCTTAGATTTCTATTTAAATCTTGAGACGGTGAAAATGGAGCCCAAAGCTTTTTAATCTGACCGTTCACACGAAATCAGGAGTAAGTTACTTGCTAAATTTCTGTGATTTCGGAAGGCTTAGCAAAGGTTTTCATAATATTATTTGTGCTCTGCTTTACTGTTCCCCTGGCGGGCAATTGTGTGTTGGAGTTGAAAATTTTGAGTTTCAATGCCGTTGAATGTTACCTTTTGATGAAATTTGCAATATGTTTGCGTTATTGTTAACCTCTGCGTGCAAAAGGATCGAAATTTGAAAGAAATCTGAGTGATTTTTTTCAAATGGATGTTGAAATTGAAAATTTTGCTGTATCATTGGGTGTAAAATTTATATATAATTTTTTTAGATGAAATTTGTAATATTTTGCATTATTGTTGACCCCTGCACGCATAGGGATCGAAATCGACAGAAGTATGAGTGACTTCTGTTCAAATGGCTCTTTTATTTTAAGTTCAAAATTATGTGTTCTTATTATGTTTGCATGATGAAATTTGGAATATTTTGCGTTATTATTTTCTCTGCACCCAAAGGGATCGAAATTTGATAGAATCCCAGTGATTATTTTGTTCAAATGGTTATTTTTCATGTAAAGCTTGCAGGGGATGCTTACACAGCATTCCTTGTATTCCTTGTAGACCCGAGTCATGTGTAATACTGGAAACTCATGCATTAAAAACACAATCTTTTTGCAAATGAGGAAAAGGGAGGGCTGGACATTTTAAAAAGTTCTCTTATTCCTGCTGGTCCAAGTAATCCAAATAGTGAATAAAGGCAGCATCGCAAGCTTCGATTTCCGTTGAAGCCAACTGCAGAGGCAATCTTCTAAAGTGAACCCTGTCCAATCCTCTGTGAAACCCAGCAACGCTTGAAGTTCTTTCCAGATCTTTCTATAGTAAGGACAGAAAATGAAGAGATGGGAGATGTCTTCCGCATCATTCATACACAGAATGCATATGTTATGTTAGGTCCCTGAAAGCCTCTGCTTAATAGATTAGACCATGTCAATATACGAAGTTACAATGATATTGCTGATAGGAAGAGCTTGACATTGTTGTATTGATCCCCTTACTTTACGGACAATGACATTACTGGCGATGATATTGTTGCTAGTACGGTCTCCCCATTGTGTGAATGGTTTCGACATTTTATAATTCTATCAATACATTGTTGATCCCCTTACTTTACCAACGACCATCAGCATTTATGTTACCCCTAGTAAGGGTTTTCACATTGTATTAATAACTCTCGACATTATATCAACACATTCTATAAACCTAACAGTGCATAACAGAGTCTACAGATTGAAATAACAGAGCTTACATACTGAATGATACCTACTTTATATAACCACTAGTATAGATTTATCTTAAACTTAGAGTTAATTGAAATTTTTATCAAATATGGAGCAGTGTTTAATAACTCCATTGCTTAATAGATTAAGGTATTTCACTCTGTTCTGAAAAAAAATCTTAAACTGATCTAATTGAGATTTTATCAGACAGGGAGCAGTGCTTAATAAATTGGGGTACTTTACTCTGTTGTGGAAAAAATAGATAACCAGTATAGATTTATCTTGAACTTGATCTAATTCAGATTTATCAAGGAAGCATGGAGCAGTGCTTAATAGATTGGGATGCTTTCTTCTGGAAAAAAGAAGATTGGGATGCTTTATAAGTTGGGTTTTTTTTAACTCTTTGTTGTATAAAGTTGTATCGGATTTTAGATGAATTTATTTTGTTTTTTTTTTTCTTTTATTTTAATTGGGATGCTTTATAAGTTGGTTTTTTTTTACTTTTTGTTGTATAAAGTTGTATCAGATTTTAGATAAATTTTCTCTTTCAGCGAAAAAAAAACATACTACTAGATAAATTTTCTCTTTCAGCGAAAAAAACCGTACTACTAGTATTCATTGATGAAAATCAAATAGTATAATATCATAAGTCATTGTGAAACCAGAACTTATTCATTGATGAGAATCAAATAGTACAATATCGTAAGTCATTGTGAAACCACGACTTATACAAAAAGAAGGCCCTATGGAAACCAAGATAAACACCCAGATTACTAAGAAAAACATAGTAATCATCCTATGCAGAATGTGATTGAGCTAAAGTTTGAACATAGATCAATACATCAAAATTACAAAAAAGTGCAATGCCACTACAGACCAGACATGAGAACCTGATCTGAATCGAGTAGAAGACACTTTTGATATTCTTCTCACCTAATAAAGCCTTTAGTGCCTTCATGTGCATTTTTTGATAATATATCAGCAAGTGAATTATGCTGTCTATATATATGTTCAAAAGATATAATCTTGAAAAAAAGTATAGCTTCCTTAATTCTGCGGCACCAGTGATGTAAGGAGATCCCATTGATATTAAAATCCCCTTTAGCCCATTTGATCGTTACTCTGGAGTCACCATAAACTGAGATTTCATGAAAACCAAAATATCTGGAAACTGCGAGAACACACCACAAACCAATCAACTCAGCCTTGGTATTAGTGCCGCTGCCACAGTTGAGTTTCAAAGTATAGTAATGTTCCTTGTTGATATAAATAACCCCACCAATAGCGCAATGTCCATTAATAACCAACCCATCGAAAAAAGCCACAAGTCTATGAAAAAAGCATTGAAAAAAAAGTTGTTTTATGACTCTTTTACTCCCAATGTTTGTGCACTGACTTTTGATGACCCCCTTAATTTTGCAAATGGTATTATTAATGGAAGGCCTCATATCCTCAAATAGTGCTGCATTCCTCAAATGCCATACTGTTATTTTTTTTTATCTTTTATTTTTTAAACATACGTGTTGCTACACTCGGTCGAGTGCAAATGTATCAACAGAACAGTAAAACAGAGCCTAAACCTACCCTATATAGGCTTTTTCCAAATGTGGAAAAAATATTTGGTTATATAATTAAACCAGTACCTGGTATTGTAGGTTTTTTAATTTGGAGAAAATATAAGTTATTTTTTTAAAGTTAAAAAAATAAATTGCATTTATTTTTTAAAAGTTGAATGATATTGAAAGCGTTACTTTGATTGCTGCCTTTTAATAGTAATTGAATTCCGATTTTGGAGCTTCTCCAATGTTTTCTGCGAATTCCCTAGCCCGAGTTCGAAGTTAATTCGTAAATGCATAACAATGCGGAATTTATTAAAAAATTATTCAGATTTCTACATTTTAACGTCAAATTCTTTGAAGCCTCTGGCTTAAATTTTTGTAGTTAAATTTTTAATTTTTAAATATATTACGAATTGGAATTTATATAAACTTTTTTCAGGCCTTGCTTGTTTCATGTCCAAAATTCATAAAGCCTATGGCATAAATCTCTTTTTTTAGCTGTTTGGTAACCAAACCCCAGTCCCGACCTTAATTTTAAGTCAAGGATAATTATAATCCTTTCTTATTTGATGTCGGTAACTTAACCCGAGTCCCGACTTTGATTTTCCATTAAAGCTAAAGTGAGGATGAAGGAAATAGGTGAACACTTTTTTGGTATTACTTGACGATCAATCAAACGAACACTGAAGAAACATTGCACGGTTTGTATTGGTCCTCAATTTCAACCGAGGACAGGAAGGTTTTCATTCTACGGCATTCTTTTGATATTTTATAATTTAATGGTACGGAATCTTGTGTACCTGTGCCACTGCCAATGTTGAACAGGTTGCTTGTGGCTCTGGATTTCTCAATTCTTGGAATTATTGGCTGCAGTGTATTACCCTGTCCTATTGACAGGCCTTAGAAAAAAGGACAGTAATTTCTTCTCCCTTCCTGCTTTAATCGTCGGCTTTAACAATTAATGTCTGTATTCATTTTTTCGCTTCAGATGATCTTCTCAGCCCATCTGTCCAAGGTATTTCTGGAAAATTTGGGACTTTCGACGGCAAATCAGTAGAAAACATGCTGCTGAGGTGTAAATTAAAGAAGCAGGTGCAGAGTGTAGAGGATGAACCACCTCTGTCATTTCTTGACCTTCCCGAGCTCGTGTTGGAAAGCATTTTCCGCCGACTTCACCCACAGTCTCTGTGCCAATTAGCTCAAACATGCAGAAATCTGAGAGTCAAATGTCGTAGCGATGAAATATGGGAGCCCCTATTCTATGAGCGCTGGGGTAAAATTATTGGGCCGACTGCTTTTACTGCCTGGGAGCAGATGGTGAAAGGGGAGAATGCAAGGATCCTGAATCGGAGCTACATGCCATCATGCTTGTGGATGCTTCCCGTGACATGTATTTGGTCACTTTCAAGACATAAAGAGAAATCAGTATTGGAAGAGTCGAATGAACGCTTTGTGAGTATGTATTCAGACTTGGAAAGTGGCAAATTATGGTTTCCCGCGCAGGTTTACAATCGGGAGGTGAGGATTAATTTTGCCACAAATCTTTAAGTTGAATCATCATATACTATGAAAATGTATGCTGTCCATACATTGCTTTCCATGAATGGCTGAATTTGGGGTTCGCCTCTACTATTGGTCGGGTTAATGATCCCCTTTGTGAATGCTTTTATTTCTGGTCGGGTACATTACTTTCATCTTCTTTCTTTTTTCAGAAGTATGTTTCATTTATACACTGTTTTCATGATTTTTATTAGAAATCGACATTTTGTGTGTTATCTTATTTATGGTAAAGACCTAGAGACCTTTTGTGTTTACATTTTTATATCGGGTGAACCTGTTTCATATATCTGTGTTCTATCTATGAAAATGTAGTTGCATTCACAAATGAATATACAATATGTAAAATTTATATTTGAAGATCATTTGTTTTGGTGAAACTGTGTGTCAATCTTTTGTTACCAATGTTTCAGGTGAACACTTTACCATCATTAAGGAGGAAGTTTCAGAGAGTGAAACAGTTTGTTTCAGTTTCTCGATGGGTGAACATTTACCATCATCAAGGATAAACCAACTGTTTCTAACTTTCTCGAAAACTCCTTTGATGATGAGTTCTTGATGATGAGTTCTCCCTGGATGATGGGTGAAGTGTTCACCCTAAATATTGGGAATGGTGAACATTTCACCTATCATCAAGAGAACAACTCCCTTGAAAATGGGGAGCAAGTCCCTTGAAAATGGGTGAAGTGTTCACCTAAAACATGGAAAACAAAACCTGGATACACTATTCCACTAAAATAAATGCTCTCAATATGTCTGTGAATAATCTACGTGCTGAAATTTATTTTGTTCAGATGACATGAACTGATATGTTAAGAATTGATATGTTAAGGGTATTTTGTGGAATGCCTTTTCTGTTTAAATGTAAACCCATTAAATGTTATATATTGGTTTAACCCAATACACTTGTGTTGTTTATTTTATTCCTTGAATAAGCTTTCTTTCCTACGTTCTTCTCTGAACCAAATATCGTTCACATATATCTTTATTCCTATTCAGTGTTTCCCTGCTTGTTTTCCATTTTCTGTACTTTTTCATTCGTGCTTTTCAAGCCTTGTCGCACACAACCTGTCTGTTTTCATTGAATATGTTTCCTAAACATACATTTTGAATTTATTTATGACCATATATACTAGTTTTGTCTGTTTTCATTGAATATACATTTTGAATTTATTTATGACCATGTACACTAGTTTTGTTGACAGAAGTAATGGAGCTTTTGACTAAAACCAATTCAAATCAATTTTAGTCACTGTAATTCCTAATAAAATCATAGTATTCAATAACATTGCATATTGCTTACAGAGTTCTCGCTGTCATTTCAGCACGGTCACATTGGATTTGTGTTATCATGCTACGATGCAGAAGTAAATTATGTCCGTGAGTCTGACACCTTCTGTGCCAGGTAGAAGATATGGCCTTCCCACGCTTATATGTTCACATTTAAATGAAATTCTGATTACATATTATGTGCTGCAAAGTTTCATTCGTTCTTATGTGCCTGGGTTATCCTTGTAAGTTTGTAACGGTTCAATACAGCCGTTTGTGCCTTCTAATTGGCACCAACACTGTTCTTGTACAGTTCCAGTAAGGGGGGTTATCTGGAAGAGACTAAACCTCTAACTTTTGAATCTCCGTCAGTGTCTAGGTTTTCTTCGATAATTTTTTTGATATTCTCATCCAGAGGACTTGAGGTTAGTTAAGGAGCTAGTGACAGTCACAGTCACTATAGGCAACTTGTTTTCCTCTCCATTTCCATATCCTGAGATTCTAAGACATTTTATGGCCTAATACCAAAGCAAAGAGCTTGAACCAACTAGATTTTTAAGATAGCCCCTTTTCAATAAAGTTGACCCACACCGCAGTCAGACTCATAGTTATTGTATCCCTTGTCTAATTGATGTTTTTACCAAATGTAAGAGCTTGAACCTCAAAACCATGGTTGGCCTGACCATTTTCCAGTTTGCTCTTACCAACTAAAATTTTATGATAGCCCCTTTTCAATAAAGTTGACCCTCACCGCGGTCGTAGACTCTCAGTTATTTTAGCCCTTGTCTAATTGATATTTTTACCAAATGTATATGCATTTTTTCAAAGCGCTCTTGAAGGTGATATTAGAAACCAGTTGTCACACCATATCAAGGCTTAAGTTTTCTCGATTATAAGCAGCTTGAGTCCTAATGGGAAAGGTCGAGAGCCTGAGCTATCAATGACAAACCTCGAGCTTACTGTGCTTCCAGTTATTCCAGTGTTTTGTGCTTTTAAGACTATTTTTTTAACTCTCAGAGTAATGAACTACAGGTATTCGCCCTATTATCCAAGAATTATTGTAGAGGATGGAATACCATGGGCACGCATTAGAAAACCGGCTGTGGAGAAGCCTGAGCTATCCATGACAAACCTCGAGCTTAATGTGCTTCCAGTTATTCCAGTTTTTTGTGCTTTTAAGACTATTTTTTTAACTCTCAGAGTAATGAACTACAGGTATTCGCCCTATTATCCAAGAATTATTGTAGAGGATGGAATACCATGGGCACGCATTAGAAAACCGGCTGTTGAGACATCTCCAAATGAGCTTCACATTCCAGATATTGCTGAGGAGTTTAGGCCGGGAGATCATATAGAAGTTCAGTGGAAAAGGTGTCAATACTTTCCATATGGTATTTTTCTGCTTCTTTATTGCCCATGATTGCGTTAGTTACAAATACATCATGAAATTACAGTAACAAGTAATTGAGCTCCTCAGCCAATCTTGAAAGAACCAAGCACAAGAACTAGCGTAGATATCAAACCCTTGCAGCATACACACATAATAAACAGATAACTAAGATTTATAATTGTTTCATTTTTCAATTACTGCAGGCCATCATTGGAAAGCTGTCAGTAGATTTTAAGATTTCTAAGATTCTGATTTTGATTTGCAGGTTGGTGGTATGGTATAGTTGGCCATTCTACTAATTGTACAGGAGATGATAAGGCTTGTAAATGCCATCTTGATGGTATTCTTTTTCCAGTTCTTTGTTCTAAACTAACTTCATACATGATTTACATGAATCTGACGTATATACGATTTCCAACTCTTCTAGTTATTGCAGTTAATTCTCCTACATCTACCTGGTAGCAGATGTAGTTACATGATTCTGTGTTTAGTTCTTTGACTCCTTGAGTCCTTTGGTTTTGTAGCAGATGTGCTGTGGTTAGAATTCAGGCAGTATACCAGGGGTTCAAGGTGGAGGCAAGTTCCAATCAAAAGAAGGAGGACTCGTGAAGATAGTAATGGGTTAGATGGATTCTATGGAGGCATCCGGAAATTGTATAGCGAAGACGAGATCTCTACATGGTTAGAGTTGTGGCCCAAACAATCTCTCATGTAGTGAACTGTAACGATTCCTCTTCAAAAATACTCATCAGGTTCCTATTTATTATTTCAAGATTACAATCATATTAGGCATGATTAAAGCATGTTCCTGGCAGATTGATGCCATTTTCAGTATATTTGTGTTTGCATTGGAAGCACTGGTGTGAATTAGTAATAATAAAATAGCTTGAAGCTCAAAATTTTGAGGTTTGATGCACATAATTGATTGCGATTACAGGTGTTGGTTTGCAGAGAGTTTATATCTCCAGATAAATTCTATATTAAAATAGTTTTCTACAGATTTCTGCATTTGGACAGTCATCTGCGAAATCCTTTAGCTAGATTCAGAGATACTAAGATAGTTTGACTTTATATTAATCGGTGGCTACAGAAATGAAGTTTAGCTTAACTTAGAGCGGTGGAAACTGACCTTACATTCAAACGAACTATTTCCCCTGTTCTTTTTAGTGCTTCAGACCAAACCTCACACGAAATATGTTTTTTCTTTCAATTATCTCGAAGAAGGAAGTGATCTGAAAAAAATCTGAATTTGATCCAGAAACTTGAGGGCCAAAACCCACCGAGTGAGTCAGACTGAGTCTTCATAGATTGTAGGAAGGAAATCTATATATTTCCCCTGCTATGGGTTTTCCATTTGTGCTTCTCCATTGAGCTGTGCTTGGAAATTTCAAATAGAGTAAAATTGGAAACGGCAAATAGAAAGAAAATTCACACGACACACTTTCGTCTGCTTTGGGTTCGACTGGCGAATCAAAGGCAGCTGTGTCATTTATATGTGCACGAAAACTCTGCCGCAGAACAGAACAGTAAAAAATTCATAAAATAAAAAGCAAACACTTTAGGTAGATATTTTTGAAAACAAAATATAGATCGGATTAATTTTTCTTTTTTACATATGCTTGTATATGTAAGGAATTTGACCTTAGGAGTTGGATCATTAGTGTAAGTTTGTTGAATAAGTGTAATTTATGGTGAATAGAGAAGAAGACCATAATACTTGGATAGTAGTAGTTGCAAATAAAGTCTTATTTAGAAGGAATAAAGAGATTTTATGAATTTGACAATTCTAATTTTTATAAAAAATTGGCAAACTATTTGACATATATTCATTTGATTTCTCATAAACTCTTAATATCCAACTTTTGAATTATCCTTATTCAATATAGAATAAAAATAAGTTCTTTAAAAAAAATATTAGAATATTTTACTTAACTAATCAATACAAAGCTTTTGGATATTTGATTAAAATAAGACTAGAAAATTTAAGATTTACTCCGACTTTTTCATGTTTATTATAATCATAATATGACTATAAATTATTTGCTAAACGTTTTAATTGTAAATTGTTAAAATTTTTACTCAATATTTACAATATTAAATATCAATATTTACAATTTTATCAATTTAAATTAATTCTAGAAAAAATAAATTAATTTTAATTATTTGAAAATAACCATTAACTAACTAAATTATTGTTAAAATAACCATTAACAAACTCCAAACTCCAATGCTTATAGTCTTGTCATATTATTATTAAATACCTAAGGTGAACACAATCATATGCATGGATATAATAGTTTAAAGGCTAGTAAAAAACTAAAATAAATTCAACATGTTTCAAAATTAAGATGTTCCTTCCAATTTTACTCCACATGTTTCAAAATTGAAGATGATCCTAATGTTTCCAATTTTACTTGAGGTTTCTAAATATTTTAGTTAAACAACATAAATACAAGCCTTTAATATAATTTCACTCTTATGATAGTGTTAAACACATCACCTATGATAGTGTTAAACACATCATGCTTGGACACAATCCTTATTTTCAGTTAAACACATCAGGCTTGGACACAATCCTTAATTGAAGATGATCCCAATGTTTCCAATTTTACTCCGAACCTTCCTATGCTAGTGTTAAACACATCACGCTTCCAATTTTACTCCAAGCCTTCTAAATTTTTAGTTAAATAATATAAACACAAACCTTTAATATATTTTCACTCCTATGCAAGTGTTAACACATCACGCTTGGACACAATCCTTTGCATTGGCATGTGATAATTCAAATTTCAAAGTTGAAATATTTTAGGGAGAAGGGCATGTACAATAAGCAATTAATAATCCATAATTCATTATTATTTTATAAGAAAATAAAGGTTAAGAAAAGTAGTTTTCATTATTGTTATATTGATTTATTAACTAAATAATAAATAATAATGGTACGGTATATTATATTATTAAATAACATAATTTTAGTAATTGTTTCAAAAAATGTAAAGGTATGTTGAATGAAAAAATGTCAAAGGGAAAAAAATTGAACCACGAAATGAAAAAATGGGAGTAATAAAATAGATGTTATGAAGAACTTGTTCCTAAATAAAAATGTCCTTTTTCATTTGTTAAAGTATCATGGAAAAAACAAAAAAATGAGTAAAATTGACATTATGCAGAGTCACAACCAATGTGACTCATAGTTACAACTATTAACTTATTGGGATTCTCGATAGAACACTAGAATTCATTATAACCATGTTATTTAGTTAGTATTTCTAAAAACATTAGAGCACCATTTTACATTATCCTTTCAGAAATGTGAGCTATAAATTTTAATAGAAATTGACTGAATTTCAAAATACTCCACGATCCAATTCAATAAGATATTTTTATCCCAATTTTCAGTTAGCAAATATTGAAGCACAAAGATATTTGATGTAATGTCCCCGGCTTTACCCCATGGCATTAAGATCGTAAATGATGTAATATTGTTATAAAATCGTGGTGAGGAGCTCAAGGCCAAGGTCCCACCATCGATTTATCAATGCATATGGTTCATGTGCTAGCCATGCGCAATGGAATTGCGAATATTATGTAAATATGCATTTTTAATAAAATACCCACAACTAGTTAAGTAATGCAACAAGAGATGGGGGCATGATTTTACAAGGAATTGGGAGGGAAAACATTCAAACCCTTGAGCCAATCAAGTCAAGCCAAGTGTCAATGAGATAACCCATCAAACTCTCAACTACCCATGTTGAATTTTGTACCCAATCATTCATCTCTCCCAAAAGTTGGTTGAGGTAGTTAATGCCTTGGGGAATGAGAGGTATGGCTGTCCAAAATTCGAGTATGGGCAACCACCCTTCATGGAAAAACGTGTTTGGATTCCTTGGCAAGAAAAGAGCCATGAATTTGCCTCCCAAGCCATAACCCATCAAGCAGTTTTGTCTCTCTCACGTTTTTGGGCTGCTTGGGCGTTTTCTCTTCACGTTTTTATGGTTTCTAGCTGGAAACTAGGCGTTTTTGGGTTGCAGAGTGGCTGGGAGTACGGGAGCTTGGTTTGGGGTTTCATTGGAGCCGTTTTGGCCATTTAGATGCCCAAAATACCATGGAAAAATTGGGTTGGTTCCCAGTGGACGATTTCCCCAATCCAAAGTCCGTTTTTGGTGTGCCCACGTTTTGGGAAAACCCCTGGCCATCTTGTTATTGAAATTCCCCAATCCGTTTTTGGTGTGCCCACGATTTGGGAAAGTCCAAGGCCATCTTATTGGTAAATCCCATTGTTGAAAGAGGGTATCCATGCCCAGTTTGAGTTGCTGTGTGTAAAAGAGTGTTGGGGTTGAGATGGGTGTTTATTGCTTGGGTTGTGTATGAGCTTGAATGTCCCCCTTCCTTGTAAGAATCATGTCCCGCTCGGGGGTGGTAGTTGTGTTGAGAGAATTGATGAACACAACTGTCTTACGGTTGGGTCGAACGTTGCAGCGACATAGCTAGTTGTTTGGGACAATTGCACAATGAAGATAAGTGTTTTTCTATGTGCATTTACTTCTGAAAAATGTTTAAATTTGATGTTTATTATTGATATGTTGAATGCATATGAAAGATGTGTGTGGGTGATGTTCTTATTCCGTTGTGCATATATGTTTGATTTGCATCTGCACACATAAATTTTATGGCTATGAATCTAACGAATGGGCTGAGTTTTGTGAAAGCCCCGTAGAATGGCATCATGTTTCCTTGTCGAAGTTGGATCTGCGGGTGGGGACGTGACATTTGGTATCAGAGCTGCTGGTTGCAGCATTGGGCCTTCATGGGCTACCTATTACAGTTGCAGAGGTAAGTATGCCTCCTGCCCAACACTAAACATCAAAAAGAAGGAAAATATTTCAGAAAATTTTCTGATTGTTTTTGAAAATTTGAAATTTTTTTTCAAGTGTCTTTTTTTTTGAAAATTTTGCGCCACGGACGCGGCAGCAAAGTTAAGCATAACTCTGCGCGCGGGGTGCCAAAATTAGCATAAATGCTGCGCTGAAAGGGAAGAGAGATTCAAAAATTTTCTAAGTGTCTTTTTTGAAATTTTTGTGCGGCGCTAGCAGCAAAGTTAATGGTAAGACCCGCGCGGCGTTGACGACAATTCTAACACTAAAAACTGTAATGTGCGCGCCACGCGCGGCGGCGACTCGGCGGAAATTTTAGGCTTAAAAATTGCGTAGGCGGCAATTTTAGCCTTAAATTTTGCAATGCGGTCGCAGCGACGGAGGATTGCGGGCGGCGAAGATAAGGCCAGGACCGTCGCGATGGGCACAAAAGTTAAGGTTAAAATCTGCGCTAGTCGGCGGCGACGCTGGTGAAACGACGACAATTTTAGCCTTAAAACCTGCGATGGTCAGCAATGATTTTAGGGTTAGATACAACGCCAAGGGCGATAATGTTAAGGATAAAACCTGCGCTGCGACAGGGGAGTTAAGGTTAAATCCCGCGACGATCGTAGAGGGAGGAGCCAAAAGAAAAAAAGAAAGAAAGAAAGGTATAGAGCCCAAAACTTGATTTTTGGATAGGAAGAGCAGTCGAGCTCAGAATGGGATGGATTCCTGTGGGGCTCGGAGGCCATTAACAAAGGCCATGAAAGAACCAGAGAGGGCTCCGAACCTAGTATGCTCCAATTTGACAGAAAATGGAGAATAGTGACTTTTGTAAGACAGTGTCCCAAGGCTTGACGGAGGGTCGGTTTGAGCTGAAATTGATGGCACGGCCATGGAGCAGGAACAATGTTAAGTTTGGAATCTTGGAGTCGAACTCCAAAGGATGTGGAGTCGGGGTGAACCAGAAGGCCAAAAAGCACTGTTCCGGGCCACGTTTTCGAAATTTTGAAAAGCTTGTGGACAGTAAAAGTGACCCTAGATGTTGGAATCAAAATTTTTACTGAACTAGACGTTTCATCTTCTCATTAAGACGGATAGTTTTCGTTAGACGAAGATTTTCCAAAAATGCATAGTTTGGGAGATAGCCATTTTTGGCCAAATTTTGAGATTTTGGGGAAAAAGTGAAAAGTGAAAAGTAGCCAAACCTCGAATTTTATAGAAGTTGACAGGTGCATCGGAACCGGGATCCGAAGGTTGGTGAGTGTTCCTTGTTATATGTACTACCTTCTCCCGGTAGATAAGTTTTCATTATTCTTCCTACATTTACTTCTGCAAGCAGCTGAAGTTGGCATTTCAGAACGAATTATAGCTGTGAAAGTGCAGAAAATTTGGGCAAAGTTTGCATTTATGAAAGAATGTAAATTCCATGTCCTGGATCGGAATGGAGCACGGGGATAGGCGTTGGAAATCTTATCCAAAGGAGAACAAGGATGCATGACCAGAATTTGAATGAGGTCCGCATATATCATAGATATTTGGTACAGAAGAGTGCCAGCGGCTGTTTTGACAAAAGAGAATTGTTGTCAATATGGGCAATTTCTAGAATTGCATGACTGGAAGGAAATCATACCAACTATGATATGGAGAGGGATTCCATTCTACGATGAGGGATTGGAAAGGGAGAATTCCTTAACCCCTGTTTGCTATCGTACTTATAATTATGAAATTGTCATGCATATAAACTATGGCATAAGAATGTTAAAAATGCAAGAGATTACATAGATGAGTATGCACTAGATGGCATAACAATAAAAATTGCACAGTGCATGTGAAAATGTTTTTGCGTGTATATGATATTGCATATTGGTAAAATAGTGAGGTTTTACATATGCAATGAGCCACTTAAGACAATGATTGTGGTTGCTAATAATTAGTTGTGTCCGCATTGGTTGTAGGACAAAATACAATCAAAGCATGGCTAAAGAAGTTGATGACGTTGTTGCACGTAACCAACAACTTTATGAAGAGACGATGGTGCAACAAGTCCATGATCATGATGTTGGCAAAAGGACTGAGTAGCCTAGGTAAGAGGCCAACTGATCAGGTAACATCAAGTGATGTTAATATCAGCCATGTAGGTAATGGTTAATTGCGCTTAATTGCATGAATGTTGAAAGGGGATTTGATGAGATCCCTTCAACTATGTTTAAAAATGTGTTGAATTGTTTGTATGAGAGATTGAGTGCCTGAATGTGAATGCCATCCTACCAAGTATGGTGAGGTATGGGTAAGTGAAGGCAGGAAGCCTTACACCCTATAATTGCTTAGAAATCTCAATGCATTCATATGAAATTATATCATGCCATTTGTCTGTGCTGATTGTGAGTTTAACAACCAAAGCAAGTGAGGACTTATGGTCCTGTTGTGGTAGTGCATGCTATGAGATAGACATTGTTAGGCCATAATATGTTGGAATGCATAGTACTCACGAATTAATGGCAATGTTGTATTGAGGGGTTATGCATTGAGTGAGTGCACATTAAAAGATTATAAAAATGTTGTGAATGTGCATTCATGTGTGCGGGTGCACATGTTGAGGTGCATTATGTGAATGCATGGTTGTGATATATATGTTTCAATGCAGTTAGATAATAGATGACAAGGTGGACTATTGTTAATCCTGAGACCATTTCATGAGCTGCTGTAAATGCAGGAGAATGATTGCATGAAGAAGGTAGACATGTTGATGGGCTACCAGAGTGCTCTGTTGGAAGGACAGAGTTGCATAAAAATGATATGGCTACGAAAAAATGAGTATTTACAGTTTATTTAAATTGCATGAATAGTGTACCCGTGTCTTGCAGTTTTATTGTGATAATGATGCATATATAGAAATGTATATATTTTATTGCATTTCAAATGTTAACAACTGAAGGTGTTTGAATTATTGAGTGTTATAATTCTGAGATCACCTTAGTGACTGTTGTAGCAATGAAAGGATTATATGCATAAGATATTCACAACGTGTTTGGTTGATTGAAGTTTCAGATTTCAGGTAGAAAAGTCTTGTGTATGGCAATGAGGATAAGTCCATAGTGAAGGCCGGGATCTACCATGTGCATAAGCCAAATGTTATGAGAAGGTTCTCATAGTTGTAACTTATGCATGAAACAAATCTGGAAATTTTATGGTTTAAATTTGTGAGAATAATCTCATGGTGGTAAATCTAATTTCTGTAGGAAAAACAGATTTACAAATTACAGGTTTGAGAATCGCTTATAATTGCTAATCACTGTTTGGCGTATATAAAAATTGTGTCAGGAGGACATGTTGTAGGTGGATGTTCATGTATGGTAGCAAGAGTGAAACCACAATGGATAGAGTGATACCACTTACGAGAACCAAACAATATGAGGATAGCTTCATTGCTAAGCAAATCAATTTCTGTAGGAGACAGAATTGTAAATTCATGTTGAATTAATTATTAATGCTATTGATTGGTTATAGAATAATCATACTTGAAGCTTATTGTTAAATGTTGCTGTCTGTTTGGCTATTTGATAAGTGTGCCAGGATGACACATTGCAGGAAGACCATGTGTGATGGTCTGCCGAAGCCAAACTAGATGGGAAGGATTCCATGCTTTGGAAATGGGTTTCAGGTGAAACGCCATTGTAAATGTTGATAATGTCTCAGTCAAACTGCATATGCGTGAATCATGCGAGTGAGACAGTAAAATTATGCCGAGAAGGCATGTGTAGGTTATGGAACATGAAACGAATGAGTATTCTGTAACCCTAACTAAAGATATACATGTCTAGTTATTAGATTTAATACGCAGAGCATGTTTTATTATTTCATTATTATTCCAGACTGCTTGAGTATGATTAGGGCCTACATGACTCACATCAGAAAGGGATGCATACCTTTCGGGTGCTGGGTTATGTTAGGGTTGTCAATATTGACTACACCTTAAGAGAATGGACGTATTCCTGGTGTTTCAATACTTGATAGTGAATGTTATGAAATATGATTACAATTTTAGAGCAGCAATACTGATGAGCCTGCTTATCCTTCTTGTGCTATCAGCTTACACAGATGCACTCTGGTGTTGCACGTAAGAGGCAAAGTTAAGAAGGGTGCTCGAGAGGACTGTATGGGCAGTGGTAACCTTTCTACGCTCACACTGAAGGACACTAGAAGAGATGGATAGGCTCGGGGAGCTGTGTAACAGAAAAAGGGCATCATCCTTGTGTAGTGTGAGTGGGTATTGTGGGGCCATGCTAGCCTGCAGTCAAGTGACTCACCCATGGAGTTCCTGGAGGGAACCACTGGTTGCATAAGAGAGAATGAGCCACGTAATCATATTATGTTGTTCTTATTGCCTGATAAACCCAGTCAGTGTATTGGCTTGGAAATGGTTGTTGTATGCCTGATAAACCCAGTCGGTGTACTGGCTTGGCATTGGCTATTTGCATGTTGTGGAGGTATTGGTGAAGGGTGTTATTTCCTGACAAACCCAGTCGGAGAACTGGCTTGGAAATGGTCGTTGTATGCTTGATAAACCCAGTCGGCGTACTGGCTTAGCATACTGATTTTAGGGATGCCTGATAAACCCAGTCGGTGTACTGGCTTGGCATTGCCTATTTGGATGATGTTGTGGAAGCAGCATGTGTGCTGGCCAAGCATCCACCCCATAGGTGATCCAAGGCTTGTAAAGCAGAGAGGGAAAACTGTGGAGTAGCAAGGAAAATGCACAATACAGATAAGTATTCATTTTCATTTATTTTCTTGTTTGGAATAATAAAAATTTCAGGTATAAGTCTTCTAACAACTAAGCTGATACACTATTGTTCCTTTGTTGGTAACCTTGATCATTGCAGGAAGCACAGACCCTGAAAGAACTATAAATTCTTGGTAAACCAGAAATTAACTGGTTGTGCACTATAAATTCTTGGTAAAACCAGAGAGTAACTGGTTGTGCACTATAAATTTTTGGTAAATCCAGAGAGTAATTGATGCTCGATAAATTCAAAGAATAGTTGGTGGGGGCATTAACCACTTGATGTTGTGGAGAAGACGACATGCTGGCCAAACATTCTTTAATTAATTAATAAAACCAGTCGGAGCACTAGCCTAGCATATTGCTAAATGAGATGATTGATGAAACCCAGTCGGCGTACTGGCTGGGCATTTCCTATTCGAATGGTTGTGGAGTAGCCTGCGTGCTGGCCCAACATTCATTATTGCATCTACGGGCAATCCAAGACTTATAAAGCGAAGAAGGAGCCTATGGAATAAAGTGAAGATATCCAATGCAGATAGGTATTTGGTTACATTGCAACTTCTTGCTTATGAAATACGTGTGTATATGATTTGTTTATGATTTCTTAAACTCTTGTTTGGAGACAAACCCTATGGAAATAAATTAAACATGTGAATCGATTCAATGTTTGAGTGTAGGTATTGCTGGAAGCAAGGACTATGAAGGCATCATAAGGATGAATGTGGACATGTGATCGTCCGAAAGAGCTCAGTGTGAGTAGTAATGAAAGACGGTGCTAGTGGACACGTGTGGGTCCTAGCAGCCAAAGGTTTTGTAAGCAACAATGGAGAAAGGTTCCCTGGTTGAAAATCCTTAGACAGACCTTAGACACTATGTGTCGTAGCCAAGAAGGGCAAGTCAAGCATTCACATTGAAGTGAAAGAGGCTCCGGAGCATGAAACCACAGTGATGGTGTGGCTCCAGATTGGAACAAGACTAAGAGGGGGAAACTCTTACTCTTCTCTTTCATTTTTGATTGATGCATTTCAAAAACAAAGGATTGTTGAATGCATGTTGTGACTGGAAGTTGATTGTGTTTATTGCTTGAAATGAATTGTGAATGCTGAAATAGTTATTTTCCCCGTGAAAGGATGAACATGAATGAGTTCATGTGTATGTTGGGAAAGCATGAAAAGTGTGGAAGTCGCATGAGTAAAGCATGGACGTTCCATGTCAATTGGGAAATTAATTGACTAACTTTAATATTGTGCTATGCTGTCCTAACAAGAATTGCCATGATGAATCCCACAGGTGAGAAATTGAAAGCCATTGTTTGCAGCTGTTACTAGCCAAGTGTTGCTAGTGAGAAAGGACAACAAGGAAGATGGAATCCCTGAAATTCCAGACTTGTAGATCAGCTGGAAGATAAATAAATGGAAGGGATTGTTGTGGGGCGATGCCCGCCTGCAGAGTTGGAAGATCAAAGCCAATAGAAGCAGCTTGAGAAAGCAAAAGGACTTGATCTGAAAGTTCAAAGTAAAGAGATGAACGCAGGACAGACCTGCCACATTTTGTGATTTTTGAGACATGTGTAAAGTGGGTATTTATTTCTAAGTGTTGGAACACCGAGAACGGTGTTATTCTAAGGGGAGGGGAATGTAATGTCCTTGGCTTGACCCCATGGCATTAAAATCGTAAATGATGTAATATTGTTATAAAATCGTGGCAAGGAGCTCAAGGCCAAGGCCCCACCATCGATTTATCAATGCATATGGTTCACGTGCTAACCATGCGCAATGGAATTGCGAATATTATGTAAATATGCATTTTTAATAAAATACCCACAACTAGCTATGCAATGCAACAAGAGATGGGGGCATGATTTTACAAGGAATTGGGAGGAAAAACATTCAAACCCTTGAGCCAATCAAGTCAAGCCAAGTGTCAATGAGATAACCCATCAAACTCTCAACTACCCATGTTGACTTTTGTACCCAATCATTCATTTCTCCCAAAAGTTGGTTGAGGTAGTTAATGCCTTGGGGAATGAGAGGTATGGCTGTCCAAAATTTGAGTATGGGCAACCACCCTTCATGGAAAAATGTGTTTGGCTTTCTTGGCAAGAAAAGAGCCATGAATTTTCCTCCCAAGCCATAACCCATCAAGCAGTTTTGTCTCTCACGTTTTTGGGCTGCCTGGGCGTTTTCTCTCCACGTTTTTATGGTTTCTCCTGATTTTTCTAGCTGGAAACAAGGCGTTTTTGGGTTACAGCGTGGCTGGGAGTATGGGAGCTTGGTTTGGGGTTTCATTGGAGTCGTGTTGGCCATTTAGATGCCCAAAATACCATGGAAAAATTGGGTTGGTTCCCTGTGGACAATTTCCCCAATCCAAAGTTTGTTTTTGGTGTGCCCATGTTTTGGGAAAACCCCTGGCCATCTTATTATTGAAATTCCCCAATCTGTTTTTGGTGTGCCCACGATTTGGGAAAGTCCAGGGCCATCTTATTGGTAAATCCCATTGCTGAAAGAGGGTATCCATGCCCAGTTTGAGTTGCTATGTGTAAAAGAGTGTTGGGGTTGAGATGGGTGTCTATTGCTTGGGTTGTGTATGAGCTTGAATGTCCCATTTCCTTGTAAGAATCATGCCTAGCTCGGGGGTGGCAGTTGTGTTGAGAGAATTGATGAACACAACTGGCCTACGGTTGGGTGAAACGTTGCAGCAACATAGCTAGTTGTTTGGGACAATTGCACAATGAAGATAAGTGTTTTTCTATGTGCATTTACTTCTGCAAAATGTTTAAATTTGATGTTTATTATTGATATGTTGAATGCATATGAAATATGTGTGTGGGTGATATTCTTATTCCACTGTGCATATATGTTTAATTTGCATCCGCACACATAAATTTTATGGCTATGAATCTAATGAATGGGCTGAGTTTTGTGAAAGCCCCGTAGAATGGCATCATGTTTCCTTACCGGAGTTGGATCCGCGAGTGGGGACGTGACATTCAATAATGATTTTAAATAATATACAATAACAGTCCATTAGAAGTGGCTCTTAATTAGTTGTAATGGCCAGTATGAAGCAACTCTGAAGTAAATGACACATGTTTACAAAAAACAATTAAAGATTCCAAATTGTTGTTGTAACTTTGCATGGTATGTTGTTAAAAGATTTTGTAATATATGAAGTTTAAAAAATTGTGTATAAGTTATTATTAGGAGCATTCTTATCAAGCAACTTACAAAACTCGAAAAGGGTAGGAGGATAGTAGCAAGGAAATTGATTAGGTAAATATTCCTTGTTATATGAAGAAATTTTTTAATAACTTCTTCTGCACCCTTGTGATCGCTTTCCACTGGAGAAAGCATTGACATAAACACAACTAAATTTGCCCATGTCCCTACAAACTGAAAGACTTGCATATGTTCTAAAGAAGGGATTGACTTTGTAGGCATCTTCAAAAACTCTTTTACTTGGGAACACAATTTCCACAATATATGAGATGTTGATCCCTTTGCAGTGTATAAGTATCTTTATAGGTCCACACTATTTCACAAGCAGTCAATGAGTAGACAATGGAAACTCAAGTTGTCAATGAAGCTTAGATGTCCTTTAACATTGACGAAAGATGTCAAAGTTCAAGCAAATAGCTTGAGCCTTTACAAAATGGATGGATTCATATGAGTAAATATACACTAACAAGCAATGAGACAAGAAGGTGCACTACATTTAAGGATAGAATATAGAATATTAAAAATCCTTAATGATTGATACAAGTAGGGATGTAAAAAAGTGCTAATAACTTATGTGGTTAACCATTGGAAACAATGGTAAGGGGACCACTAACATGGCTATTAGTATATTGACTTGTAGTTGGTGTGGTGGCATCCAAGGTAAATTTCCAATTGAGCAGAGTTCTAACTGAGTCTAACCACTAGTGTGGAAGCTTGTTATTGGCACCCGCAAAATTGGTTAAATGTTAATTGCGTATAGTATATAATTAACATTTAACCAATTTCGTAGGTTGCAATAATGCATAGCTTTCACACTACTGCTATATTTGTTAGAGATGGACATACACATAGATATCATCAACACTTTCATTGGTCTTATGTAGTAGAGTGTTTCTCCTATACTTCCTAGTTCCATCTAACAACAATAGACCCACATGTTTTCATTTTTTTGCGACATGGTTGACCATTCTTTATCATGCCATCTCTTAGATATGGGTTTTTCCTACTTTTATAAATTTTATATGGATGGGTTAGTTTCAGATTGTTGCATTCTATTGTTGATTGCATTTTATGGATTGAAGCTATTTTTTCACACTAATTCATTTATTATTAATGACCAATGTTGCAAAACTACAATTGACCTTTCTTTCCATGCAATCAAATTTTCCAAATCAAACAATCACTATTTTCCTAGATCAACACTATCCCACTGTAAAAGAGAGTTGCACTTAGACTTGTCAACTCGTAGCCTCAACTCCACCTATCCATGATTTTATACAATTATGCATTATTATGATTTACATGTTGTGCTTCATATAGAATGAGTATGAGAAAAAGAGATGCCTTTGACCTTGTCAACTAGTATCCATTTATATATTGTTCTTCATATAGAATAAGTATGAGAAAGAGAGTTTCCCTTGACCTTGTCAACTTGTGGCCTCAACTCAAATTTCTCATGATTTTATACAATTATGCATTATTATTATATGTATATTGTTGTGCTTCACATAGAATGACCTTGAGAAAGGGAGTTGCTATCACAATCCTAGGCGTGCACCCTCCCAATGCCCAATTTTTTCTATGTATTTTAGCATGGAGACTTGGTCGCCCACACTTACTTGGCAGTGGACTACACCTCTTCACTCAAGGCATGCCCATACCTTCACCTTGAGCTAATCATCACTTGGACCTACTATTCCTAATGATCTTTCCAATACTACACTTGGACTTATTAAATGTGTCGTTTACTTGTTTACCCTTAACTTGTTATGTTACTTAACCCTTCATGCCATAAACACAGGCAAGATGTAGTGTCCCTAACCCTTAACTAAGGTTAAGGGTGCTAATATTAAGACTAAGTTAAGCTTACGCACAACAGATACAGATAAATGACGGCTAGGCTAACTAACCATTCACCCAAATAATTAAAACTTTTAACTCTAGAGATTGAATTATAACTAAAGTTGAGACACTTAATTAAATAATAAATTACAACACTTAATTAATAATTTCCAAAGTGCGAGCTAAGGATCATAATCGCAACAATCACATGATTAAGGCATGATAAACATCATCTTCAGTGTGAATAGTTAATTCATGTACTTTTGATTTGTTTGATAACATAGTTTATAAATAACCAAGTATTGATGTCATCAATTGTTTGCAAATTAATCTGTTTTTCGGTGTTGTTGTGTGTTTGTTGTTAGTGAGGCTAAAAAGTAAGGAAAACCACATATCACAGAACATCCATAAGCTGCAATATACATTCACACTAAAACCATATAAAATAGAGAACATCGATTGCAATTACAACCCTCAAAATCAACTCCAAATGACTGTCCCCTATAGTCATTTCTCACTAATAAAATAGGATCATATGTCTGCCACCCTCTAGCCATCGATCAATTTTACATCCAGAATACATCTCTCATCCTCATATATGAAACAAAGAACATATCTGTAAACAAAACTTTTACAATCAAATGACAGGTGCACTTGTCCTGGCACTGGAAAACTGTCAGCCCAAAACATACATATCTTGTTCATCCGAAAAGCTTTTTCAATGAAGTGAAAGGAATTATTTACTGGAAACACTTTTCCAGACGCAGTGGAATAGGTCTCAAAACACAAAAATTATCAAATATGGTGAAACAAAGCATATGGTTGCGCCCCTCTCAATACCATGGATCCAAAATTACAATTTCTGCTTAAGAGGAAGAAGAATAGAAAGAAGGTAAGGAGAATAGAAACATATTATATGACATTCATCCTTCCTGCATATAGATCCTAGCATTCAATACATGAACATGCAAACAACTAATTAAACCACCATTGCACATATACGAAATAAAATAATGTAATGAAAATGAAACATAAGAGAAATATTTATCTCAAAATAAGGGCAACTGGCTACAACATGACAACTTTCCTCCCAACCATATACACAGTCAAGCCTTCCTCGCTTGAAAAAGTCACCCATGAGCTGAGACCATGGATCCATGGGTAGAGGCACACTTAGTCTAGCAACTCTTGGAACTACCTCTTTCGAGAACCACAATGTTTCCCACTACTAATTTCATGTCTGTCTCCACTGCCTATGGGATGTGACTCCTCTGACCAACCTATTTCTTGGCTTCATGTGCGAGAACCTGGACTAGTAGAGTGGTATAATGGAAGCAAATGGAAACAACTAGACTGGCTCTAAGTCTCAATACACTCTCAATACTATCAACATTCCCAACATGGTGAGATAGCACAAGTCAAGTGATCCAAAGCTCAAGAATAACTTCAACAAGGAGAGAGCACATGTATAAATAGCTTAAGGAGAGAAATTTGAACCCAAGGTGGCCAACTAGAATTGGTTTGAGTGTGGTTGGGCTTCATCATGGAGACTTAACTCAAATTAGTGAAGTGGTGTTCTATTTAGGAGATTCCCTTTCCCTTATTAGTACCATGAGGAGGAGTTAACAAAAACCAAGGAGTGGAGCCATGAAGATCATAAGGAGGCGCACTAATGCATAAGGGGGGTTACAAAACATGAAGGAGGGAGAATTAGGTGATAAAGGGTATCCAATAGGGTCATGAATTTCATAGAAGCAAAAAATAGGGATGAATGGAGGAGTGGGGCATACTTGTGGAGGTGGAGGCACAAATAAAGGAGGTGGAAGCTAAATTCTAGCTTACAACTCCTAGAATCTAGGGAGAGGGCTAATAAATGACAAAAACAAATAAATAAGATGGAATTTTTTCCAAGGAGGGAGCACTAAGAAAGAGGGGCCCACTGAATTATGTATAAGATGCAATAATAACTCCATAGTCCATAAAAATAAAAAATATGGGGTCCGTTGTACAATGTTTGGGCGACCAACACTACTAAAGTCATCAAGGCACAAAATGAACTAGGATGGACAGCTACCATTCAACAACAAGTTATAAGGTGCTAGGTATGTCCCCCATTACCCCTCACACCGTGAGATCCATGGTCTCCCATACTCTTTTAGTTGCCATCGCTGAGCCAATTGTTTATTTAATTAATAGCAACAACATTCAATGATAACAACAATGACAATAACAACATTAACATTAATAATCACATCATCAAACAAACAAGAATAAGTCCATAGTCACATTAACAAATATAGCATAAGTCCATAGTCAAATAAAATACCATAAGTTCGAGGCTTAACAACTAGGGTATTACATCCCCCTCCCCCTTAAACAAGTGGCATTGTTCTCGGTGCATATTTATTACATACATGTCATAAACATCAATATTTTAACAAAATAGCTGAGGGTATGCTTCCCTCATAACATCTTCCAGCTCCCAAGTCGCATCCTCAGGGCTGTAATGGGTCCATTTGACCTTTACCTTCCTGATTTCTCGATTCCGAAGCAACTTGACCTTGCTACCCAAAATGGAAATAGGTTGTACCGGAAAATTCCCTTCTGCTTCCACTTGGATCATAATCCATTCAATCAAATTATTAGTACCATGTACATACATGTATATATATCAATAAATAAAATAAAAGCACTCTAATTACTTGGATCACATTTTAATCAATTACATGGTTAACATTAGGGATATACTTTTTCAATAAAGACACATGAAACACTTTATATTCTAATGAAAGTAGGCAAAGCCAACTCATAAGCAATAGTTCCTATCTCAGCTAAGACCTCAAAAGGTCCACAGTATATGGCAGCTAGCTTGGAGCAATTCCCCAAGTTTAAGGAACTCTTCTTGCTTCTATCTTTTAAAAGCACATGATCTCCAACTTGAAACTGACTGGTCGTCCTCTTATGATCCGCATAGGTTTTTTGCCTATCTTGAGCTGCCTTTAGACTTTGCTTTATCTTCACCATTCGATCCTCCGTTTCCTTTAATAATTCTGGCCCAACAATGACTCTGTCTGTTGGGTTATCACAACTAATGGGAGCATTACACTTCCTTCCATACATGGCCTTGAAAGGACTCATCTTCAAAGATGAATGATATCCATTATTATAAGCAAATTCCACCAAGTGTAAATAATCTTCCCACTTAGATGGTTGATCCATTACATACATCCTTAACATATCTTCAATCACTTGGTTAACTCTTTATGTCTGTCCATATGTCTGAGGGTGGTATGTTGTACTCATGTTTAGACTTGTTCCAAACCCCTCGAACAATCCTTTCCAAAAGTTAGAAGTAAATTTCGAATCTCTATTTGATACTATAGACTTGGGAATACCATGCAATCTGGCTACTTCTTTCATGTAAATATCTGCAATGTTAGCTGCTTTGTGAGTTGTCTTTACTGGAATGCAGTGTGTTTCCTTAGTCAACTTATCTACCACAACCATGATGGCATCATTATGCAATCTCGTCTTAGGAAACTTGGTGATGAAATCCATCGTCACTACATCCCATTTCCATTCTGATATTGGCAAGGGTTGCAACAATCCCGCTAGATGTCGATGCTCAGTTTTAACTTTTGACATTCCATGAACCTAGCTATATATTCTGCAACATCATTCTTCATCCTTGGCCAATAGTATTGTTTCCTTATTGCTGCTACTATTTTCTGATAACCCGAATATATGGCATAAGGAACATCATGCATTTCCTTCAGAACCATCTTTCTTATATCTCCAACATTTGGCACATAAACTCTATCTCTTTGCATGAGGATCCCATTTTCTTCCAACTTATACTTATCAAATTTCTGTGGAATTTTCTATTATTGAAATCCTTCTTTTACCTGTTGATAAAGTTCATCTGTAACACTGGCTTCAATGATCTTATCCTTAAATTTGATGTACTAGTGCTGATAGCTGCTACATGCATCACATGTATCGTCCTACTAAGTGCATCAACTACTTTATTTTCCTTACCTTTGATATGCTTGATTTCAAAGTCATATTCACATAATAAATCCATCCATCTCCTCTGTCTTGTGTTCAAATTAGGATGCTCAAACAAGTATTTTAACCCATCATGATCAATTCTTAACTCAAACTTCTTACCCATTAGATAATGTCTCCACATCTTCAAAGCATGGATGTTAGCTGGAAGCTCTAAGTCATGAGTGGCATAGTTCTGCTCATGTTCCTTCAACTTTCTATATTCATAATTGATCACATGTCCATCCTGCATCAATGCTCCACCAACGCCTTGCTTACATGCATTTGTGCACACAACAAAGTTTCATTCAGGCTCTGCAATATTTAGAATAGGTGCACTAGTAAGCATCTCGTTAAGTTTTTGAAAACTATCTTCACACTTAGGAGTACAGTCGAAGTTCACACCCTTCTTCTACAAAGATGTGATATGATGAGCTAAATTCGAGAATCCTTTGATGAACCTTTGATAATACCCAACTAATCCCATGAAAGATCTTACTTACTTTTGATACATTCTTAGGTGTTTGCCATTCCACAATGGTTCTTATCTTTTCAGAATCTACTGAAACACCTTCTTTGGATATGATATGTCCTAGGTAGTGAATTTTGCCTTCATAAAAAGAACACTTGATTAGCTTGGCATACAACTATTGTTCTCTAAGCACTTGCATTACTAACCTTAGATGTTCTTCATGCTCTTCTTCTGTCTTGGAATAGACAAGGATTCCATCCAAGAATACAATCACAAACTTATCTAAGTACTTTCTGAAGACTCCATTCATTAAACACATGAATATCGCTGGTGCATTTGTTAAACCAAAAGGTACCACTGTGAACTCATAATGTCCTTACCTTGTTCTGAATGCCTTCTTACTTGTATCCTCATTTTTAATTCTAATTTCATGGTATCTCGACCTCAAATCTATTTTTGAAAACACCTTGGCTCCTCTCAACTGATCAAACAAGTCATCAATTCTTGGTAAGGGGTACTTGTTTTTAACCGTTGCTTCGTTCAATTGTCTATAATCTATGCAGAGTCTTAGTGTTCCATCCTTCTTCTTTACAAATACCACAGGGGCTCCCCAAGGTGAAACACTGGGTCTTATGTAACCTTTCTTTAGTAGCTCCTCTAATTGCATATGTAATTCCTTTAAATCTGGAGTACTCATTCTATAAGGTGCTTTAGATGAAGGTATTTTCCCTGGCACCAAGTCGATAGAAAAATCAATGTCCCTCTTAGGAGGCATTCCTGGAAGTTCTTGAAATATATCTGCAAACTCTTGTAGTACCAAAAAACTTTGCAAATATGGATCTTTTCCTTCTTTTGATTCTTCCACATGAATTGCATATAACCGGCATCCCTTTCTGAGACATTTATTCAATTATAGAGCTGTGACCTACCTCAGGGATATGGGTCTAGGTATACCTTTAACTGTCACTCGATTTCCTTCTTCATCCAAACAAGTATAAGTTTTATTATGACAATCTAGTATGGCATGGTGTGCATCCAACCAATCCATGCCAATCAATACATCATATGACCCCAAGGGTATGATGTTTAGGTTTCCAAATGTTTTCAATACATTCATTTCTAAATGACACACTTTGACAAATTCTATGATTTTCCTCTTGGCTCTTGTAGCTAACTGTACTAGACTTGTTGTTTCAAGTTTACTTTTCTTCAAATGGAATTTATCAACTAGATTAGGTGCAATGTAACTATTGCTAGCTCCAGAATAAATCAAAATAGCTATGGTTTTATTAGCAATCTTACTTGCTACCTCAGTCATTCAGGACTGGTGGTCAGCTTGTCCCCGATCCAGGGGTGCATAGATCCTTTGAACAATTCCACCTAAATCTCCAACAGTTGAATCCTCTTGAATGTTGTGAAGGTTATTTTTATTACACAGGAACTGATTGGAAAAGTGATTTTCCTTGCATATCCAACATTCCACAGGTGGTATTTTTCCTAAAGGCTCTTCCCTTGGTTGTCCTTGTTGATAGGATATTGTTTTTGAATTTTGATGGCTGGAAACCTTTCTTCCTCTGCTCTTGTTTGTTCTTCTTCATATCCTTCCAATTCTTTTGATATGGGGCCTTGCTCTTATTCTGTTCATATAAGTGTTTTTCCTTCCAAATGGAATCCTTAAGGTTCTTTGGTCTATCATACTGGATTTTGTCTCTATAAGATTCAGGAAGACCACTTAGGAACCTTTGAATCTTTACTTTCTCATGTTTGATGACGTCCACATACTTCAAAAGTTCCAAAAAATTCTTCTGATAGGCCTCTATAGTCATGCTTCCCAATTTGAGCTCAAAGAACTCTTCCATCTTTTTTTCATAGTAATGCTTAGAGAAGTATTCCTTCTGGAACTACTTCTTAAGTTTCTTCCATGAAATTATGTCTTCATCAATGTCTTTTAGCTTAACTAGCTGACCCCATCAGATAGATTCCTTACTTTGCATATGGTATATGGATACTTGCGCTTCCATATTAGGTGTGTATTGGTGCAACTAAAAGAAATTCCTCAGTCCTAACAACCATGCTTCAACATCTTCTCCATCTTTTACTTCTCCTTCAAAACTTGGGGGCTTGATTCTTCTTAGCTCTCCTACTAGTTCATCCCGGGCATACCTCCTCTTCTTGTATCTCACCGTAGTTCTTTCATGACTACTCTATGTACTGCTTGATGCATACCCCTTGAGCCTCTCTGAGTGATGAGGTCTCCTTCAAGATGATCTATATCTCACATAGCCTCTTCTATGACTCTTTTCAGCATATCTTTGGATGGTCTTCAATGATTTTAGATCATTCATAATCTTCTCCTGGATATGAATTATCCTTTCGTTATCCTCCCTACACTTCCTCACAGATTCCTCCAAGCTTAATGGTTCATTGTTCCTCTTATTCCTATTTAACCTTCTTCCCTCAAAAAACTCCTCTTTGGGACTGTATGGTCTCTGTCCTTCCTCAAAATCCATCTCCAATCCCTGACTTCCTACTACTGAACTTGTACTTGTTGAATCTCTAGTCTTACAGGTTTGAGTAAGATCTTAGTTTAGTGGCCACACTGCTTGCTCAAACATTCACTTGGAACTAGAATGTGTTCATTATCAACCATTTGTTAGAAAACTACATATTGGCATAAGTTCAGTATTATTCAAGCTACTTTTTCTCCTTAGTTATAAAGTAACAAGCTAAATTTTCTCGGTTACAATCTACCTAACTAGACAAGGGGATCTAGAAATCCTTCCAGGATTTCTCCTTATCGGCTGGACATCAAGTCCATAGCCATCTCAGGATAAAAGTTTAATTAACTAACTCACATGTGAAACTATATTAAGGTGCATGCATCCAAGTTATCTAATGCAAATGCATGTTTACAGAGTGACTTGTAACTTCACAGATGGCCCAACAGCCACAGTGTTGAAACCTTCGGCTCTAATACCACTTTGTAGTGTCCCTAACCCTTAAATAAGGTTAAGGGTGCTACTATTAAGGTTATTTTAAGCTTGAGAACATCAGATATATATAAATGGAGGTTAGGTTAACTAACCATTCAACCAAATAATTAAAACTTTTAACTCTAGAGATTGAATTATAACTAAAGTTGTGACACTTGATTAATTATTTAATTACGACACTTAATTAAATAATTAATTACAACACTTAATTAATCATTTCCAAAGTGTGAGCTAAGGATTGTAATCGCAACAAGTACATCATTAAGGCATGATAAACATCATCTTCAATGTGAATAATTAATTCATGTACTTTGGATTTGTTTGATAACATAGTTTATAAATAACAAAGTATTGATGTCATTAATTATTTGCAAATTAACCTATTTTTCGGTGTTGTTATGTGTGTGTTGTTAGTGAGGCTAAAAATGAAGGAAAACCACATATCATGGAACATCCGTAAGCTACAATCTACATCCACACCGAAACCATAGCAGACAAAGAACACTGACTGCAACTACAACCCTCAAAATCAACTCCTGATGACTGTCCTTTACAGTGATCTCTCACTAATAAAATAAGATCGTATGGCTGCCACCCTCTAGCCATTGATAAATTTTACATACATAGTACATCACTCATCCTCAAATATGCAACAAAGAACATATATGTAAACAAAACTTTACAATCAAATGACAGGTGCGCTCGTCTTGGCACCGAAAAATTGTCGGACCAAAACATACATATCTTGGTCATCCAGAAAGCTTTTTCAATGAAATTAAAGGATTTATTTTTTGGAAACAATGTTCCAAAGGTAATGAAATAGGTATCATAACAAAAAAATGATAAGATATGGGTGAACTAGAGCATATGGTTGCGCCCCTCTTAATACCATGGAGCCAAAATTACAATTTCTGATTAAGAGGGGGAAGAATAGAAAGAAGGTAAGGGGCATAGCAACATATTATATGCCATTCATCCTTTTTGCATATAGATCATAGCATTAAATACATGAACATGCAGAAAACCAATTCATCCACCATTGCACATATACCAAATAAAATAATGTAATGAAAACGAAACATAAGAGAAATACTTATCTCAAAATAAGGGCAATTGGCTACAGCGGGACAAATTTCCTCCTAGTCGTAGACACACTCAATCTTTCCTCGCTTGAATAGGTCACCCCCAAGATGATACCATGGATCCATGGATAGAGGCACATTTAGTCTATCAACTCTCGTAACTACCTCTTCTAAGAACCACAATGCTTCCCACTACTACTTTCCTGTCCGTCTCCATTTCCTATGGGATGTGACTCCTCTCACCAACCGATTTCCTAGCTTCCTGTACAAGAACCTGGACTAGTAGAGTGATATAATGGAAGCAAAGGGAAACAACTAGACAAGCTCTAAGTCTCAATACACTCTCAATACTATCAACATTCCCAACATGGTGAGACAACACAAGTCAAGTGATCCAAATCTCAATATTAGCTTCAACAAGGAGAGAGCACATGTGTAAATAGGTTAAGGAGGGAAATTTGAACCCAAGGTGGCCAACTGGAATTGGTTTGAGTGTGGTTGGGCTTCATCATTGAGACTTAACTCAAATTAGTGAAGTGGTGGCCTATTTAGGAGATTCCTTTTCCCATATTAGTACCATGAGGAGGAGTTACCAAAAACCAAGGAGTGGAGTCATGAAGAGCACAAGGAGGCGCACTAATGCATAAGGGGGGTTACAAAACATGAAGGAGGGTGAATTAGGTGAGAGAGGAGATCCAATAAGGTCATAAATTTCATAGACGCAAAAAAATAGGGATGAATGGAGGTGTGGGGCATACTTGTGGAGGTGGAGGCACATATCAAGGAGGTGGAAGCTAAATTCTAGCTTATAGCTCCTAGAATCTAGGGAAGGGCTCATAAATGAAAAAATCACATAAATAGGAGGGAATTTCTCCCAAGGAGGGCCTACTAGGAAAGAGGGCCCCAATAAAGTATGTATAAGGTTCAATAATAACTCCATAGTCCATAAAAATTAAAAAAAGGGGGTTCGTTGTACAATGTTTGGGTGACCAGCACTACTAAAGTCACCAAGGCACAAAATGAACTAGTATGGAAAACTACCATTCAACAACAAGTTCTAAGGTGCTACGGATGTCCCCCATTCCCATTGACACTGTGAGATCCATGGTATCTCATACTCTTTTAGTTTCCTTTGTTGAGCCAGTTGTTTATTTAATTAATAACAACAACATTCAATTATAACAACAATGACAATAACAACATTAACATTAATAATCACATCATCAAACAAATGAGCATAAGTCCATAGTCACATTAACAAATAGAAAATAAGTCCATAGTCAAATAAAAGACCATAAGTCTGGGGCTTAACAACCTGGGTATTATACAAGAACACAAGAACAACACAAGATGTTCAGTGCCCAATTTAACCCAGACACCAACAATCCTTTTTATTGAAGTATACAAAGAATATTCATATAATGGATATACAAAGCACGAGTTTGGAACCTTCTTACCGACACCCTCAACAACTATTCTTGGGAAAATAGGCTAGCTTTGGTTCTGGCTTCCAATGCATTGTGTTTTCTAATGGATGAGTTTGTTGAAGATGACCTGACTTTATCGAAGGTTTTTCCATCCCTCAACAACACTATGCCATTGGTCACACCTTCTTTCGATGCCATTACCTGTCCATGAACCTACTGCTGATACTCTTTGTTGTTCTCCCACAAGTTTTCCCACGCAGAACTTGTCTACAATATTTATGGGTTGCCTCCTACAACACTACTCAATTGAAAAGCTTGTTCCCTTAGCCTTCACCGTGGAGAGTTTTTCCTTGTAATAATTGGGTGCTATGCCTCCTTCCAACAATTCTCTTTGATTTCTTGCATCAAACTTGAGGCCTTGCTCACCTCCTTCCTTGGTCTCTAGCACATCTCACTCACCATGCTTGGATTCCTTTGCCTCAAGTTTTTCCAAATTATTTATATGAGACATCACTCCATCTTCTTCATAAGTGGGTGCCCAATCCTCCCTTTGGGTAACACCTCTTCTAAGGGACACATTGTTTTGGAAAATCAAAGGAAAGTGGGATCTCTCTCGATGGTCGACCTAGCCGAGTGCTCTTATTTGTCAATTGTTTTTCCCATTCTTTGAAAAGCACGCAAACCTCTTTGTCTAGAAACTCGAGTCTCATGTCGATGGCATCCACACATGCCCACCATGGTGTATAATCGTTTGGCGCCTCTCAGGGTGTCATACCACCAACCTTGGGAAGATGGAACTTATGGCCTCTCTTCCACTTTGTTGCTTTCTGAATCATTCTCTATTGAATCCTTTTGCTGACTATTGAATCCCTTTGTTGACAATCCCCTTGTCGAATCATTTTTCGACTCACTGAATCCTCTTGATTACAGGCCCCACTATTGAAAGCTCTACTCCCATGCTTGACCCACGACTTCTCATGATTTCCTTGCATGCTCTCGTATAGCTTCTTATGCACATGAGCTCTTTGATGGGTGAGTGAGTGTGTTGGTTGACTACCCATGACAGGGATGTTATATCCTCCCTCACTCAAAGATGTTGTTGTCCTCGACAACTTCACATGAGTTTCTGTTTTCCTTGCGAATGTGTTGTTCATATTCTCCTTGATAAATATCCCTTGGCACCCTAGGCTCTCCAACCTAGATTAACTCAACTTTCTATCATAAGGACAAGTCATGCCCATCACCACAGTTATGGACTTACTACTACTTTCCTCATAAAATCCCTTTTTCCATGCTTCTGTACATTGGATCCCCCCATTCCATAAACTTACTCAAGTGATCAATCCAACCATCATGCCCAAGCAATGAGAATGCACTTCATCATGCTTGAAGGTGTTGCTTCATTCTTTTCTTTGGTGTCTCTTTTGCAACTTCTTCTTGGGAAAGGCATCTACCATTGCATTCACATGTCAAGCTTGTTCATTTGCTCAACACTTTACCTATTTTCTACCAAGGAACTAGTAGCATGGAACCCACATGCCCACTTCCCATCTCCTGAATAATGGGTTGTCAAAGTAGTATAACTTAGGCTAGAACGATGCACGCAGTCGTATCTACTGTCGATGCACCTTCCATTATCTTCTTTACCAAGTCCTTCGTGCACCCACCCAATTTTCCATCGCTACCTAGTTGCTGAAGTATCCCATCTTCTCTGGGAAAAGGTGCCCTCTCTACCTTTTCTTTATTCTCATGTTTCCTCTTGGCTTGCTTATTTGTTGATTTTCTCAAACTTGACTTGGCAGTTGAACCTCTTCAAAAAATTCTTCTAGGCTATGTGATCCAACCGAAACAATTGGTATGCATTACGCTATCCCGGGGTAATGATGGCATGTTGAAGGACGCTTGTCGTAATCCCAAGTATGCCACACTTTCCTTCAATAAAACTATTGTCCAGAACCATAAAGTGTCATTTATGCATAACACTTGGGCTATCTTCACTAGAACATTTAGCGATCTCTTGTATTTCCTTCTCTAGTATACTACCCAATGTGCAATAATTTTCCACTCTAATCCTTCTACAAGCTTCTTCATTCTTTGCACCCAAGGTATGACTGCCTAAAACCTTCTCTTGTTGTTGTTGCATGATGTTACCAATAATTCCTAATGGAGCAACCACCACTTCAATTAGCCTCACTTCCAACATCCATGAGACTCTCCCAACTTCTTCTCGTTCATCATCGACACACAACACTACGGGGTATTTCCTAGGATCATTAAACCACTCTGATGGGGAATGAGTATGGATTGAGCCATCCTTAGAAAGTCATGTCCCAAGATGATTTTGTGGTCATTCAAAGGAAACATTGTCAAGTCCAAGGTTCCCTGCCAATATCCAACCTTCAACAATGCTTCTCAAACTACTCATGTCGATAACTTCACTAGTGAGTTCACTGGCGTATTATTACATGGTATTACTAACATTGATCACCCGATGAATCCCTTTCGTAGAATTTTTGCTAATGGGATTTTGGGTAGGATCAATGGCCACGTACAATGCCACCACATTCAACCTTCTGACTTCCACATTCACAAAGCAAAGTACATTCACCCCTTCGTCTTGCAAACCTTGTTCTTCACCTTCTATCGCAAACTTGCCCAAACACTTTGCTAAGGCACTCACAATCTATGATGTTGCTTCTGGAGGTTCCATTGAACTTTTGTTAAGGATACCAATCTCTACTTTAAAGAGCACTCTTCCTCATGGTTTTACTTGCAAGGAAACCCCAAAATCCTCTTTCCCATGTACTTAGAAACTTCTTGAGCTTATTTCCCTACGATGACTCCATCATCCTAGCCTTGGTTGCAAGCAACCTTTTTCCCGGTCTATTGTTTCCTGCACCCAAATCAACAGGGCTTTAATTTGTGTGTGGAATTGTTGTTGGCCTACATGGAGGGTCTGAATCAGTTCATGCCCCTCATGCTGCAACTTATCTATGTTGGTTTGCGCCAATGGATGCCTTGTCTTCTTATGCTATTTGGGTGCATCCTCCATGATATTGCACCTTCACTCCCAAAGAGGCTTTTACCCAAACTCTTTGTTGATATTTTGGGCATTGTATCTTCCGAGATTGTCTTTATCGACGTGCTATGACCTCCAAGTGCTATGCCTTTCGGGTGTGTCTTTTCCAATGCGCTTTGACTTCTGGTCGCCCGCTTTTGACATGCCGCTTCCTAAGCGTGTTGTGTTCTAGGTGTACCTTTCCTTCCTGAGTGTACTTCTCCTTGGGAACACCCTTTTTTTCCTAGGCACACCTCTATTGATGTGCACCATGTCTCAAGAGCACTATTTTCTAGGTGCCCCTCCTACCAAAACCTCAACTTTGACAATATTTCTACTCTGATGCTAAATGTCACTTCCGGGACAATTGTGAAGAGCATTCCCAAAAATTCACTTCCAAGTCACCTTTGGTCGTCTTCTCAACTCTGATACCAACTTTCACAACTCTAGGGAATGCACCCTCTTGATGGCCAAACTTTTCTTATTGGTCCGTAATTGTTGTGTGATACCAACTGTCTTTTATTACAGAGAATTGGTTGACCACACTTGACGGTGGACTATGCCTCTTCACTCAGGGCATGCATATACCTTCACCTTGAGCTATATGTCACTTGGACCTGCTACGCCCAATGATATTTCCCAACCTACACTTGGAATTATTATTATATGTGTCATGTACTTGGTTACGCTTAACTTGTTATGCTACTTATCCCTTCATGTCATAAACACATAAACAAAAGCACAAGAACAACACAATATGTTCAATGCCCAAAACCCAAACATCAACAAGCCAATTTATTGAAGTATACAAAGAATGATATAATGAAGATACAAAGCATAGATTTGACACCTTCTTGTTGACACCCTCAACAACTATGCCTAGGAAGATGGGCTAACTTCGGCTCTGGATAATGATGCACTGTGATTTCCTATGGATGAGCCTTTTTCCAATGAACTAATTGTGTCGAAGGTTCTACCTGCTCCCGACAACACTATGCCACATGTCACCTTCTCTTGACGCCACTATTCATCCGTGAAATTACTACCGATATGCTTTTCTATTCTCCCACATGTATTCCCATGTAGAAATTGTCTGCAACATTTCCAAGTCACCTCCCACATCACTACTCCATTGACAATCTTGTTCCCTTAGCCTTTGCAGTGGAGAGTCTGCCTGTGGAAACCCTTCAATGTAGAAATGAACTCTATAAGACTTGGGTGCTTTGCCTTTGTATTCCAATAGTTCTCGTTGCTTGCTTGCCTTAGACCTAAATCCTTGCTCACCTCCTTCATTGGTCAATAGCACATCTCACTTTCCATGCTTGTATGCCTTTGCCTCAAGTGTGCCCAAGTTATTTAGATGAGACGCCACTCCATCTTCTTCATAAGTGGGTGCCCAAGCCTCCATTTGGCCAACAACTCTTCTAAGGGATGTGTTGTCTGGGAAACCCCAAGGAAAGTGGGTGCTCTCTTAAAGGTCATCCCAGAGGCCTGTTGGTAACTATGCAAAACCTGGTTTCTATACTTTAGTGCTTCTCCCGACACCCTTCTTGGGCACACATTCATCAAGTGCTCTTCTTTTTCGATTGTGTTTCCCATTCTTTGAAAAGAACCCAATCCCCTTTGTCGATAAACCCAAGTCTTATACCGATGGCATCCACATGTGTTGGGTGTGGTGTACAACCATTTTTCCCCTCTCAGGGTATCTTACCACCAAAACTTGGGAAAATGGACATGATGGCTTTTATTCGACTTTGCTCCTCGCCGAAGCCTTTTCCTGATTGCTAAAGCTCCTTGTTGAATCCTTTGCTGACTCGTCAAAGCCTCTTGATCGCATACTCCGCCGTCGAAAGCGTCATGCCCATGCTTGATCCATCATTGCTCACAATTTCCTTGTGTGCTCCTAGATGTGCCCAAATGTGTTGTTCCACCTCTTACTCGTGCCAATTTCCCATGCACCTAAGCTCTCCAATGGGTGAGCGAGTGTGGGTTGGTCACTTTCCCACGGGTGAGCGAGTGCAGGTTGATCACTTTCCTATGACAAGGATGTTAAAAATTTCCCTTGGCCTTGTCAACTCGTAGCCTCAACTCTATGTGTTTGTCATTTTCTATAGTTATACATTATTATTATTTGTATCTTGTGCTTCACATGTTATGTGCTTAATTGAAATATTTGGATGTTATTCCTCTAGTATTATCATGTTTGCAATATCTCATTCAATAAGTTCTTTCACATTTAAGAGATGCATATGGCTTGTATGATCATGTTTCCTATTTTTAAGCATGTATGTATGGTGTAAATTTCAATATTGTTGCCATTAGTTTGGTTTGAGTATTTCGACTTTTAGTGAGGAGGTTGGGCACAACTTGGACTAATTATATAACTTTTAAGAGCTTGCGTACAACAATTGTTAGTGTGACTAAGGGTTGCCTTTAGTGGTTGTTTTTACCCCATTTCAAAAAGTGGATATCAATAACACTTTTTATTTTTTTGACATTGATCTTTGCCTAAAATGTCCATTTTCACCTTTTTAACTTTTTTTTTTTTGTGTTTTTTCATTTTCCATGTTTAAAACATAACACTACAAATTCTCCTTTTTAACAATATTAAAATGTCATGTCATTTATTTTCCCAAGTTTTAATTTTCATCTAATTATGTATTATTAATTAATTTAGGATGCCATGTATTTTAAATACAATGTAAAATATTGTTTCATAACACATTTTTAGCGTTATTTCAATTATTGAGAAAATTATATACATTTTGAAAAAAAATTGTTTAAAAATCCATGTCAAATAAAACAATTTTATCACCACAATTGAATTGAATTTTTTTAAATAACAAATTTTTATAATGTTTTATATATTTTTATAGATTTTTATTATAGAAATAATAATATTATTTTTGGAAAAATATCACATTAATATAATAAATAATATTATATAACAAAATTAATTTAAATCATTTTTTTGGATATTTAACCTATTTTTAAAATGCAAATTATAAAAACCAAGTCATGATAACATATAATAATCCACACTTATAATATATAGTAATAATATTAATATTAGTAATAATACAAATTATAATAACATATAATAATCCACACTTATAATATATAGTAATAATATTAATATTAGTAATAATACAAATTATAATAGATAATAATACAACTCATAAATAACATATAATACTATAATAACAATATTATAATATTACAATTTTTATGAGTGGTTAAAAGTAATATCACAAATTAATATAATATTAATAATTAATAGTTATAATAAATAATAAGTAATTTTTTTATTATTTATTTTTAACTGAAACGTATATTGTATTAAAATAAAAAAAAGCCGTTGCTATGAGCCAAATCGGCAATGAACAATTGTGGTCCATATCGGCAATAAACAAGTTCTAGTGAGCACCAAGATGGATGACTGTAGATGTAGGAATTAGTAGATAATACATTGGTTGCCAATTTGGCATTTGTCAGCTGGAAATAGCCATGCTGCAATATGAATAAGACTAAGCAGAAATTGAATGCGATTATAAACTGATAGAAAGAATAAGAGATTTCCAGAAGAAAGCGTTGTCATGCATGAGTGAAAATGAATAAGTGCGTTTTCTGAAGAGCTGGAAACAATCAAATGTTTGCTGAGTGGTTTCATAATTCAAGAGGATTGGAGGACCAAGTCACTCAGCCATGTTGAATGATGGCATTCATTTTGCACAGATCAAGGGGAGGCATTTTGCAGTATGCTTTGCACCATTTGATACAATGGTCGAAAGACATGCTGCAATGAATGTTGTGCTAGGAAGGAGTCTCAGTTCCATTAAAAATTCTAAATTTAGGATGCTGGATCAAATATGTGGCAGAGAGATTCCTTGAGAGTTGAGATAATGGAAAGACAAGTGCTCTGTTTTGGAAGAGAGTAGCCTGTCCCTTGGAATTTGATGAGCTTCGCTTTCAATATTGGAGAGATTGAGAGTGCCTTGACTGAGTCTGGTGGCGACATTTGCTTCAATATTAGCATCATTATTTAAGTTTCTCAAGATATGGTAAGCCCTGAACTGTGTAAAAGTACTCAAGATTTGCCGAATACGCTAGATGATTCGACTGAGGGTAATATTGTTGATATTGGTATTAGTATTGAGAGCTCTGATGATGATCAATGAGTCTCTGAACACTTGTAAATTGTCAATTTTATGTTCTTTGGCGATCTGGCATCCTTTCATCAAGGCTAAGGCTTCTGCTAAATTATTTGAGCAAATGCCTAGGCCCCAACTATACTTTAGTCTTATAGTTCCTTCACTAGTCCAAAAGACTCCCCCAGGTCCTGCTACGCCGAGATTATTCTTGCAGGCACCATCGAATTGTAGGTTGTCCATAGCCTGATTATTTCTCCACTCTTGGAAATCAGGATTAGTAAGTCTGATTTTCCATGCTGGTTGGTATCGTGGTCGGGGCTCTTTACTTGGATGAGGGAGGATGGCTCCTATCCAGCTCAATTCTTCCTTGTTGAGGGTTGCATCAGACTTGTATTTGGAGGTGTTGAGGCATTCAATTAGTAAACCTTTGGCTTGGTTTGCAGTTTGTAAGGGAGTGCAATTCTTTTCTTGGAAGATGACATTGTTTCTTGCGTTCCATATTTTCCAGCAAGCGTACTTGGGAATGGATATTCAGAGATGACACTAGAGCTTCTTTCTGGAGAGGGGAGCAGGATAAGTGGATTTCCAATCTTTAAAGAGCTGGGTGGTGGAGTTAAAGGTAGGCATGGTGATTTTGAGTTCGAGGAGCAGATGATTCCAAACAAGCTTGGTAAAATGACAATCCAGAAAGAGGTGGTTGAGCGTTTCAAGATTGCTATGACAAAGGGGACACCAAAAAGGCCCGTGGAATCCTCTCTTATTGAGAGTGTCACAAGTGAGAACTTTGCAGTAGATTAAAGTCCAGGTAAAAAAATTGATTTTAGGGAGTCCAAATGGATCCCAAACCAGTTTCCATAAATCCTTTCTTGCTTCTTCATGAGTTTGAAGAGCTTTGTAACTGAGCACAGAAGTATAAGAGCCTGTAGGGACCCAACCTCGTTCGTCTCTGGCCATTAGATGTAAGGGGGCGCAACATTTCAGGTTCTCGATAAGTATGATTTTGGCTGACTCAAGATGTAGAGGGATAGCTACATTTTTCTTGTGTTGCCAGTTGCCATGAATGTCCCAAGAACTAAAATATTTTAGAGTTGTGATCCCATGTTGGGTGAGCCAGGTTGCAATATTTTGTAACGCTTGTGTGTTTTGAAGTACTTCTTTGTCCATGCTTTTGTCAGTAAAGATGTCTATTTTCCTGCCATTGCCTAGTACCCAATATAGATCTTTTGAAAAAAAATCCCAAGCTACCTTGCATAATGTCCAAGTGCTAGAGCCTTTGGAAGTTGGCTTTTGGTCTAGAAATCTTAAATTGGTCCCATGTAAATATTTCTTCCTGAATACTTGACTAACTCGATGGCGTTTATTGTGTAGTATTTTCCATAGAAGCTTACCACCCAGAGGCAAGTTTGCATGGCGTGGATCACGAATTTGAAGGCCTACCGAGGCTTTTGGCTGCTTAATGGTCTCCCAATTCACTAAGTGGATTTTATTTTCATTGTTTTTTCCACCAGACCAGAGGAAATCTCTCATTAATTTACTTATCTGATCTGTTGTTCCTTTTGGAGCTAGAAGGATAGAGAATTGGTAGATAGGTGAGGTGGAGAGAACATAGTTCAGTAAGATCAGTTTTCCATCCTTGTTGAGCCAATTCCCTCCCCATCTTTTGATTCTTCTTTTTATTTTGTTGATCGTGTCGTCCCAAATTCCAGAATTTGAGTTGCCATATGTGATTGGAAGGCCCAGATATGTGAATTTGTCCCAGTGGTTATGGACATTGATGCCAAGAATTCTGCTGATTTTGGCTGTGACAATGTTGTTTAGATTCCAGCAGTAGACAACACTTTTGTGCAAGTTGATCTTGCCTTCGGATGCATTGTAGTACAAATTCAGATTGCGCTTGAATTTTTGGGCTATGATGGAGGAGTCTCCACCCAATAATAGTGAATCATCAGCAAAAAGGGTATGGTTGAGGGGATGGGAATCGAGGGTCAAATGGAGGTCGGGAAGGGATCCTGTGATCAGTTCATGATTTAATTTTTGACTGAGTGAATCTGCCAAGATAATGTACAGGAAAGGGGAGAGTGGGAAGCCTTTCCTAATGCCGTGGGTGGCTTGGAAGAACTCAATAGGGCGACCATTGATTAAGGGGGCAATCCAGGGTTTGCTAATGCATGTTGAGATCTATCTGATGAAGGTTTCTGCGAATCCAAAGCGAGTCATAATTTTAAAGAAGAAGGAATGCTTTACGCAGTCAAATGCATTGGCCATATCAAGCTTGATTAACATACCTTTTCCTTTCAGGATTTGCTGGAATGGATAGCTTCTTGTACGAGGATGACATTGTCAAGTATTTGTCTCCCTTCCAGAAATCTGCCTTGGTTGTCAGAAATAATTTTGTTGAGCAGAGGCTTCATGCGAGTCACAAGCATATTAGATATGATTTTGTAGGAGGAGTTGCATAATGAAATCGGTCTAAATCTGCTGAAGGAACTGGGATTTGTTTCTTTTGGTTTGAGGGACAAGAAGGTGTTGTTTGTTCCTCCAATGATTTTTTCCTTTGAGTGCAAGTTGTTTATCATTCTCATGAAGTCTTTTTTGATGTACTTCCAGCATGGTTTATAAAAATGCATAGAGAATCTGTCAGGACCCGGTGCTTTGTCAGATTTGAATGAGTGAATCGTGTTGAGCACCTCTTGCTCGGCATAGGGTTTATGGATATTAAGACTATCCTTTGGCGTGATGCTGTTCAGAATGTGATCCAGCAGTGTGTGCTCATCATCTCCTTCAGTAATGTCATCTCTAGCGAATAGCTTGGAGAAGTGAGAGTGTGAATCGTTTTTTATGTTTGTGTTTCCGGTGAAAATCGTGCCATCCTTTGTTTTGATTTTAGTGATGTGATTGAAGGACTGTCTGACCTTGAATTGATTGTGGAAGTAATTGGTATTCTTATCACTTGCTTTGAGCCAAATGATCCTCGAATTCAATCTCCAGTATTCCTCTTCAGTTTGAAAGGCATGATAAACATTGGTTTGCTGAGTAGCTTCTTCATGTAGCGTGAAAGCTTCAACGGGATGATCTTCCATGTCGAATTGGATATCTTCAAGTACACCCACGATAGTCTTTCTAAGATTTGCGGGGGATGGGCAATTGGATTTGGCCCAGATCTTAAGTGTGGCTTTGGTTTCTTTTAGTTTTTGTTCCCATACGTGACTAGGAGAACCAATGATGGGGATTCTCCATGCATTTTCTAGAATGGTCCAATAGCTTGCATGATCGAACCACTAGGGGATAAACCTGAAGGGAATTGGGACGAGGTCCTCAATGTCATGAAAGTGGAGTTGGATTGGTTAATGATCAGAGGCTAGATTGGATAGAATGCTGGAGGAGATGATTTGGGTGTCGAAAAAAAGGATGCTATGGATGAGGAATCTCTCCAGTCTGGCCATCATATTTCCCTTGGGCTTGATATCGATAAGGTCCCATTTTGGATAAGGGCTTGTTGTAGGTACAACAGATCCCATCTTTTCATTAAAACATGGGAGCCCCAATTTTTATATGCAAAGGAAAATGACAAATATTTAGTCAAATTATGTGACAAGAAAGAATTTCAGCCTCTTGAATATCGTGAACTTGTGTCGCCACCTTTTGAAGCAGATGTTCTGGATGACAACACTGATAGTGAAGAAGAAGAATCTAAGACTCAATCCTTGTATATACACCTCCCTTAGAGGAAGAGAAGGAAGATCACTGAAAAACATGTTGGTCGAGACAATACGATTATCCAGGATTTTATAATCAATACAGTACTTGTAAATCCATCAATCCCCCTGAAGGAAGGACAAGTGGCCGATTTTTCGGTTTTTGAGGATATTTTCGATCATCGTGAATCTCCTAAGAAAGATCTTTCAATTTCCTTATCATTCGTCACATATAGCCAGTAGATTGTTAGTATCTTCCACAGTTTATCACGGGATACTATGCCTAAAAGTAGGTGATGAAATCTTTTGAGAATTTTCTGAAATGTTTAGTATTAATCACTCTTGATGATGCTTTAGCAGTGGAAGCGATATTTTGTAAATCCCTGTTTTATGGGAAGTCTATCCTTTATATTTGTTTGGTAATTATTATTTAAAGGGTAGAGCTCTCATGGGGTACGGGGGGGAGAAAATCAACAAAAGCAGACTGGAGATACTCTGATTACTGAAGAGATTGTAATTTTTTGCAACTTTGAGCTAATACAGTTACTTTTCTCTTAATTTCACTTTTGTTAATTTATCAAATTTGTTTGATGAATGTTGGTTTTCACTTCAGCCCATGAAAGTATACTGTTTTGATGTTGCAATTATTAATGCATTGATCTGTAGATCAGATTTCTCTTAACTTATGATCTGTGTATCTTTATGTTTTAAGTGATTTTTTTTATTTAAAACATTTATCTATTTCTGCAAATGATTAACAGACATCATTAAATTAATGTTAATTTTTCAATTAGCATTCCTGCTACAGATAATCTTGCATGTGCCTAATCCTTAAACTACCATCATTTGATTTTCATTTTTTGGTTGTATTTTAAGCTAATAAGTAAAGATCTAATTTCACATTTATGTTAAACTGGTGAAGAGACTTATTAAAATTCAGATCAAGTTATCCTGCACATGAACAAAGCACTTTCTTTAGATTAGATATGACTTAGTTTAGATTTATTTTAAGGTAGATTCACTTCTAGAGTTAGAACACTTTGATCTTCCTATACTGGAAGACAGGTCCTTTCAGGATCAAACCCCATAAGTGCCAGCAGAGGCCTTTATATCCGTGGGAGTTAACTACACCAAACCGTCTGGGGATAGAACTGCTCTTGCGTAGAGCTTTTTGAAGCCTTTCAGATTGGGTTTTCACCTTCTATTTCTAGCCTTGGACAACATTCCAACAACCTACATACTTGGGGCTTCAACTTGGGATTTGAAGAAATCATTACCAATGAGGCCACCTTTCTTTTCAGATTTGGAAACGGTGATGTTCATATCATCGGCTATAATGATGTTTTGGGGATTAGTAAGCATCTAGAAAATCTTCAAGTAAACTCCAACAGTCTTTTTTCTTAGAGTAAAGACTTGGTACATACATGATGAAGAGGGTGATCTGCTTGTTGCTTTGCAGGTGGGTGAGTTCAGTGTATATCCAGTGTTGCGTAGCAAAGGAATTATGGAGCTGGAATTTTTCGGAGGACCATAAGGTTGCGAGACCGCCAGAAGCTCCTCTGGCGCTGACTGCATAACCAACGTTTTTCCTCCAATGTTCTTTTCCAGTGGCTAAGACTGTATTATCACCGAGTTTGGTCTCCTGGAGTAATAGAAGATCGGGCATGTCGATTCTTTGTAGATCTTTAACTGCTTCAATCTTGTAGGGATTGCCTAAACCTCTGCAGTTCCAAGAGACCAACTTCATCATTTAGGTATGTAGATGGAGGAGGGTGTTCCTCCTGCTAGGTCTCCATATTTCTTTTCTGCTATCCTGGCTCTAGTATTTCTGCTAAAAACCATATCTATGGTGGCATGGGATCCTTGGACTTTCTCACGCTCAACTTCTTCTTCCCTCAGATCTTTGGTAGATTTTCGTCCTGGTTTTTTGGAATATTTATCTATAGGTTATTCCGATGAGGAGGGGGAGTTGGGGGGTCTCACTTTAGTGATTTCAACATAGGAGGGATTATCTTTGATCAGGGTAGATCTATTGGGATTGGGGGTATTCTGGGATGGGGGAATCATAGGATTTTCAGGGGCGAGCGGAGTTGCTTGAGTATCTTGTTGTTCGCGTATTTCTCCTTCTTCTTCAGCTTCAGGGTTATCATGGATCTCGGATGTTTCCAAGGCTTTGAATCTGTTCCTGTTGTTCAAGGCCATCGGATCGTGGTGTTTTTGATCTACTCTCTGTATATTTAGACTTTTTGAGTGGGATTTCGTACCTGATTTGGTATTTTTTTGGATGGCTGTCCATTGTTCTTTTTTCCCATCCGATTCTGGATCCGCAAGCTTCTTTTTGCATGATCGAGTGAAATGGATGTATTCATGGAAGAACTTGCATTTGAAGGGGATCTGTTCGTAGTTGAGTTCTTGAATATGGGATCAATCTGCTACTGTAAGATTTATTGCTTCCAGAAGGCCATGTTCTAAATCTACTTCAATGCAGATTCTCGTGCAAGAGTATTGATCTTTTCGATCAGCTTTGTCGATGTATTTACCCATGGCATTTCTGATAGCTTCCAGAGATTCTGTGTTCCAACAGTGAAGGGGTAGGTGGGGGAGCCTCACCCAAACAGGGACAACAGAGGGGATGTCGAGCGATGGATCAAAATTCGGAGTCCATCTGTTCATATAGAGCCCTTGTGGTCCCATGAAGTAGGGTCCATTCCTGAATTTCATGTACAAAATTTGGCATTGGGTCACAATGGCCTAAGCAAATTGGCCCTATTCATTAGAGTTTGTCAAATTGATGCTAAGGGTCAAATAATTGCCAAGGAGGAAAATTACTAGTTTCCTAGGTTTGGGGTGGAAGCTTTGGGATTTGGAATAATGGAGATAATAAATGGTGTTGGAACATTAGGATGGAATAAATATTTAATAAAGGAGATAAATAAATATGTACAAGTGAAAATCAAAGTGGCATTTGATAATGAAGACACATGGAGGAAGTGGGACCCACACAAGCTAGAATTTATGTGCCACATGGCATCCTCTTCTTGCAATTTCGAATCCATGGGAAGCCTAGTGTTCTTGGGATGAGTTATGAGGTCAATAATACTTGGCATGAGTCAATGAGGTCGAAATATAGAGGAAGAGTAACTCCCATGGAAGAGAAAGAGGCAATTTGGAGCCAGTGAGACACTTGGGCTAGATTCCCTAGCTCTATGACAACAATGATGAAGATGCTATGACACCTATGACACAAATCAGACCTGAAGGCTGACATATGACATATATGACATGTCAGGGCTAAAAATAGACTCCAAGAGGGCGCTGAAGGGTGTTAGGGCAGCTAAGATGCTTCCACATGTGATTTGGTGGAAGTGGGAGACTAGGAATTGTTGTACAAGTGACATTCTTTGGAATCTCTTCCCAACTTGAGTTGGCATGAGTCTCTTGGAAGGAATTCGACCCATGGAGGACATTAGAACTTTATAAATTTCAAGAACAAAGAATGAAACTAGATTTTGATCATTTGTAGAATTTGTAATTGCATTTGTGAAGAGGGAGAGCTAGTGGATGACTAGTTTCTTGCCTTAGCCAATTTCGAGGGTGAAAGATTCCCATCCAAGTTGGTAATTGGAAAGGCCATTCAGACCTTTCATTTGGATATTTAATTGAGTTTTTATTTGTAGGTGTAAGCTACAGGGCAGCTCATGGTTTCTTCTATTGCAGCTCACTCCTTCAACCATTTCCAGTTTTGATGGCATATTCTTGATCCTTGAGGGAGGGCGTTTTTGGTGAGCTATTGTACTCTTTGGGGGAGCTTCTAATGCCCAATTTATTTTTTAATATGAATTAAATACTCTTTTCTTCATCTCCAGAAAGTTTCAGGTCGAAATTCCAAGTAGAAATGTATAAATCTCATTTTTAATGAAATAACAATGGCATTTCCGCACTACCTTGTTGTGAACCAATGTAATGTTGATGGATTCAAATGGATAAGTAAAATAATGATGGTTTATTGATGAATGCAATTTTATTGATGTTTTATACAAGTTTCATGTTTAGTGCTCAAGCATTTGAAGTCATTTTACTCAGTTTATTTATATTTGGAGAAGATTTGGTGCCATTTCCCCAAGGGTCGAACTAGTGATTTTTGCTGTTGTTTGGGAGAGGTTTGGAACAGACTTAATAAATAATGAATGGTGCATTTGGGAACTTAATAATATCCTTGATACATAACCTACCTCTGTTCATAAATTTGAGTGGGTTTGGAGGCATTTGGGAAGCGATTTTCAGTACTTACCCCGGGGGGATTTGAACCCCAAATTACTAGTAAAATTGCATACTTGGTCCAGAATATTAAGAGAGTTTGAAGATGTATTTTGGTGGCCATATCTCATCCCTGAACATCATATTCAAGTCCTAATATCATTCAGACACCTTCCTTCAATATTTGAAGGCATTTGGAGTCAAATTGAGACCTAGAGACCAAAACTAGTCAAAGGGAAATTACTGGTAAAGTTCCCTACATTGGCTAGAATTGAAAGAGGATTTGTAGAAGTATTTTAAAGGTCCAAAAGCATCCCTAAAACACATATTTATGTTCTAAAATCATCCATATATCTTCTCAGAAGATTTGGGAGCAATTGGAGCAATTTGGGGACCCAGAGGTCAAAACTAGTCAAAGGTCTAACTAGGGAAAAAAGTGAAAAATTGTCATTTTAATAAAATTCATAACAAGGGACATTACACTGAAGATGAGCTTGCGATCATGTTTGCATTCGAAAATTAAAGCAAAGTGTCCTTTACCCAGGAAGAAGGATTTGACATCTTCCGTAATCAGGGGTCTCCAATTTTTCTGGACCTAGTTTTCGGTGGACTTAGGGGAAGGCCATAAGCCTATGAACTGACCGATTAATGCATGTTCTGACAGGTTGAGGGATGTCTTGCAGGGTAATTCCACCCGCAGAGCTACATTCGGGATCTCATTGAGTTTCTTCATGAATTTTTTTTGAGAAGTAGAGAGCGGCTTCTTGCCATGAGCATCTAAAAGCTTTAAGAAATTAGCTAGATCGGGGGTGGGGCTATCTGCTCCCAAAGCCATTGGAGGCAGAGGGAGCAAGCCCTAGGTGAGGGATAGTGAGGCATATGGGGGGCGAAGGAGAGGAGGAGATCCAGGAGGGATTCATTCGAGGATGAAGGGAGGAGAGTTTAGGAAGCAAGGAGGGCAACCGAGAGAAGGGAGGGAAGCTAGGAGGGCCAGGGGCCAGCAATAAAGAGTCGAGGATCATCCAGAAGGTAGGTCGGGCTAAGTCAACGCAAAGAGGGCTGCAGATGCACGCAACCAACTCAGGTGCACGCAGCCAATGAAAGTGCACACAAACAACTTCACTCGAACGCTACTTTAATTCTTAAACCATATCGTAGGTAGTTGATTCCTCAAATAATAAGTAAATTTTACATATAACAATATTTTACTATTTTTTTTAAGTTAAAAAAATAAATTTCATAGTTTTGATTTTTTACTGATTTATTTATTTTTTAATTAAAAAAATCCATTCTCCTAATCTTTCTATTTTTAATTTAAAAAACAAATTTAATAACTAATTTATAATAACATTCAACAACCCATACATATAATATATAGCAACTAATTCACATTATTAATAATAATAATGCAAATTATAATAAGTATATTGATAATAAATACAATTCATAAATAACATATAATAGTGATATTATTAGATAATAAATTGCTGGAAAAATAAGTATATTGATAATAAATACAATTCATAAATAACATATAATAATGATATTATTAGTATAAAAAGTATATTGATAATAAATACCATTCATATATAACATATAATAATAATGATATTATTAGCAAATTATAATTTATAATAGTAATTAATATTAATATTACAAATCAATAAATTTATTATTAATAATTATAATAAGTACTATCATATAATTGGAAAAGTAATAGTATATAAGTAGGTAAATTTTACATATACTATTTTTTTCTTTAAAAATTATATAAATAGGTAGGGTAATTCTTAATAATTTCATTAGTTTTTATTCACGTTTTTGTGTAAAGTTAATAACTTATTCATAATAAAAACAAATTGTGTAAAAAATTGAAAGAATGCATCATAGGGATAGAAAGCTTAATTATGAGTTACTTATTAGGTTTAAAAAAAGTAAAAAATAAAAAATATAGGTGAAGGCCTTTGTTGTTAGGCATATATGTAGATTTATAAGACACACTTATGCTAATAGAGAATAATATGGAATTGAAAGATGTTACTATGGATTTGGTTGCGGCTTTGAGTGAGCGGGCCTTGGTCAGAAAATTCGAATACATCCATCTGTGGCGGGTGGAGATCCTTTAGTGGATTCGGTCGAAATGGAAACCTTACATCTCCAATATTCCTCGGGTCATTGTTCTAGCCAACGGTTGGTTAATATTTCAGTTCTTATCCGAAGCAGATAGATTAAAAATTGAACAACGTTTCTGGGTTTTGGGCCAAGGCTCGCTTATTTTGTCCAGATGGTACAATGGGTTTGATCCCCGTTTTTCTAAGTTGGTTAAGAGTCACCTCTAGACTATTCTGCCGGGATTTCCCATGCATTGCTAGAATCTCAATGGTTTTATGGCGGTCGCCAATACTATTGGCCGGTTCATTCTGATGGAAGAAGATCAATTGATGGGCTCTGAACGACGTAGTCTGAGGCTATTACTGGAATTTGATATCGCGGATGGTTTACCTGGTGATCTTGAGGTGGTATGGGAGGGGGGGTCATTTGTTCAAACTATTGTGCAAAAAATTGAAAGAATGCATCATAGGGATATAAAGCTTAATTATGAGTTAGTTATTAGGTTTAAAAAAAGTAAAAAATCAAAAATATAGGTGAAGGCCTTTGTTGTTGGGCATACATGTAGATTTATAAGACACACTCATGATAATAGAGAATAATATGGAATTGAAAGATGTTACTATGGATTTGGTTGCGACTTTGAGTGAGCGGGCTCTGGTCGTAAAATTCAAATACATCCATCTGTCGCGGCCGGAGATCCTCTAGTGGATTCGGTCGAAATGGAAACCTTACATCTCCAATATTCCTCGGGTCATTGTTCTAGCCAACGGTTGGTTAATATTTCAGTTCTTATCCGAAGCAGATGGATTGAACATTGAACAACGTTTCTGGGTTTTGGGGCAAGGCTCGCTGGTTTTGTCTAGATGGTACAATGGGTTTGATCCTCGTTTTGCTAAGTTGGTTAAGCATCACCTTTGGACTATTCTGCCGGGATTTCCCATGCATTGCTAGAATCTCAATGGTTTTATGGCGGTCGCTAATACTATTGGCCGGTTCATTCTGATGGAAGAAGATCAATTGATGGGCTCTGAACGTCGTAGTCCAAGGCTATTAGTGGAATTTGATATCGCGGATGGTTTACTTGGTGATCTTGAGGTGGTATGGGAGGGGGGGTCATTTGTTCAAACTATTGACTATTGGCGTATCCCATTTAGCTGTCACAACTGCCACCAGGTTGGCCATTTGAAGGCGGAATGTGGGGTTGGAAAGGCTGGTTTGCAGCAAGGACTGTCATCCACTGATCGAGCTCCTGCTCCTGAAGACGGTCAATGGATCCCTATCCCTTTGGACTCGGAATCGACCACTAGTTTTGTGGGTAAGTTTTCACAAACTATTCCTGTGCTTCTCAAGTTCCTTTCTGTGGAGGATATTCACCTATCTATTTCGCAGGGCCTGAACCTGGGTTGGGGTGAAGGGGTTCAATATGATCCTGGTGATCTTCAGGAGGTCCCTCCTACTTTGATGGTGGAGGATTCTACAGATCTAATGACCCTTGAGGATGGTACTCCATTTGTGTCGAATCCCTTGTCCACAACTTCTCATTTGGATTCCCCTTCATCTCTGGATGGGTGCTCCACTCCCTCAGCTTAGCCTCTAGATGGGTTTAACCTGGTGTCTTCTCGGACTTTTAGCGAAGCTGTCTCTATGCCCACCCCCTCTACTACTATCACCGATGTCCCGTCTTCTTTGGTGCGTGACCATTTCCTTCCCTTAACCACATTTACATCGGATCCTAGAGACAATCCCAATGTTCTTCCCATCTCCTCCATCTTCAACGGGAATGTAACCATTAGGCGGCCCCAAAAACCTAAGAAGGGTCCGTTGAAGCAGGTGGATGGGGCTGCTTGTCACCAAAACCCTCCGGTCTCGTCCCTTTTTGAAAAGGGTCTTCAAAGTTCTTCTCATGTCTAGGTTCTTAGAGAGGTTATAGCCCCTGAAGATGTTCCCCCATGAAACTTACGTCTCTTAACTTACGTGGGCTTGGCAGTGGCCCTAAGCGAGCTGCCCTTAAATGTCTTCTTGAGATTATTCATCCCGTTGTTCTACTAATTTAGGAAACTATGTCTAAGGGGGAGGAGGCTTGTCAGTATCTTCTATCTATTAATCCAGGGTGGTTCGTCAGTGCCTTGGATGCGAGGGGTCACTCTGGGGGTATGCTGGTGGCTTGGGATCCCTTACGGGCTGATCTTAAATCTTATGTTACGTGTGCAAGTATCTTGGTTGAAGGTTATTTGAAAGGGCTTAATCGTCCCATCATAATACTTAATGTGTATGGCCCTTATCGAAACCGCAAGGATTTTTGGGATAGGGTTTCAGAGGCTGGTATACTCTTGGACAACTCACTTATATTGGCTGGGGATCTCAATTTGACTCTGAGCCCAGAGGAAACTTGGGGGGATGGTAATTTGGTTGATCCGTTGGGAGAATACTTTACGGGACTTTTTGACAATGCTCGGCTTGTGGATGTGCTACCACATATCCTTTACCCTACCTGGTTGAATGGGTGTTGCGAAAAGGCTGGAAGTGGGAAATGTCTTGATCGTTTTCTTTTGGCGGAAGATTTGTGTGGGGTATTGGGAAAGTTCCGCTCCTGGACATATGCGGCTGGGCTCTTTGACCACAAAGTTGTGATACTTGAGCTGGATTTTGGTGAACAACCCTCTGTGTATCCTTTTAAATTTAATCTGGGGTTACTGGAGGACCCTGCTTTCAGTGAGTGGCTACGAAAGTCTTGGTCTGATTTGCTGAATAAACCACATGAGACTCCATTATTTGGGCTTCCACGTAAGCTCGGTCTGCTGAGTAAGTTGGTTAAAGATTGGGAAAAGAATAAAAAATTGAAGGACCAAGAGCAACTGGTGGCTGTTGAAAATGAGATTTAGGTGCTCTCGCAAGGTATAGATGATTATCTCTTTTCCATGGAACAGACCCTATGGCTCTCTGAGTTGATTGTGACTAAAGATAAGATCCTTGCACAGATCGAGGAGGAATGGCGTCAAAAGAGCTGGGCTATCTGGTTAAATGTAGGTGATTGTAATACTAAATATTTCCATCGTTTTGTGAATCAGAGACGTCTGACTAATGCTATATGGGACATTCAGACTGCTGTGAACCATACTATATCTGACAATGCTTCAATTCAATGTGAAGCCATTAATCATTTCAAAGGGGTCTATACATCTTCTCAGAAGGCCAATCTGCTTAATCAGTTGGAGACCATTGTGCATTTCCCTCGTTACTTTTCTGAGGATGATAACAGTCTGGTGGGAAGGCCGATTTCAAAGAATGAAGTTTTGAGTACTCTTAAACTTTTCTCTCGGGACAAGAGCCCTGGGCTTGACGGATGGACGGTGGAGTTTTACATCCACTTCTTCGACATCTTGGGGGATGAGCTCATGGAGGCCTTAGAAGAATCTCGACTGAAGGGATTGGTCCCTCATGTTTTGAATAAGACTTACATTACTTTGGTTCTGAAATTTGATCGACCTGTCAGTTTTGATGAATATCGTCCCATCTCGCTCTGTAACCTGATTTACAAGGCTATTACAAAGATCATAGCAAAGCGTATTAAGCCTATTCTGGGTCAGTATATTTCGCAAGAACAATTTGCTTTCCTCCCTAATCGTCAGATTCTGGACGCTGTAGGGGTAGCTCAGGAAGTGATGCATTTTATTAAGCTCAAAAAATTGAGTGCATTCATTCTTAAGCTTGACTTACAGAAAGCGTATGATTGTGTGGACTAGGACTACCTTCGCTTTGTGCTCATACAGATTGGGCTGTTAATGGATATTGTCAATTGGCTGATGGTCTGTGTTTCTTCTGCAAGTTTTGTTGTCTTAATTAACGGAGCTCCAACTTCTTTCTTTCATGGCAACCGGGGATTACGCCAGGGGTGTCCATTGTCCCCCTATCTGTTTATTCTGGCTATGGAAGGACTTAGTTTATTGATAAATAGGGCGAAGGAACAGGGCTCTATTGTTGGTATAAAAGTGGCTCGTACCTCATCGATCTCTCACCTTCTATTCGTCGACGATGTGCTTATTTTTGGGGCGGGTACCCGAGAGGAATGGACTAAATACCATCAGATCCTTAAGATTTTATATGATGCAACGAGGATGTGCATTAATCTGTTGAAGTATTCCTTTATTCACAATTGTGTTCTTGATGATATTAGTACCTTCATTTTGAGTCTTTTTCCTTTTCCTATTACTGCCTTTAATGAGGGTATCAAATCTCTGGGCTTCACCATTAAATCCAACTCATATAAGGTGGGGGATTGGAACTGGTTGATCCAGAGGGTCTCTCGTCGTACTAATTCTTGGGTGCCTCGATGGCTTGCCTTGGGAGGATGCCTGGTGCTGGTTAAGTCTGTCTTGCTCTGTATCCCGGTTTACTGGTTCACACTCTTCGCTGCACCTATTTTAGTGCTGGATAAAATCAGATAGAAAATCTTCCGGTTTCTGTGGGGAAGCCGTGTGGACGCTCCTAAATTTCATCTCACTGGTTGGGAGAGTATTTCTTTGCATGTCTCTCTTGGTGGTTGGAGCATCAAACGTCTTAAAGAATTCAATCGGCCTCTGTGTGCGAAAAGTCTATGGAGAGGCTTATTTGACCCTGGTTTATGGAGTGTGGTCATAAAGGAAAAGTATTTGAAAGGTATTTCTCCATGCCATTGGTTCAGAGCTCAGCATTCTTATCATCCCATTATATCGAAGGTCTGGCGCAGTTTATGTTTGTCACTCCCTATCATCAATCATTCCCTCTACTGGGCTGTGGGCCGCGGTATCTCTATTTTCGTGGGGATAGATCCGATTCTGGGTCTTCGGAAGAATTCTATTCTATCGAAGGAACTTGTCAGCATCTTACACAATAATGGATTTTTTCTCCTTCAGCACTTTGCCAAAGGACCTGCTGGTGAAAACCCGAATTGGCTTAGCTCTTTGGATTTGGCTCTTCCAGCTACTCTTTGTGCCGAATGGGATGATTTTGTGGGTTACCTTACTGATGCTGACATCTCTCTTTCCTTGGAAGCTGATCGGTTGGTCTGGGAGGCCAACTGCATGTCGGGATTGGTATCAGCCAAACTTGCTTATAACTGTCAATTTATGATTAGTCGGAGACGCGGGTGGATAATTTGTTTAAAAACTTTTGGAAAGTGGGTGTGCTGCTTCATTTAGCTATGTTTTAACGATAAGATCCTCACATGGGCGAATTTGCAGAAGTGGGGATTCACTGATCCCGGCATCTGTATGCTCTGTTTACTGGACATGGAAGATGTCAACCACCTCTTTGTTTCTTGCACATTTTTTCGAAGGCTTTGGCGGATGCTATGATCACTGGGCTCACATCTCCCAGTATGGGATCACAACACTTTGAAAGAAAACTTGGACTCTTGCCTCAATTTAGAGAGGAGCTCTTTGCATTTGATCTCCCTAGTTGTTTGGGAAGTCTGGTGTGCCCGTAATAGAGTGATTTTTAGGGATCACAAACCTGTTCTGAACTTGGTTCTTGCTCGGATTCGGGTGTGGTTACCTTTTGAAGGTGGTAGCTCTTCCTGTCACTCTTTGCACCGGATTTCTTTCTTCAATGAGACTCTTTACAGCTACCCTCTTGGTTATTTTGATGGTGCAACACAAAACGGGATCTGTGGTGCAGGTATGGTCCTTAATCTCACTTCGGTCCACTTTTTTAATCTCCAGCTCCGAGCAAGTAGCGGTACCAATAACAGAGCTGAGCTCTTAATGCTTTGGGGTCTTCTCTAGTTTGCTAAGTGGGAAAGGGTGGATTTGGTCCACATATTTGGTGACTCTCGATGCATCATCGACTGGGCTACTGGACAGAGTAATCTCAGGCCTATCCTCCTTTCACAATGGCTTCATCATACACGTAACATGATCCTTCAATTCGAGGACCTATCTTTCATCCACATTTTCCGTTGTCACAATGCGCTGGCCAATGGTCTCTCTAAGTCGGCACTGGGTTCAATGGATGGTCACCTGTGGATCAAAGAAATTTGTGACTTGGTGGTGATGAGACACTATAGGTTGGTTTTAAGCCAGTGACTTATCCATTCTGGCATTTGCTATGATTTGAACTCTCCTTTGGTTCTCAATCGGATACCTGTAGTAGATGGTTTATATTTTATTTTGTGGTAATATTTAGACTTGCTGTTGATAGGTTATGGGCCTATGGTCTGTTTTAAATTTTGTTTAAAAGCTGTCGACACGTTATGGACCTGTGTTTTGTACACCAGGGTGTTGTCTCAATGCTACCTTTGGGAATCTTTTGTTCTATGAGAAACCTCTTCTCATTGGCTCGGTGATTTCTGTAAGCTTGGACACAACTTTTTCAATAATAAGAGGTTGTCTTTTTCTTCGTGAAAAAAAATCATCTACATTTTAAATTTTAAATTATATGGTGATGTTGTCATTCCATTATACTTTTTGGTTGTTGGAGTGATTAATTAACAGTAGAATAATGGACATTTTCTACTACAATTATAAAAAAGGAAAGGGGTGCTACTGGTAAAACCACAATTTAGAATTGATTTTAAAGTTTTTATTAACAACAATATGGGTTTTTAAGGCCATGGTTGAAAAATGTTGTAATTGTAACCCCACCCAAAAAATAAGTGCTAATGATAACATCACTTTTAGATTTACAGGTTTATTTTGTTGCTTTTTATGCAGTTCTCATCAGATTGGTAACCATGTTTCACAAAGTGGTAATAAAAAATGCACCATTTTTTTAATAACTATAATGCATGCCAATGTCTTCAATGTCATCTATTACTACTTCTTAGAGTTATCTTATTTTAGAAACCGATTATTTCTATATATAAAGTGAAATTCCTAGCTCACTTTGATAAAATCTATTCTATTTTCTCAAATTATTCCATGAACAAGTTCTAAAGAGTTGCACCTCATAAAATGGCTACCAAGGTTGCCAAGCCTAAATGTATCTATTCTATCAATTTCACATCCAATTTGAATTCGCATTGTGTTTCATTCCTTTTTAATCTACCATTTGGTTATCGCACACTACAACACAAATGAAATTGTGGTGGACTGCTTAACACTTGCCAACATCTTCAATGAACAAGAACCCAATCAATCAAGGTCACATTGGTAACAAAGATATATTTTGTCATTCAAGTTTAAAATAATGTATTCAAATTCACCACCAATGAACAATCAAGGTCACACAAATAGATTTTCTCATTCAATTTTAAAATAATGTATTCAAATTCATCATCAATGAACAAGAACCCATCAATCAATCAAGGTCACATTGGTGACAAAATAGTTTTTCTCATTCCAGGTTAAATAATGTACTCAAATTAGAGAAAAATATCTAGGGTCTCAATAGATTTCTACGATACATTTATATATAACTAGTATAACCAACTAATCTGAAATTTGAATAGCCTTTCATAGTGTTTGTTAGTCCCTGTCGTAGGCAGAGAATATATGTTCCACTATTTTCAATTAATTTGACATTCATAATCATCAAACGTCATATTTTACAAAGTCATTAGAAATAATAATATTTTTGAATATTTTTTATTACGTTTTATCTCAAAGTTTATTGAACAATGACTCCAGAAGTGACAATTTTTATCATTGCCGCTATTAGTAAAAATTTAAAAAAAATATTCTCAATACTTTATAATACTTTAGAGTTGAAAAAAATATTTATCTAACCACTCTGTCTAACATACTCTGTCTGACATACATGGACAGTTTCCCTAAAATTTTAATTTCCCGAAGTTGTTAACATACTTTGTCTGACATACATGGACAGTTTCCTTAAAATTTTAATTTCCCGAAGCTGTTAAGGATGTAGCACATTTAATTTTCCTTCTCAATTACGCCAAATGAAGCACTACAGTATAGGCCGACTGTTTCCCGAAGCTTCTCTGGAGTTGCATCACATTTAATATGCCTTCTCTGTTATGCTGAGTGAAGAGCATGTTGTGGCTGTTGTTTTCTTATTATGTCCTTGACATATATTTTTTGAGTCAAGGTATTAGTTTGGACTTGGGTTTCAAATATTTGCAAATATGCAAAGGTCTGTATATAGTTTATTATTTTTAATTTTAAATATTGCATTTATCTAACCATCTATTGGATCCGTGTGAGTGACGTTTTCCTAGGGCCTTGTGTCCCAGGTCCCGGCGACGCATTTGCGTCAACCGCGTGGTCCTGGTGAGCGTACCCACTGGCAAGTGCTCCATGCCATGTCTCACTAGACTCTGGCGAGCGTACCCATTGGCCAGTGCTCCATGCCCTATCTCATTGGACTTTGGAAAAAGAGACCAATGTCATCAATTACATCTTCGCTGTCATCTCTTTCCGTTGTTCATGACGAGAAAGACACAACAGTCCAATCACAGGTATCATCAGGTGGACAATTTGGTGGTGTGGAGGGCGATTCATCACAAGTCTCGAAAAATATTTCGCCCTTAGGTGACAATGCCTTAGATAAAGTTTGAGTTGCTGAGCGAAATATTGAGACGACCCTTGTCATGGTTGAGGTCGACATACCCTTAATTTGCATGATTGATGGTGTGCATGCTCAACATTTTTCTGGAATAGGGATGGTGATCTATCATTCTGAAACCATGGGAATAGTTGCAGTGGACAGGTATACAATGCCTATTTCGTTATCAGATGTCATGTTAGCATTCCCTGTGTACCCAACGAAGATTCCTAGAGAGGTTGTTTTTCTGCACCCTATACAAAATTATGCATTTGTAGCATACGATCCTGCAGCACTGGGTCCATCTGGGGCTACAACTGTACGTGCAGTTGTTCTTCTTCCTGAACCTATTCTGCATAGCGGTGATGATGTATATCTTGTTGGTTTGAATCAGAGACTACAAGCTAACTCATGCAAGTCCATTGTCACAGACCCAGTCGCTGTCTTGAATATTGATCCATTTACTTGTCCCCGGTATAGAGCTACGAACATGGAGCTCGTTGAATTGGATACAGATTTAGGCAATGCATTTTCTGGTGTACTGGCATATAGGCTTGGAAGGGTTCAAGCATTATGGGGTGCCTTCTCTGCCGAGTGGAATTCTAGCGATGGTTCTACCAAATACTGCAAATTCGTGCTAGGAATTCCAATTTATGCAGTCAGTGAAGTGCTACATAAAATTATAAATGGAATTGAAGGTTCATCTTTGCTCATAAATGGAATCAAAATGCTTATGCCATATGTTTGCATATTAGACATCGAACTTTTTGCAACTTCACTTTCAAAGGCTCGTAGCTTTGGTTTAAGTGAAAACTGGATTACAGAGTTAGTAAAGAAGGATCATGTGAGACAACAGGTTCTACAAGTAAAGCGTTGTTTCCCTGGATCACGAGCATAATGCATGTTGAAGCAAGGGGTATGCTATTAGCTATAGATGGGAAACCAATCACAACTTTTCGTGATGTTGATAATGCTTACCAACTTCTTGATGAGAGCAAGGGTGAAGAAGGGAATCTAAGAGTGAAGATTCTTTGCTAGGGTTTGGAGTTGGATGTTCTTGTAGGCACAGATGTAAGAAATGACTTTGGAACCACACACGTGGTAAATTGGTGTGGATCTCTTCTTCAAGAACCACACTCAGTTGTCCGCTTGTTGAGATTTTTTCCGGAAGAAGGACATGGGGTATATGTGGGAAGACCGATGTTAGGAAGCCCTATCCATCGATATGGAATGCAGATGCAAGTACGCAATGTATGGATGGATTCATCATCAAGTATCTCACAGACTGCAGCAGGGAATCTCCATTCAAAAATAGAAGTGAGATTAGACCTGCAAACAATCCATTAATAACAAACAATGAAGATCCCAATTGGGATTCCTTCTCACAATCAGAAAATAAAGCAATTACACAACACTCAGTGACTAGTTTCTAGAAGTTCAAGGGAACTTACATGACAACAAGCGAGTCTTTCCTTATTTCTCCATAATAACATCCACCATTTATCCCCATTTGATAGGCTTGTATTAGAGACTATACTGGTAAGAATTAGCATGGACATCTTTGTCCAGTGATACGACCTAATCGGTGCTCGGATACAACCAGTGTACAGTGGAACAAATAAACAAGACTTAAGGTGTTGATTCGAGCCCTTGCTAGACGTGAATCCGAACACCAGATTTGGAATTTGCTCAAGGTAATAGGTGGATTTCCCTCAAATCTATAGTAGCAATATTTCAGTCGGTTTCAAGTTTTCAACCCAACATGAAAAACCATCAATACATCTGCTAAGTGACTTTCCATTACATTTATGGTTCACAAACCAATAAAATGTACTGCATCAAACTTGTATCCAAAAAATTATTTAAATGTACAGTTTGTTTCATTTCGTTCCGGTGTTTTTTTTTCTAGTTTTTATAAAATAGACAAGAACTGATCAATTATCAAAGATTTAATAAATAACAAAACATTGAAACTGACAATGAAAACGATTTCTGTCAATTTTTGAAAGAACATTTTAGAATTTGAATGTTGAGGGTTGATTATATTTTTAGGATATTCCTATACTCCATCCTAGTCCTACCAACATTTTCATTATTTTGCATTTCAGTCATGCATGCATTTTTGCATGCAGTCATGCAATTGCATGGAGGCATGCAATTTCATGCATCCTAGTCATCAGGTTGGTGTCTCCCAGCACATAGAGCTTAGTTTACTAGCCCCGGGAGCCTGTTTTTGCTAAGTTCCATCCCTCCTAGTCAATAATGCGCCCTCCTTTCACCTACCACATGAGAAAGGTTCCCTCCCTCACCTACCACCAGTTACACTTCAGTTAGTTGAGTGATTTGTGGATATGTTCCTTGATTTGAGGACATATTGACTAGTTTACTGACTGAGACACTCCGATGGACCTCCGGTGAGCCTAGATTGCCAGTTCTGACTCCATTCAGCTCCTCTTGCGCCCTCCTTTGAGCCTCCTTCACTACATTAGTGCACCATGCATGTGTTACACCTACTACATTAAGCTAGACTCAGTTTTCCACCTGGTTGACAGTCACTTGTGTTTTGATGACACTCCACTGATGATGATTAGGACTCCTAGTGGTGTATTGTTGACACTCCACTGATGATGATGATGACTCCTAGTGCAGATAAGCCATGCCTAGGCAGACTAATTCGAATTGCCACCTTGGCATTCAAATACTCTCCACCATTGTATTATTTATTATTCATATTATGATTAATGAATTAGTGTGTGATGTTATTCTGCTTCTATCTGAGTTCTGCTGCTCTTTTACACTGCATTGTCCACTCTTCTTCTATTTTCCCGCTTAATATTTCTTGTGAGGTATACATCAGCTCTTAGATCTACTGTGAGGATTTTCACATGGTATCAGAGCTTGTTGAGAGTATTGTCTATCTCCATTCCTGAGAGTTTTTTTGCAGGTTATTATCAAGATGGTTTCATTAAGGCTTTCACAGGTTGCAACTATCTTCAAGGGGGATTGGATATGTGTGTAGAGTTTTAGTTCTCGACGCGTTTCAGACTCCATAGTTGAGTCCATCTTCAGGAGAAAACATATATAAATATTCACATAGATACATTAATTAATAATATATATATATATATGCACCTTGACATATTAATTAATTAAAGTCGGCTCTCTAATAAAGAAATTTAAACTGAAAAACATAACATAACAATATAAATAAAGTAAAATTCATGCAACTTTTAATTGAGATATGTTTTCTCCTGAAGATGGACTCAACTATGGAGTTCGAAACGTGTCGGGAACTAAAACTCTACATAGGTATCCAATCCCCCTTGAAGATATTATCAAGATTTCGAGTGCAGCAGTTGCAGCAGTTTCTGCACTTTTGCAGCATCAGTAGTTGCATATATTTTCTATTGTTTTTTGCAGGTCTTCTGAAACAACTTCCATGAATCCGGAAGGAATTCCTCCTCTTTCTCCATTCAACTATGATGAGTGGAAACCAAAGATGATAGCACATTTGAAGAGACATGGTCTCTTTGATTATTGTTTTGAAAGAGAGTTCGAATCCTATGAAGAAGAGAATGATTGGTTAAATGAAGGTGACATAGCCTATGTAGCAATGATGTAGGCTATGTCTCATTGCATGGTAACCCACTTCCTTTCTGTTGAATCTCCAAAAGAGCTATGGGCCCATATGGATGAAAGTTTTGGAAAACAGAATGAAGGGATTCGTCCAAACCATTTCAAGAGCAAGCCGAGTGATGCATTCGCCCTCCTTGATGGTCTCTCTGATCATGAATCAGTATCAAACATATCTCATAATGAAGTTGTCCACAAAGAAGAAGAACTTGCAGATTCTACACTCATGATCTCAATATATTCTATTTCGAATTCTGTGCCAACTCACACTCTAGAAACTGCAGAGGTTCTTAAATCCTCTCTTGCACAAGAGTCTGTTGGTTTGCATAATCATGATCTCATGAATGTTTCGGAGGTTAAATCAACAATTGGAGGTAATGCATTCGCTCTCCTTGATCACTCACCTCTTATGTACTACTGTAAGATCATTTGTACATGGTCTCAAAAGTTTATTGAAGATGTAAGGCATTGCCATTTGCTTGGGATAATTTCTCATGCATTTCATGGTTTTGATCTCACCTCTAATGGTTCAAAGGAGATCTCAAGAAACCATTTTTCAAGTCTTGGATCTGATTTGGATTCCAAGCAATCACTATCATGTGATGGTTCTTTTGGGCATAATCTCACCTATGATGGTTCAAAGGAGAAAACAAAAGACTATCTACACATTCATGGATTTGATCCTACCTCAGCTGATTCGAACACAGGTTCCAGGATCATCCTCATACCTCTGGATTTGTTCTCATCACATTTGATCTGAAGAGCAAGTACAAGCACATGCTTTTTGAGCATGATCCACTTCTTCCCAAGAAGAAGATACCTCCAGACATATGACCAAGCATTACACCTACTTGAGTTTGGAGCATTTATTTTGGTGTGCCCTACAGTCTATTTTAAGGGGGGGTATTTTTCCCATGAGGTTTTCCCCATTTCCTCGGTTTATGGACTGTTATTTATTATTCATTGTATTGGGTGACCTTTGGTCTCAGTTACCAAGGCCCAGGATGGATTAAGGGGGGGTGTTAGGATATTCCTATACTCCATCCTATTCCTACCATCGTTTTCATTATTTTGCATTTTAGTCATGCAATTGCATGCATCCCAGTCATCAAGTTGGTGTCTCCCAACACATAGAGCTTAGTTTACTAGCCTTGGAAGCCCGTTTCTACTAAGTTCCAGCCCTCCTAGTCAGTAATGCGCCCTCCTTTCACCTACCACATAAGAAAGGCGCCCTCCCTCACCTACCACTAGTCACACTTCAGTTAGTTGAGTGATTTGTGGATCTGTTCCTTGATTTGAGGACAGATTGACTAGTTTACTGACTGAGACACTCCGACGGACCTCCAGTGAGCCTAGATTGCCAGTTCTGACTCCAGTCAGCTCCCTCTTGCACCCTCCTTTGAGCCTCCTTCACTACATTAGTGCACCATGCATGTGTTACACCTACTACATTCAGTTAGACTTAGTTTGCCACCTGGTTGGCAGTCACTTGTGTATTGATGACACTCCACTGATGATGATTAGGACTCCTAGTGGTGTATTGTTGACACTCCACTGATGATGATGATGACTCCTAGTGCAGATAAGCCATGCCCATGCAGGCTAATTCGAATTGCCACCTTGGCATTTGAATCCTCTCCACCATTGTATTATTTATTGTTCATATTATGATTAATGAATTAGTGTGTGATGTTATTCTGCTTCTATTTGAGTTCTATTGCATCTATGTTCTGCTGCTCCATTCTGCACTCTTCTTCTATTTTCCTGCTTAATCCTTCTTGTGAGGTATACATCAGCTCTTAGATCTGCTGTGAGGATTTTCACATATATACTAGATTCTATACTAGTTTCGTTACATAACTTTGTCTTCACTCTACCTGAAGTTTTGCTACTAGGAGTTTGCAGCAACCTCGAACAAGATTTCAAATGGATGGAGAGCTAGAGGAGGAATCCGGGTCTGGTTATTTCCTTCAATTTGACAAAAATCCGAAGCTACAAAAGCAAGGATTTGGGTATGACGACTTGGACCATCCGCATAATCGATGTGATGAGAAGTTTATGGATACATATGAGCAACACATATGCCCTGTAATGGGAGCTTAGGCGTGGTTTTCATGCCAGATGTTTGACACCATGAGCCAGTTGGCCAGAAAAAGACAAAGGCTATGTATACACACGGTTGCATCTTAAAGTATGTAAAAGTCAAGAAAAGCAAACGATGTGCCAATATTCATGCATGTAGACCTGATTCGAGAAGCTATTGCCTCAACACACGTGGCTAGTACTCTGGCAATATAATACGATAGCATGCAGTCTAAGTGGGAAAGCTGGACAAAAGAATGCAATCACTGTAATGAGTTTTAGCTTGGTTATTAAAAGGGAAACCATAGTGATAATTAGTTATATTTAATTCCTTCCATGTACTTTGATTTACTCTCGTTAACTTCTTTCTACCGTGGCATTGAATTATCCCAAGGCACAGCAATAGAGTGAATTAGTTGTTCATAGTAATTAACTATGTCACAACAAGAGTATGAGTTGTTTCATAACCTTGTATCAATATGATTTATTTTGTAATCTTGGTTGTAGAAACACTGCATTAACTATACCACTCTTGTGAGTAACTACATTGATACGAGTAAAAAGTAATATGCATTAATTGACCTAAATATCTTTCTCCTAGTATGGTAATGGTCCTAATATGGTGTCTCAAGAGAAAAGTGAAAAGAAAACAATCCATCGAATAGATCTATAGTCAACGAAGGGATATTCTCAACCACTACGGAGATGACCGTTATCCCCTGAAAGACGAACAGTTATCGCCAGGGTTACCGAAAGACAACTAAGCCAATACATCTAACCCACACCAATTAATCACAGAACAAGTCAATTCCACTAACACTCAATATTTCACATAATAAAGAACGTTCTTATAACAAGCTGTATATAAGCTGTATATATTTATAATACGTAACCTTGTTAGCCACTTCCTTATTGACCACCCTTCCATCGACAAATTGTTTGTTGTCGGTTTGCTTATTGAATACCTTTCCATCTCAAGTCCTCTGTTCATTTCAATGCAAACTATAACATGCAACCGCTATTTTGCAATTGCCCCTGCAGGAAAGACGATGTTCAAATCGAAAAAATAGTAGGTACCAACGCTGATGAACTACAGAAAAGGGTTGCCTTCTTTGCTCAAATGGTCTGGCAATCCACCCAACAAGACCAAGCCTCAAGCGAAGCCGAAGCCTGATAAATTAGTTTTTCACTAACATTGCAGAGGAAGTTGCCCAGTAGTATACATACATAGTTTCTGTAATTATTGTCTCCATGGCTTTGAAATTTTATGGTGCTGTGTATCCCAAGCTTGCGTATCGTTCCTCAACTTTTCTGTCAACTTGTGTTTGTGTTTTGTAAACTTGTATTTGTGTTTTTCTATAAACTTGTAAACTTCTACATATAAGAGAGAGGCAGGCTTAGGAAGGTGAGGTAAAAAACTGATTAAAAACAGAGGGTAAGCTGAGAGATTAGAAAACTTTGATGGGAGGGATAGCTGGGATTGCTTGCTGGATGGTACGACTGGATAGGATTGCCGGGAATCCAGCGGTGCTAAAGTTTAGGCTGTTTATAATACTATCTGGCAGTTAACGGCGTGCCTGCTGAAGATCCCCTTCCTTCGTCGGGAAGGTTTCACTTTGTGAATTACTTTAAATTTTTGCAATCTCTGATTTAACTTTTGCTAGCTTTTCCTTAACCTCCCAGTGAATAAAAACTGGATTTATCATACTGTAAGTCATCAATTCAGCCATCTCGGGGAGAAAGATTTTGAGCGCATCGAAAGTGTACCTCATCTGTTCTGAAGTCTTAATAAAAAAACACAAAAGCTGTGAATATCATTCTGGAAATGAATAAACCCCCTAAGATTGTAGTTTATTTCCTGATTATTGAATCTGTTATAGATGAATAGTCTCATATTAGATCTGTCAACAGGTATCATATTTAACTCCTTTGCATTTATTTCAATGTTGTCGATATTAACTAGTTCTGTATCTAATTGGCATCAGATTTAAATTCCTTACAGTTACAGTCACTACTCTAGTATAATCACATCCCTAAAGTTTAACACGATAAGATTTCCTAACAAATCAGATCTGTAATATTTTTTGTATGATCAAAACTTTTGTGCGGATAGAGATTCGAATGGCCGACCTCATTTTTAAAGGATCTTTCAGACTTTTTGACCGACGCAGCGGCAGCTCAGGTTGGCGTAATGGACTTTGCTTCAGGTAATTTGTTGTCTTTCTTTCTCGATGAACCTAGAATCGCGGTTCTTGAACACTTTTATATGGCCTACGAATTCTTTCTTTCATCTTTTTAACCTGACGATTTCTAGCTTGTAAATACTAAAGCTAGCAATCTTTAGCCAGCGTTTATCTATTGTCTTCGTTTTGGCTGGGAATATCAGTGGCAGAGCAAAATGGATAACGGGCGCGAGGATGCCGTGAAAGAGTCTGGCGGAAGCGACATTACGCTGAAATATTTGCAGAAGAAAATGGCCGAGTTCGCACGGGAGCGAGAGCGAGACTAGGATCAATTTCACAGCCCTCACAACCTTCTCTTGCTCTCGTATGTTATTTTCGCTTTGCACTGCGCAGTTCGCAAAGAACTTTGATTTAGAGATAGTACTCTGCTAAAATTAGCCAAGTCATATTACGATTCAGATTGGAATTGTCTACAAACTCAAACTCATGACATAAGTTTTTGTACTGAATTTTTTGTTGTTGTTGATATACAGGTGTAAATAGCAGATCCGGGGAAGGAAACTGTTATTAAGAATACTTTTTTTAGATAATATTTATCATCTAACTTGCAGGCAACAATATTGTGCTATTTAAATTGCATTTAAGACTAAATATTGATTTGCTAAATTTACATCCTCATATTTTTCCCATAAATCAAGGAAAATGGAGTGCATGATCATGGTTCCTTTTCGAAACTTAAGACCTGCGTCCTTAGGCTTTTCCTTTCTGCAGCCTGTAGTTTTCTTTCCTATCTTAGGACAGTTATTTAAAACTAAATGGAAATGGCAGTCATTACATTATATATAATTGATTTGAATGTACATAGCTATGTACAACTACTAAATGGAAATTACATATATCTCATTTACATATTGGTTATGTTTATTGGATGGGATTCATATTGGTTATGCTTATTGGATGGGATTAATTTTACATGGCATATTATTTTCTGATATCAATGGGATATTTTTGCATGGATAAATGCTTTCTATATCTTTGCCTTATATGCTGCTTTTTATTAAGGAATTATGTTGTTTATTTTTTTAAGAAGAGAAGTCCATGGAGATGAGGAAAAGCTCTCTTTTACAATGGAAAACTTTGTATTTAAATCTTAGAGTAACAACAAAATCTATATGTAAATATTATAGTAACAACAAAATGTATATGTAAAAAGATGATTATTGTATAAATTTATTTATAAGTAAAAGAAAGACTTCATAATTTTTTTTTTTTTTTTAGATTTTTAAATTTGAAAAGGCAGGGACTAAAAGCTTTTAAGCTCTTGTTTACATATTTTTTAGTTTTCATAGTTGTTATATACGTTCAAGTAGCAGTAAATGTCGATACATTTATGTACAAGTTGTATAACCAACTAATATGCCTAACTTTTCCAAATGTTTATTTACACATCTTTTGTTTTCAAAGTTTGGATGTACATACAAGTAGCCCTAACTGTAGGGTTGCTCTCCAATTATCAAATTAAGGAGAGGGAAAGCAATTCTGAGAAAGGCCATTTATAATAACCCAACAGTGCACAACTATATTTGAACCAAAGACTAAATAAAAAAGAAAAATGAGTGTCATCACACAATCTTATTCCGATCGAAAACTAAAATGTAATCTTACAGAGTAAACAACAGATAGTCTAGAATCATAGTAGGAATTTGTTGAATAACCAATATTAGATCATACATGTAATAATATGTATCCAAATCTAGGTTTACATTGCTTTTGAAATGATGATGTACATGGATAAGGAATGATCTATCAGCCGAAGTCAAAGAGATCAGAGTAGTACTTGTGGCATATACCCACATTTGCACCTCGTTATTGCCTCCGTCGACAAACTTTGCAGATGAAGAACAACATTTTTCGTAAGGATTTTGTTTCTCTTACTTCTATGTTTAAACTTTAAACATGATGTCCAACTAAAATGTAATCTTACAGAGTAAACAACATATTGCAGATGAAGAATAACATTTTCTGAAGGATATTGTTTCTCTTACTTCTATGTTTAAACATGTGTCCAACTAAAATGTATCTTACAGAGTAAACAACATATAGTCTAGACTAATAGTAGGCATTTGTTGAATTACCAATATTAGATCATACATATAATAATATGTATCCAAATCTAGGTTTACATTGCTTTTGAAATGGTGTACATGGATAATGAATGATCTATCTGCCGAAGTCACAAGAGACCAGAGTAGTACTTGTGGCATATACCCACATTTGCACCTCGTTAATTGCCTCTGTTGACAAACTTTGCAGATGAAGAATAACATTTTCTGAAGTATATTGTTTCTCTTACTTGTATGTTTAAACATGGTGTCCACGTCATCACCACTGAGCAGATTGAACAAATGGATTTGCCAAAAAGACACAAATAGAGGATGAAACTGGCCATAAAAAAAGAATGCAATTGGAGGGGAAGAAAATGGCCATTGGGAAAAAATCCAATTAGAGGAAGAGACTGGCAATCGAAAGAAATTTAATGGAAGGAAGAGACTGGCCATTTGAATGGTCTTGGTAACACCCAATTGATAAATTGGCATCATGAACTCACATGCCTAACATTGCCTCGTGGGCTTCAGTACAAGTCCTACAAGAATCTGTAAAACCATGGGAGATTTCATTAGTGTTTTCCACCTTTATTCATTGTTGACATCAATCTGCACATATCAAACATTTTTAGATGCTTAAGCTAGTTTTACACAGAAGGAGAAGCTAACCTTGTTCCCGCATACAACCACCTGGTAGAAGGAACTTGTACTTGTTAGCATGCTTGATTAGATAAGAAGGAAGATGCACTGCAGAAGAGAACGGAGGTATAGAACCCAGTTTTGCAATTATCTTTTGAAAAGAATACTCCTCTGGCCACATGTCAAACAGATCTACCCCATTGCAAATTTTCTTCTGTATTCTCAAAGCATCTAAATAATAAGAGAACCTCACCCGATCCACATGGCTGTAAGCCTTCATCTTGAATATGAAGTCACTTATATGGCGAAAACAAAAGCTGCAATGCCAGCCTGCATCTGCAAAGAGCTCATCTGTTTGACGATAATGGGCATAATGTGTTTTGCCTGGCTTGTACCGGTGGACTTGTGCCCGCCAACTTTCATAGCCTACAAAGAACTCAAACGAATACAAATAATGTCTCAATTCTAAGTGAATTATAGGAGGTATGTTATCACACCACCTGAGAAGATTTATGGTGTGCCCACTTGGGATTTCATCAACATCTGACATGATAACCAGGTCATCTTCCCAAATGCCTGAATCTCTCAGAAGTCTATCCAATACCACTCTCTGGTATGCTTCTTGTACAAAGGGACTCTCTCCAGGCGAAAGAGGCCAGCCCCCAGCAGTTCCATACTTCATTTTGGCCTCTGCAAATTCAAATTGCTGCCTGTTCATTGCAAAGCTTAATGGCTTCGACAGGCCTGTGAACGTTGTATTGGACTCAAGAATCACAAACTTTGTCACAAAGGGATCCAACTCGTGCCATCTGATAGTTAGCAGGTCCAATTCATTGCTGAATAGAACGGCATCAAACACACGACGAGGAGTTTCTCTAATTCTCCATCCATGAATGCCACAGAGTTGCTCCATTGAAACATTCTCAGCATAGTAGTGAGGGATATGGTGGAAGGGCTTCGGTGGAGTATCCCACAGAGGGCGGAAGAAGTAGGATACTTTCTGTCCATGGAAGTAAATTCCAAGAGCGCATGTTGGTACCATAACAAGCAAGAGGAGCAAGGCCTTCAATTCTATTACAGTTGGAATCCAACGAACAATAGTTGACATGTCCAAAATACCTTTACTAGCATCCTGCCATCAATAAATGTAATATCAACTTGATGTCTCATATAAAATCCCGTTTCAATTTTTCATTGCTGATTTATACTCAAAGAAAATATCAAACTTACATATGTGAATATAACATTCTTAAAGCTCAGGAGTAGAAATGAATGCATGTTACTTTCCACTGTTATGTTTTGTTCTATCCATGCTCGCAAAATGGGCAGAACCATGCAAGGACAAGTTTGCTATGTTTTGTTTTATCTATGATTGGAAATGGGCAGAAGAACCATGTTCAGGCAGGTTTGTTATGTTTTGTTATATCTATGCTTTGAGCAGAACCATGCACGGATAGGTTGGAATTGTGAATGCAGAATGACGCTTCCAACCTGCATGTGCACCCATTCTGGGCAGCAATCATTACAAGTATGCATGGTGCTCAAGGATTGGGGTATTTATAAGCTTTCTGATTACACGACTCTTAAGTTTAAGATTACAGCTCGCCAATATTTCCAGCCCAAGAGAACAGAAAGAATAAATTTCCAAACCAACAGAATATTATGAATACTGCCCAGGATTAGTTTACAGACCATGAAATAAAAATAATTTGCATGTAAAATGCAAAGCTTAGTGCAGGTAATGCAATGCAATTTGCAAACCATCTCTATCTCATAATTTTTATCCATATAATATTATAAAGTTTATGAATCTTCATGTGGAATGGAATTCCAACAAGAATATGCCATTATAGTTATGACATTTGCAATTACTATGAACAGCACATTGATGGTATAGGATAAAATCTATACAAAACAGCCTCTTTTCTGGTAAAGTTCTAGACAGGAAATGCAGTAGGAACTTGAGGGTCCGGTATAGTTCCATGTGTCAAAGTTCTTGGGGCATTGCTACTCAATGACCATAGGGATTTTCAGGGTCTCAGAACCAACCCAGATCTTCAAAAAATCCTTAAACGACCTGGAACAATGCCCCCTCTGGAGTTTTTGCTTTGCCAAATTCCTGTGAGAATGGAGCTTTTCAGATCCTTTTGGATAGCACATATACATCGTCCCACATTGATAGCAAAGGAAACAAGTCAACAGCAAACCAAAAACCCCACAAAGCATGACACCAAAACTGTAAAACAAGATTGCCTAAATAAAATAAATACACAAAGGTTATGTCAATGCTGCGGAGCCGCTGAATGACAGACGCTCAATAGTGGCAAACGAGTTTGCAATCAAAATAATTGTCCTTTCTCTAGCTCCATAACAAGCATGCAATAGACACTAACGATACTGAATAAAGCATAAGAATGAAAGTTGAGAGCAATTAATAAACAGGTCAGAATTGTTCCTCAGTCCAAAGAAAATGTCCTAGCATATGCACTACTGTAAAGAAAGACATCATTGTGCCAAAATAAAGCATATAAATGAGAGAAATCAAACACAAAACTATATAATGCTTCACAACTCTATCAATTTAAACAAACCTATTGCCTATCTATGGGATAATGGGTGTAAATGAAGACAGCAATGAACAGAGCCAATGAAATCAGAAACCAAACAAAGCAAATTTGCCAAAATGACAACATATAAAGAGGGTGCTGCATAGAGTTGTGAAAAAAGGACACCATTGTGCCAAAACAGATCATATGAAGGAGAGAAATCAAACACAAAACCATATGATGCTTCACAACTGTAGGAGTTCGACAAACATGTAGCCTGTCTATGGGTCTAAATGAAGGCAGAAGTGATGAACAGAGCCAACGAAATGAGAAACCAAACAACGCAAACTTGCGAAATGACCACATATCAAGAGTGATGAATAGAGCCAATAGAATAAGAAATCAAACAAAGCAATTTTGTCAAATAATAACATATCAAGAGGGTGCTACATAGAGTTGTAAAAAAAGGACACCACCGTGCCAAAACAGAGCATATGAAGGAGAAAAATCAGACAAAAACTATATAATTTTTCACAACTCTAGGAGTTCGAACAAACCGACAGTCTGTCTATGGGTGTAATTGAAGACAGAGTGATGAACTGAGCCAATGAAATGAGAAACCAAACAAAGCAATTATTTTTCCAAATGGCAACATATCAAGAGTGATGAACAGAGTCAATGAAATGAGAAACTAAGCAAAGCAATTTTGTTCCAAATGACAACATATCAAGAGTGATGAACAGAGCCAATGAGATGACCAACTAAACATAGAAAAATTGTCAAATGACAACATATCAAGAGGGTGAAAGTAGGAATTGAACAGTTTCAAGCCACTTAATCAAACAACTCTTCACACCAAGGGTATAGATAAAAGGAAGAAACCCAACACAATTGAACTGCCTACTGCAAAGGGTAGACCAAGAAGACAAAATTGAATTTTGACAATTGTAACAAAACTGCATTGCTAACCAAAAAGACCATTTCATAGAACAAGAATTAGAATAATTTAATGTTTTTAAATGGCCAAAAGATACTGTTAAAAACTTAAAAACCCAAGTATTTGACACTTGTAACAAAAAAATATCATGGCAGAGTGTTTGACAAAGCTCCAACGAAGGTGATAGCTAAAAAGCAGACGAAAAAATAAAATTCACAGCCTAGTCAAATGTTCAATTAGAGTGCTCACTGCTAAAAACAACTTTTTTAAAGCATTATGTGGCTTTATTCTCATCATCCACAAAGATTTAGCGAAGACCTATCCACTTGTAAAATACAACTGCTTCTAAACCTAATAAAGAATATTATCCAACACAACTGCCGTGGCATTCACATGATGCTACATGGAACATGCCAACAAAGAAGCTGAATACACACAAGTTTTCTCAGTGGACTAAACCTCCCTAAAATTAACAGAAACTTTGCACAAATCCCAAACGCAAAGTAAAAATGCATGATAGCACAGAACTGTGGAGTTATGAATAGAAAGATTCAGACACAAGCAAAACTGCCCAAGAAATGAACTGCAAGCCTATACTGAACAAATCTAACATCCACATAATTTTACATAGTACATGCAACAAAGAAGCTGAACACATCCAAGCCTGCTCAATGGACTAAACTTCCTTAAAATTAACAGACAACTTGTACCAAATTCAAAGTAAACACTACATGATAGCAAAGAACCGTGGAGTTATGAATTGAAGGATTCAAACTCAAAAGAAATTGCCCCCAAAAAGAACTGCAACCCTGTAGTCAACAAAATATCACTTCATGGGCATTATATGAAATCAACCAGCTTCTACAAAATATGATAAAATATACAACATATATGTTTGCAAAATATGATAAAATATACTTAAAACATATTTTAACAAGAAGCACTAAATTTTCTTGGCCGGTACGAAACTTCTGGGACATGTTGCTTTGGGAACTCCCAAGTGTGAATGCACCAAGAATTGAACTTGAACTAGTTGTGGTAGATTCTCACCAGCCTACTGCTAGACCACAGCCTAATTGATAAAAATAGTAGGCCTTGTTGAGATTACAGGGTGGGCTTGGTTTTGTGAAAATAGTTGGGTTTGTAAAAATAGTAGGCCTTATGGAGATTACAGGGTGGGCTTGGGTTTGTAATATGTGTGAAATTATAATCAAGTTTGAAGAAGAACAAAACCCACTTCTCCAAATACAGTGTTTTCTGAAACAACTCTTTTCGGGACATACTTGCAACTTAATATCTCCATCAACTACAATAGCTAATAGCAGAGACCACAGCCTTTCGAATCTGGGTAGACAACAACCAAACAAAGCCTGCTATTAAGGTAATACAACAGACCTTCTTAACCGAATGAAGCCACTGAGGGCAGAAAAAACAGGAACCCTACTTTGTAGCATCAATAGGATGGAATAAAAGAGTTACAATCAAAATTGTACAATTTTTTTTCAGAAAAAAATTGTATATCCAGAGAATGATGAGAATACCTGAACGCAGACATCTTCAAAATCTTGGTCCGTCTTTTTAGAAAAATAATACCCATTGTTGGTCATGATGGAAAATAACAGAATCCTCTGCTCATAGGCATTAAATTCTCTGGTGTCCACAATGCCCAAAGCTTCCACGCCCTCTAATCCCTGGCAATAACATCAAGAAGCCCCTTTACCAGCCATCATGTGTCCCAGATTTGGCTTTATAAAAACTGAAAATAAATAGAACTGTGCTGGCCAAAATCTATAACTTACTATCAATATTACAGCCTGCAGCCCATCTCTGGTCTCATTTATTTTTGACAAACCACCCACCGAATTTACAGCGGAAACAAAGCAGAAAAGCTATCAAGAATAGTATGTAGTACAATGCACGAAAATGATAAGGATTATTGATGTTATGCTCTGCTTAAAACCAACTACTTCTCGTTACCCCACTACAAATAAAGCATGCAATTTCCATCATGTCGAATGATTGCTCAGAGGAAGGTGGCGAGAGCGCAGTTGAATAAATTAAAGATCTTCTTCGATATATATACACAGATATACCGTGTGTGTATATTTAAGCGTCTGGTGCACCTGCTGCCATCGTCATACGAGAGAGACCAGTTGTCTGGCATCTATGACGATGGAGATTTATTGGTGACAGTTTCATCAAAGACCCATTTCTTTACAAGCATGTTTAGGATTGCATTCTCCAACTTCATGGAGATGGCAACTTCAACGGCCATGCCAAGATTTCGATTCCATTCTCCAACTCTCTTTTTCGTTTAGGATTGTTAGTGTTTAAGACATGTTGCATTAATCTTAGTGATCACGAAAGTTGAATCCTATTATTGTGGTGGGTGAAGTGATGGGCTGGCTTTAGATTTGCAGTGATGTGAAGAGCGGGAGTTGTTATAATTTGATTAAGAACCTCATTGCATTAAGGAGGACATGGAGCACACCCGAGGGATTCTAGCAAATCTCCATGTTTTTATGGAGGTCTGTTATTTTTAGTTAGTTGGGTTCCTACATATTTAAGTAATCTTAACGCATTCAATAAGATTCTGTTTACATTTAAGAAAGTTAAATTTATATTAAGTTTGGTTAATTTATATTAAGTCTTTTAACAAGGTTTGGAATCTAAATGTTTATTGGATGTAGCTTGGGTGGTTGGTGGTTGTTTATTGGATGTAGCTTGGGTGGTTGATGGTTGAAAGGAATGATTGTTACCCTCCATGCTAGGTTCAATTCTTGCAAGTGACATGATGCTCTTATTGAACCTTTATGTAATGATTATATAACAATCTTGGAGTACAAACATCTACATAAATGTTAAATACCAATTAATTATAAGTTTATATGTTAATTATTATAACAATATTATTTTTATTAATATTATGAAAATTTATATAGAAAAAGTAAATTGAAAATATATAATATTTATAATAACTTTTGGATATTAATATTTACAGGAGGGTATGCTTAGGAATCCATCAAAGAAACCACAATCTCACTCTATGCTTTCCACAACATCAAAATAAATTGCCGCCTAAAGAGAAACAAATATAGGTCTCACCAAATCAATAAATTTGTCATTACTTTGCCACCTAAAGAGAAACAAATATAGGTAGGAGTGTCGCTTACCGAGTAGAGGGACAAAATCGATGAGCAAGTGGCGGTGAATGCGAGAAGGCACACATGTCAAGAACTGATACAATTAAGAGTGCTACAAGATGAGCTATAATAATTATACATAATCATCCACGAACAATTCCAAATAGTAGAAAGACGAAATAATTTTTCTTTGAAACCCAATAAGCAACCTGTACAATGTCATTCCATGCTTTCCATGGTAGCGAAATAGCTCACCACACAAGGTAAAAAAATGCAACCCCGCATCGTCTCCACACAAGAACAACACCATGGTAGCAAAATAGCTCACCACACAAGGTAAAAAAATTCAACCCCTCATCGTCTCCACACAAGAACAACACCATGCTAGCAAGCATTACATATAGCACAAAACAAAATGTCAGTAAGGGCGCACACAAGACCCCGAAAATTGATGGAGGGAAGTCATAAACCTTTTTCAACTTAGGAAATCAAGGTAGGGAACATTGCAAATCCCCTGTAGTCAACACCCAATAGAGACACAACATCAACCATGTGCATTATCAACAATAACCACAAAAAAACAATTGCTTAGATAATTTTGCAAAAATGAGCCCAATACATTGTCACCAACAACACCCTCACCTTCCTAGTTACAATCCCTAAGAGAGGCAACATCAATGAGCAATGATGATGACCTAGAATGAACAATAACTAATAAAAATAATCTTTCGACCTTTCTAAAGAACACAACATTGAATTTTGTCCATTTCTAGATCACCAACAACACCTTCTCCCTCCCACGCAACACTGACCAGAGGGACAACATCAATAAGCAAGGTTGATTGTGAATCAAGGAAAATTTTAAGCATCCATAATTCTCTTGAAGTTTACAAACCATGGCGAACCAAGTACTAATTCTTAAGTTTCCAACCATAAAATGTTGGGAGATTATTTTTGTAAAAAGATTATTTTTTCTAAGGATTTATATAGTTTTGGATGATTTTGGCGATTTTTAGAGTTAAAAAATGTTATCCCATGGAATTTGGGCGAATCAATTTAGAAAAAATGGAAACTGCATTTTTTTGGTAAAAAAGGTCTAAAATTAGTCCATGGGATAAATTTCGCCCCTAAAATTTTCCATGTTGTGAATGCAACAATAGTCATAGAAAATAATATACCAACTGTACCAAACAACATAATGTAAGTGCACACAACATGCCAATAGATTGTTGACTCCAACAATACCCTCACCCTCCTACACAACATTGAGCATACATACAACACCAATGAGCAAGGAAAATTCCAACTAGAATACTCCTCAATGAACATGAAGCTATTGCAATACTCCATATCGTAGTAAACTATTGAATCCAATAACACCCTCACCCTCTATTGGAGGAGCCTAGTTGACCTAGTTGACTAGAGATTGTATTCGATTGTTAGTCAGGTTGGTCAACCACCTGGTTGAGTCAACTAACCAAGGTTGTTTGGGAAGCTAAAACTACCTTAAATATGATTGTAATCCTATATAAAGGCATGCATATGTGATGTAAGAGTTTAAGAGAATTATGGTCATATAATAAAGTCTACTTCTTGTTGGTTCAACTATTCTCTCTCTCTCTCTCTATGCTTGCTTGGATATTACCTTGTTGTATAATATGGTTGGGTATGTGCATAGGTGGTAACTATTTATTTTGTAATCCCTTAATTACAACATTGGTTCTGTTGTTGATAGTACATGATCTAATATTTCTAGAATAATGTAGGCATGCATAGATGTTGAGTGAAGAAGAGATTCAAAAGTGGTGGCATAGAAAAGTTGATAATTATTTGGAAAAAAAACACTCTAGAAGAAATAGACTAACAATCTGCCAAGCCATAATACATTTTTTTACAAAAACATATGAGATATTCTTGGAATCCATTCCCGTGGAGATCAAAAAGTTGTTGGATATAATTGAACACGAACAAGGTGACTAAAGATAATTAATTACTGCCGGAATTAAAAAATGGGGCCATAACAAACTTCTATGAGTGGGTAGAACAAAGCGTTAACGAATTTTGTGAAGAGAAAGCATTCTAAGAATGAACATCTATATACAACATTAAAAGAAGATTTCACAAAGATTTGCACAACAATTTCTTCTACACAATACTATTAGTACTACGACATAAATTTATCATAGATAAGAGAGTTGGCCATATCATAGAAGCACAACCTCTACTAAATATTCCCCTCACAACTAATTGGAAGAAAAGACAAGAATATTGGGAGTATTTCTTGAGCAAATAAGTATCATGGCCCACCATCATTGATCATGAGTAAACTCAAGGTTGACGATGGGGGGCCATGATGCTTATCTTATACCTCAAAGGATAAAAGAACTATTTAATCTTTAGTAAAGAAAGAAGAGGTATGGTTAGAGTAACGGTGCTCAAAATAGGATGGTCGATTGATTGTGAATATGCACTTGTCAAAGAAACAAAGGATATAACAAAGAGAAGAATGGAGGGATATAAACCTTTAGTCAACCTACAAAAAGCTATAGAAAAGTAGATTAGAACTTCGGGGGTTTGTAGATACATGCCGACTTAAATCACAACAAAAAGAAACAGAGCGTTGGGTTGATAGTATACCAACCCTAACTAAGTCATATGAAGATCAACCAAGTGCAGAAGAAGAGGTAAATACAATGGTTATGAACTTTTTAGTCCAATAGGAGTGTCAAGATGATGATAAAATAGTCCTATATAAGTCAAGAGATGATCAACTAGATGAAAAAGTGGAAGAAACCATGATAGTTCCTATTATGGAAGAAAACTTGCAAATTGTGCAGATAGGCCTTGGAACCTTCCATATTCGAGAGAATGAAACAAAAGTCAACAACTCTAGACCTATAATTTCTCTCGAAGAAAACAACCTAATAATAAATGGAATCTTAGAGGATTTGTTACATCTGGAACTTGGCACTTCTTCACTATGGAGACAACTAGCCAAGAACATGAAAGTGGTTGATAACATGTGGATTCAAAGATTAAAAAGAGAGGGAAATTGGATAAGCATTAACCTTAAAAATTGTCTTAATAACTTACTTGTTCGCTTCAAGGATATCACAAAAATGCCCCCCTTGACGAATTTAGTATTTGTTGAAAGTCAAATGTTAAAAAGTGAGAGGTCTAGTGAAAAGGAACAACAAAATGATTTCATTTAATACAAAGATCAACAATGTAAGATATACGATCTTGAGCAGTAAGAAGTCATTGAAGAAAAATAAAATCCAAGTAAAAAAACATTGGTAGAAGATTCTACCTAGTCGACTTGGTTGACCCATCTAAATTACTATAATCAGCCACCCCCACCGCCACCACCTGAAGTAAATTTAAGTTCTATAAATATGCCTCAAAACAATGTTGGGAATGTCCCTCTATACAAGGGGGGTGAAGATCCAAAAAGACATTGGTTTATGTGTGAGAATATTTGGGACTCCTTGGATGTCACAGATGAAATAACTAAAATGGCATAATTCATTGGAGCATTGAGGGAGAGAGCACTTACTTGGTTCATGAGTTACACATAAAGCAAAAACAAAAGAAAAAGAGAAATTAAACAAGCAATCTTTCAATTTTTCAAGACTCAAGATGTTAATCGTTGGCATATCAAAGGATCAAGAAATAAAAAAGATGCTTGGTGAATCCATGAGAGACAATGATAATAGATTCAAAGATTTCCTTAGTCAAATCCTGTATACAACTGACACTAAACTTTGAGTACAATGGTTTGTTGTTGGAATATTGCAAAGAATCAAGAACCTCTAAGTCTATGCATGAAATAAAAAAACATGAAGAAGCCCTCAATAAATATCAGTAGATTGAAGCTGATGTTGATGAATAAACTATAATGATTGACATAATCTATTGAAATAAAGAATTAATGGAAAGATCCATTCGAGAGCTTGTGCTGAAAAGATCTTATTTATGGTGCACACTATGTCGAAATGATGGACATAATAAATACAAATGTAAATACGGAGAACCAATAGAGACGCACTAGGATGTTTGGGTTGTACATATAGAATGCTTCTTTCAAATTTATGAAAGAGCATCATATCATGCCACATGAGATTGTCCACATAGTTTGAAAAATGAAAACCTAAATGGTGTGTCATTTGTTAAGAGGCTTCACACAACACTGTAGAGTGCCAATTAAATAGTAAAAAAAGCCAAACTACCAAATAATATATATCACACATAGTTGATTGGTTAGAACTAGAAAAATAATAGATATGGAGGTAGGTGAAGAGGTGGATATGATGGCTGCGGTCAATATAGAGGAAAAGGGAGTTAACAAGGTGGTCTAGGAAGATTTGATAAGTATTGTTTTGTATGTTTAAAAGAGGACCACATAAGACCATATTGTCCTCTGAAAGACTGAATAGACCTGGAGTGTTGTACTAAATGTGGACTAGGAGATATTTCCCTAGAAGATTGCCCCATGATGCTCGAGAAAATCATGAAAAACAAGAATGTGATTGTGTTGCAAATAATTCCCAATCATAAGGCTCTAAACTCCAAAAATATCCATGTTGTCAGTAGATCTGGAACAAAAAATGATGAATATACAAATCTCTAGAATCCCCCCATTGCACAAACTACTAAAACGGGAAAAAACAATACCCTGATCCAAGAAAAGAAAGACAAAACATTAAAGAATCCATGGGATTCTTTGAATAAATTTCCAAATAGGAATATCTACAAACACATATCCAAGAGAGGGGTCGACTAGATAAAATTGTTGCACTAGATGGAGATATTGAAGAATTACAAGGAAGAGAATAAAAAAGTTTAGTTAAAACCAATCATTTAAACCAAGAGGACAAATACACTAATGAACACGGCCCATAAGTTGATCTGGAAATACATGGTTACTTTATCCCATATGTCATGGTTGATTTTGGGTCCTAAGTAAATATCCTCCCAAAAAACACATGGATCAAGATGGGAAGGCCTAACTTGGTTAGGTTGAGAAATTTTTTAAAACTGGTAGATTAGAGGTTTGTAGAATTGATTGGGCTATTGAAGAACATTGAAACAAGCATTATGGGAATATCTCCAATAATTGAATTTTAAGTAATAAACTTCGTCTAAGGAACGATGACATATCTTGGTTTATTTGGTCGACCTTGGGGAATAAAGCTGAAACCCGCCATTTCCATGGAAAAGGATAAAATAAAGCTAAAAGGAGATGGAAGAAGAATAATTATACCTCTAGATCCAAAAGAAGGAAATCCCTGGTTGGAGCCATGTGATAAGGACAGTGATGTTAGGAATCTCTACCAAGTAATACAAGGAAATGATGATTATGTTGAACCTAATAATTAAGGAGAACTGCATTTGACCACACCTCTATATGTAGGGAGAAATTCAAACACATAATTGTATGACCAACTGATTGAAAATTACAAAGAAAGAGAAAGGAATTGTTGGATGATAGAATCTATACCTAAAAACAATCTAAAAATGTGTTTTTCCATATGTTTGATACTAGAGAATGAAGATAAAGTAAAAAATTGATAGTATCCTAGTATGATTCCCATAGACATAGAGTCAACTGCCTTGCTGCTATTAAGATTCAAAGATAGAGATTCTCTTGTTTCCCATGTCAACAAAGAATAGAAAAATGTTGAAGATCAAGGTCGAATGCAAAACCTAGTTTAATTGTTCACATATTAGGCTACCCATTGTTGGGTAGTGCTTGTCCCATGGCTGCAAACATGGATAAAAATGACTACCTATTTTATAGAAATATTTGGAGGGAAAAATTTGACAGCACCAACACAAATCAACAACTTTAAACCTGGATATGATCCAAGGAGGCACACTGAACAATGTGAATGAAAATAATGAAGAATAAGATATAGAGACGAAAGAGATTGGCCCCACTTGTTTTCAAACACCTTGGATGGTTTTCTAAACAAATGGTACAAGATTGAGGAAGCATGAGGAGATACTTGGAACTAGGAAAATATTAAAGAAAAATTTGTCAAAGAAATCTCTTTTGAACTAGTGTAAACATAATTGAAGGAGGTTGTATAAGAAATTCAACAATTTATTGAAAAATTAGTTGAAGAAAGGACAAAGGACAAGAGTAAATCGAAATTTGACATAGGGTCGACTTCAACTTGCAACAGAGTAACATGCTAAGAAAATTTTAAAGTAACATGAATATATATGGAAAATGAAATTTTTCCTAGTAAGAGATTTAGATGGAGGAGAGACCCTCCAAAAATTATAAAAGAAGTTAAGTCTGTACTTAAAGTTGAATTCAAAGAGAAAGAAAAATTGACTTTCCCCTAGAATATAATGAAGTGAAGGAAGGCGAAAGGAACTTGAATGGATCGAAAATTTCATAGTGGATGGATCAAGAAATCAAATTCAAGGAAATGAACATCCCAAATGAAAATCAACCAAAGATAGTAAGAATAAGAGACTACTACTCAAAGAAGCAAACAACATAAATCATCTAGTTGTTAAAGGAATAAAAATATATATTTGCGAGACATTATAAAGACTTAAAATGATTAGTTGAGGAAATGGGAAAAATGAAGATTAAACTAACACTGAATTCAAAACCATTAAAAAGGAGGCCCTATAAGCTATCCTACAAATACAAAGAAATAATGTATAAGGAAATTTAGAGTATGTTAGCCGTAGACATTATTTACACAATTGACAAAGAAGAATAGGCTATCCCAATAGTCATCCAACTGAAAAAAAACATGATCTGAAAAGATTTAAAAATGTGTCAAATTTAGAAGATTAAATAAAGTAACACTGATAGACCCCTTTCTGACCCCATATGTAGATGAAATCATTAATGAAGTTGTTAGACACGAATTTCATTCATTCACAATTTTATTTTCTAGATATAACCAAGTTCCAATTGCAAAAGAAGATCAAGAAAAAACCACATTCATGACAAAGTTTGGGTTGTTTACCTATAACATTGTGCCCTTCGGTTTTAAGAATGCCCCAACAATCTTCTCTAGAATTGTTGTTAAAGCATTTCAATCATACATTTATAAAAATATGGATGTATATTTTGATGATTGGACGACTTATAGTCTACTAAAGAACCACATACAATCACTTTGACTTATGTTGGAGTGTTGTCGACACATCCAGTTATCCTTAAATATCAACAAATGTATATTCCTCATAGCAATTATAATTATTTTGGGCCATTTAGTCTGCAAGGAGGGTAGTAAAGTTGACTTAGTAAAATTCAAGGTGATGCTCAACTTGAAACCCCTAGTGAAATCAAAGCATGTAAGCATTTTTCGAGGCATACATGATACTACATAAAGTTCACGGACAGTATTCAGACATAATATTTCCTATGGAAGAGTTTTTGAAAGTGGATGTTGAGCTCAACTAGAATGTAGAATTTAATGTGTCATTTAAAATACCAAAAAATAAATTGGTCAAAGCACTCATCTTAATATTTTTGGACTGGTTGAAGAAATTTCGTGTGCATGTTTATGCTTCTGGCATAGCAATTAGGGTCATGTTCATGCAACTTGGTGATGAAGGAGTCGACCATCCTAATTCCTATGTCATTTGAAAGTTAAACAAGGAAGAAATGAACTACTAGGTTATAGAAAGGGAAGATCTATGAATGATATTCAGACTACATAAATTTTGACATTACTTGCAAATCCATTTGTGTTTTATACAGAACACTGAGAATTAAAATACATGGTCAATAAACTAGTTCAATAGGGAATATTATGCATATGGATTCTTTTATTTTAGGGTTTTGAATTTGAATTCATAGTTCGACAAGTTAAAACCAATGTTAAACTATATCACCTTTCAAGTGTCAAAACAAGGGAATAATTGACAAGGATTGACGACGACCTCCCATATGCTCATTGTTTAAAGTCGAAGATGCTCCTCAAGGACTTAGCTAAAATTGTACAATTTTACAATAATGGAAGGCTCCACAAGGTATCATAGAAAAGAAAAAGAAAATCCTTGCAATGAAGGCCACTCCTTTTTCATTAATTAATTAATTTTTATACAAGATTGGACCCGATGATATTTTAAGTATATTTGCACTAGAACATGAGAGGGAAAGCATCATTGAAGAAGACGATGTTGGACCTACAGAAGGGCAATTTCATTCAGATGCTACAACCAAGAAAATTCTGCAAGTAGGGATATGGTGACCTAGACTATACAAAGACTATAGACATAAGGTGAATCAATCATTGTGACAAAGTTGACCTTCAAAACAATATGAGATGCCCTTGGTACCAAAAAATCTCATCTTGATCCCCTTTGAAATTTGGGAAATTGACTTTGTGGGACCAATCCCCAAGAGAGGAAAAAAAATAAGAGCTAGCTATATCATCACAACATTGGAGTATTTGACCAAGTGGGTAGAAGCATAACTAATCTACATTTGTAACAAAGAGGTAGCATCCAAGTTCATCTATGAAAGCATAATCACAAGATTTGGATGCCCTATAACACTGATAGGTGACCAACAAACACACTTTATGAATAGTATAATTGAAGTGTTAATGAAGGAGATTTTAATCGATCATCATAAAATTTCCTCTTATCATCCTCAAGCAAATGGAGCAATGGAATCTTTTAATAAAACTAGGATATGTAACATTGACAACGATGATTGGGATGATAAGGTCATTGATGTATTATGGGAATACATGAAAATATATACAATTTTAAATGGAAAAACTCCTTTTAAGTTGGTATATGGCAAAGAGGCAATGATTCCTCTACACTTTACAACAAATAAAGATAAAATAGCTATTATTATACAATTTGACTATGAAAAAGCTAAAGAGGATATAATATATCAACTTAATAAACTAGAAGAAGAAAGGATGGCTTCCCTCTACCATCGGGAAGTGCAAAAGCAACAGCATAAGGCATAACATAATAGAAACCTTAGAAAGAAAGATTTTTCTATAGGAATTGTTGTCCTCCTATATGACACTAAGATCAAAGAAAAATGGAAACAACATGGTTAGGGCCATTTTTAATAGAAGGCATTAAACATAATGGGGTTGTACAATTGAGAACATTACAAGGGAAATTACTAAATAAGGTAGTCAATTATGCCTGACTAAAGAGGTACCGAGCATGAAAAAAGAGGAGAGATAATCAATAAATAGAATATAATAAATACAATTAGTATTTTAGAAAATAGAATAAAATACTCGGTCAAAGAAAAATTGGTTGATAAACTATTAATACAAATGATAAAAAGCTTAACCACTGCGAATCAATGTAGAGAATATCCAACAAATATCATGATGGTGAAATGGGAGCAAGAATTTGAAAATAGTAGACAGAATCCATGACAAGAGCAGTGTTAAGCAAGCAAATGACCAAAGCAAGAAGAATGAGTAGATGAAAGAAAAAAGTGGAAATAAAAATAGAACCTAGTCGATTGCCAAAGCATTGAGGATAGAGAGAAGAGAAATGATGGATGCATATACATGAGGAAATACTTGGAACCATAGAGGAAATACAAGTATGAAGGTAGAAATGTGATGACAAATTGAATCGGAAAAGTTAGTTTAGTTGGAGAAAAATCAAATGAGTGAGAAAAATTGGTTGATGGGAGTCCAATGGGCCACATCCTGAGTCGAAGTATGCCTTTAATATTGGAATTTACGAGCCATTCCATTGAAACAACCATCACAAGAGAGAGCAGGCGTAAAAAATTTCAAATTGACTATAAATACACAACAATTATATTGGAATTCCACTGAAATCATTGCCAAAGAGAAAATGAATTATAGAGCATAAAACTAGAGAGTGCAGTCCACTCAAGTTAGTCATCAATTCAACATAAAAGATGGAACCCAAATGAGAGGTGTTATTTAACCCTATGCTACACTAAAGTCCAAGATAGTAGAACATAGAATGAAAATGAGGCATGCCAAAGAACCAATGACATAGTTCGAAGCCTAAATGGATAGAATTTGACAAGCAATAAGGAAATTGATTGGGATAAGAATTGGAAAAAAGTACAAGAGTTGGGTTGTATATGGAGAAATATGGAGAGATGAAACCTTAAAATTGGAAAAAATAAGATTTGATCATACATAAGAACCCTCATGGCGAAGGATTTCAAAGTTGGTAAGAGGAAGATGAAAAATTCATAGTGATTCAGTATCATCTAGGAAATATATGGTTAAATGAATTGGTTATCATCACACTTGGTCTAATTCATCGTATCACTGGATTTCCTAATATTGGAGAATAAATACCTAAGACAACCAACACACTGCAATATATCAATAAATTCATAGGGGGAATGACTGCACATAACTCAAAAGGTTTATTTATCAATGAATTTAACGAAGAACACATCAAATGGACCTATATCATAGTTTCTCTATGCTTCACAAGTTATGTTAGGTGTCAAATGTGAAACTTAACATGATAGAGGCTATTGGATAGATAGTCAAACAAGGCAATGTTTACAAATTGTGAGAACATTTAGCAAAAATTCCGAGACAAATTATGAAGAATACTAGGAACAAAGTAAAACCATCAAATACCCATCTTTACTGATTTGGATAGGTATGCCACATATATGTCTAGTTAGAGAATTTTTTTTTACCTTTTCAAACACACTGACTATGTGGAACTTTCAATGTCACTTCTTCACCAAAGTGGAAGGGTCGGACATAAGGATTTATTCCATAGTATATGTTAGAAGAGTGGCTCAAGTCAATAAAATCTTCCCACAAAAGATGGGGAGTTCCCTAATGTATCAAAAGAAACCTATCCCCCCTAGTCCATGTTCAATTTTGTCTTGATTGTACAAAATAATGGTACATAGAAGGAACACGAGGTGAGCCTATGGAACTAGAGTATTACCTTTCAGTCGATGAAGTTTTCAAATAAATATCAAGGCAGTTGGACACACATTATCTAGTTCCTCCTTTAGCATAACAATAAACTACACAATTAGTCATTCCTTCAACAAATGGACAATTCAAATAAGAGAGAGAAGTTGTAGCTTCCACCATACCATTTGCAACATACTTAGGAGAATTGACTAGTCTGAAACCAAAAAGGAAAATCAGGAAGAAACATAAAACTAGAATAGAGGAATATGACCTTGACTTGTTTACAACATCGAATGATGATGACATAGTAAATTTATCTCAAGGGACAAAAGAAATAGATTTTGACAATCCATGAATAAATAAAAATTTAGAAGAAGCTTCACGGCTAGTGTTATCAACAAGAGAAGAATGAAAAGGAAAATTTTAATGAGAACAAGGAAATAAAAGGAAGAAAGTACTAGAATCCGGTGTTAGACTAGAGTGTGTTGAAGCATTAGAAAGAACTAAAGAAATCATAGTCAAATCACTGAAGAACAACATTACAATTGAGAAAAAAATGCAAGCAAAATTGGAAGCAATGAGAAAGTAGAGCTGGGAAAAGGAAGAATAAGTAGGACAAAAGATCAAAAAGAAGAAACCAGAGGGATCAACGATCACCATACAAATTCCCACTCAACCAAGAATTAAAGGAGTAGGTGTTGCACAAGATCCGATCGAATTTGTTAGATTTTATAATAGCAACAATATATTTCAATTATTTGCAGCAGAAACAAATAAAGATCATTGAAAGAATAACCATGCACAGAAACAAAGAGACACAAAGATTGATCCTGGAAATCCCTTCTACACAAGGGGAGAAAACCAAACAACCTTTCTTACTTAGATATAGTTCAAGATAAATTAAAGTACATCAGATATGTGTAACGCATATATAAATCTAGTATGCTCAAACCATATAACAAGAGCAATATAATCAACATGAGATCAAGATCGAGTCTCTCCAAAAGTAGCGAACCCTAGAAAATACATCTTTTTCTATCTTCATCTTCTCTCTCTTGGTGCGATGGATCAGATCTATGCTTTAGCAAGCTTGCTTGATGTGCACATGAGAATGGCTTCCTTCTTATTTACACCTTCATGTGTTTACTTTTGCTCTTTCTATTTCCATGCTTTCCGGGGATTTCTAGATCTTTCTGGGGGTTTCTTTGGTTTCACTGCTTTCTAGTGCTTTCTAGAACTTTTTGAGGTTTCTTTGGTTTCACTGCTTTCTGGGGATTTCTAGAAATTTCTGTGGGTTTCTTTGTCATGAGGAACCTCAAGACACTACCATCATCAACACTTCCTCTTAGCTAGGGAGGTATCATCATACTGTAACACATATGGATATCATCTGAGCATGACGACTTATTTTGAACATCTCATCATCATAATAAAGGTCTTCAACACAACTCAATCCATGGAGAAGTGTCATGCTCAAATTAGTTTGTCGAGGATCATCATGGATCAACTCAACTCAGTCCGTTGAGGAGGATCATGGAACTACACAACTTAGTCTATCGAGAAGTTTCATGCTCAACTCAGTCCATTGAGGAGCACAATAGATCAAATCAACTCAGTCCGTTGATGAGGATCATGGAACTACACAATTCAATTCGTCGAGAAGTGTCATGCTCAACTCAGTCTGTAGAGGAGAACAATATATCAACTCAACTTAGTCCATCGATGAGGATCATGAAAATACACAGCTTAGTCATTCAACAAGATTCATGCTCAACTCAGTCCATATAGGAGCACAATAGATCAACTCAAATCAGTCCATCGAGGAGGATCATGGAACTACACAACTCATTATGTCAAGAAGTGTCATGCTCAACTTAGTTTGTTGAGGATCAAAATAGATGAACTCAACTCAGTCCGTCAAGGAGGATCATAAAGAACAACCAACCCCCTCTCTCTCCCTTTCGAGGGAGAGTCACACCATTCTCCCTGTCTCAAGGAGAAGGTATCATCAACACTACAATCATCAACACTCCCTCTCAATGAGGGAGTCATTCTCACCACTCCAATCCTGTCACAGAAGTACACAAACTTCGATCTAGAAAGAGGCTTGGTGAGAATGCTTACAATCTGATCATCTGTCGGAATATACTGGAGATGGACTGCTCCCCTCTACACCATATCTATGATATAGTGGTAATTGATCTCCACATGCTTTGATCTGTCATGAGATACTGGATTCACTGAAAGCTTCACACAACTCATGTTGTCATAGTGAATCAAGGTTGGCTCTAGAATTTGACCAAACAATTCAGTAAGGAGATTTTGAAGCCATACTACTTCTTGAACTACAACACTCATTGCAATGTACTGAGCCTCTACTGTACTAAGTGCCACTAAGGTCTACTTCCTTCTACACCAGGAAATCAAGGTAGATCCAAAATTGAACCAACACTCGGAGGTTCTCTTCCTGTCTATAGAACTATCGACCCAATCAACATTATAATAGCTCTGTAATCTCACGTCACCATTGGAAGCATATATTAGGCCATATCTCATTGTGCCACGCAAGTACCTCAACACATGTTTTGCAACAACCCGATGTATCTATCTCGACTCACTCATGAACTGAATGAGGGAACTCACTGCAAAACAGACGTCTGGTCTGGTATTAACCATATACATCAATGAGAAATCAACGGTCTATACATGGTAGGATCTTCCAAATATGAAACGGAAGCTGAGTCCCTCAACTTCTTCAAACTCATCTCCATCGGTGTGGCCATGGACTTACAGTCCACCATCCCAAATATATTTAGAATATTAATAGCATACTTTCCTTGACTCAAGAATATCTCATCATGTTTCTTACACACTTATAATCCCAAGAAATAATGCATCAAACTGAGGTCTTTCATCTCGAACTAAGAGGCTAACTTCCTCTTATGCCACTCAGTAATTTTCTCATCTATAGTGAGAAACAAATCATCAACATAAAGTACTAGGATCAGGGGCTCACCATCCACAACCTTGTAGTAAAGGTTGGAATCTGATTCACTCTTGGGGAATCCCAAACTCATCAAGTATGCATCAATCCTAGCATACCATGCATGTGGTGCCAGCTTGAGTCCGTACAAGGCCTTCTTTAGTTTGCACACATGGGACTTCTTCCCATGGATCACGAATCCCTCTGGCTACTCAATGTGAAATTTAGATAACCCATCAACTACTACTAACTGTAATTCCTCTTGATCTTCAGAAGGATGAACATCTGTAGTAGAGAGAGACCAACATTCGTTGGATCCTCCTACTTCCAACCATGAAACTCCATATGAGATCATTTGGATCTGTGGGTTATGGGTCCACATATGACTGAATGTACTAGGTCCATGTATGTCTGTTATCACAACTGAATAGTGATCACATCCACTGTAGCTGCTCCCTTTGTCACTGAAGACATTTTTCTATCTGATCTAGAACATGAGCTGAGGGCCATGCTCCTAGAAACCTACCACTACTAAGCATTTTGCTCCCTCTCGAACACTGAATATCAACGAGATTTGTAATATGGATTTCTTCTCATACATCACTTGTCCTTATGAACAAGTCTCACCATCCTTCTCTTGTAGGCCATAGCGTATGGTCTTTTCCTACAAGTTAGGTTCAATCAAATAGTTAACAACATTGCATAATCATGAAATTCAATCAAATCATATTGACATTTCAATGCAACGGTAATATTTCAAACAATTATGGAATCATCTTAACCAATGCTTCAACACAACACCCATCCATATCCCAAACACACTTGGTAACTATCTAGATGCCTTCCATCTTCACCAAAACACACTATCAAGAGTGTGTACTCCCCTCAATATGTCAGCAAAGAGGTTTCATCCTATACTAGCTCTATCAAGGGCTCATGGGATGTTGTACAACACTATAGGCTACTTACTCAACATATGTATGCACTGCACGAGCATGTTGCTCATCAATCTCAGTCATACATAAATGCATATACTGAAAATTGTATAATAGATCTACATATAACTGTTATAAACAATATCCTTTAAATCAAAGATTCAAATATTTAAGGAATAACTCAAATGAAAGTACAAATACTTATGTTTCATGTGTTTTGTTGGATCCCTCTTGATCTATGCCTCCTTGTAGGAATCATGGGAGTCCTTAGATCTCTATCTTCTTTCTTATCAGAAGCTCATTGAAAACTGCATATTAGATCTTCATACAACACCAATGTCAATCACATCATCTAGAGATAATGAAATCATTTGTGAACACATAGGGTGTACTAGAAGTACTCCTTTCGGCGATATTATGTACTTTCCTCAAGGTCATCATTTGCATTCTTTGACCTTTTCAGTGTAGTCTCTTCATCGACATTAGCGGTTGAGGCATGTTTCTTTATTTTCTTCAATAAGGGACACTATCTGGCATAGTGACCGTACTTCTCACATTTGAAGCACTAAATATGTGAAATATCCTTCTTCTTTTCCTGTTTTGGAACTAGACCTAATCTTTCACCTTTATCTTTATTGCCACGTCTCTTCCTTCCCCTTCCTCTTCTTCTTTTGGTTCTGGTACCTTTCCATTCACAAATTTCAAAAGATCATTCTCCTCCAAGATGATGAGTACCCTAGACTTACATGAGTTGAAGTTGGAAGCCCCATCAAGTTTATCTTCCACTTTAACAATGCTCATCTTGGTTGGAGGCTGGAAAACTGATATCTAAAATCTAATGTAAAAACCCTAGTAGGAGCTAGGTCAAAATTGAAGTTTGGAATTTGGAAAATCTGATCCCAAGGAAAGATGCACCCTCCTAGGCTGAGTTGAATGGTCCTCCTTTTTTCCTGGATCTGTGGACATAACAACTCAAAATTTGAAACCCTAGTTTCCTAGTTCTGGTAGAAATTAGGTCAAAACTGAAAATCCGCATATATGAAATCTACTTCCACATATAAGTGCTCCCTCCTAGAGAAAGTTCAAGAATGCTAAGGTCAAACCCAATCTATGGTCAGAAGGGATTAAAGTAGGAAGCCCTGGCAGAAATTAGGTCAAAATTGAAAATTTGCCAAACTAGAATTTGTCTCCACATAAAGGTGTGCCCTCCTAGGGAGAGTTTCACAAGTGCTCTTTTCAAGTCAATCGATGGAGATAAAGGTTGAAACTTGGATGCCCTAGTTTCCGACAATGGCATCTGTTCAACACTACTCCGATACTGTGTTAGATTTTATAATAGCAGCAACATATTTCAATTATTTGCAACAGAAACGAATCAAGATCATTGAAAAAATAATCATGCACAGAAACAAAGAGACGCACAGATTTATCTTGGGAAACCATTCTACACAAGGGGGGAAAACCTAGAAACCTTTCTTACTCATAATATAGTTAGAGATACAAAGTACATTAGATATGTGTAACCCATATATAAAGAGTATTCTCAAACCTGATAACAGGAGAAATATCATCAATAGGAGATCAAGATCGAGTCTCTCCAAAAGTAGCGAACCCTAGAAAATACATCTCTGTCTTCTCTCTCCTTGTGCACTAAATCAGATCTATGCTTGAGCGAGCTTGCTTGATGTGCAAATGAGATTGATGTCTTTATGTATACCTTCATATGTTGACTTTTCCTCTTTCTATTTCCATGCTTTCCGGGGATTTCTAGAGATTTTCGGGGGTTTCTTTGGTTTCACCGCTTTTTGAGGCTTTCTAGAAATTTTTGAGTGTTTCTTTGGTTTCACTGCTTTCCAGGGATTTAGAGAAAATTCCGGGGGTTTTTGTCATGAGGAACCTCACGATGCTATCATCATCAAGAGACTTGACCAAACCTCCATCGTCATTGAGAAAGACACCAATTGTTTAGGAAATAGAAATATAAGAAACCCAAGATAAGCAAACAAAAGTAGAAGAATATAAGGCCTTAGCTAACCAACCATTATTTGACCATCTCCAATTCAACCAACTTCAGGCCGCTAACAAGACCCAATTGAAGAACCACCACCAACTAGGGAATAACGGAAAAAAGTAGAGTAGAAGGAAAATTATTTTGACAAGGAA